>OV121083.1:51933106-52533106 GCA_921293015.1 Phorcus lineatus
TACATGTACCTCGAACCGTGTACCGTCTGAATACTGATGTAAATCATACATGCAAATTATGTATTTTTTTAATTTTCACTGCCTCATCTTGGCAAGGAACATATCTATGCAAGCGAGGTAAATAGTCCATCGATAACATAAATTTTGTTTGCAAAAAGATTCATATTGCGTGCATCGAAACCTCAAATAATTTATTTAAAAACAATGAATATGAGACGAACTGTTACAATACAATCATGACATTGTTGGAGTTGCACATTTTCCTACGCAAAGCTTAACTATTGCGAGTCTCGAACTGTCCAAGTTAACCCTTGCTGCCGACACAAGACTTTCCTGTGCTAGCTCTCTAGCTCACTGCAAAGGAATTAGATAGTCCAATCAGAAAGCTCCTAGCAAAAGCTACATCCGGGTTCTTGAACAAACATGGCTGCGTCCATGTCGCAGTCCGTCTACTGAAAGATTTGTAAAGAGAAAGTGCAGCCTCCAAAGTGATGAACAATATATTCAAGTTCATTTATGTTTATAGTCAATTTGCGTCATTATTTTTCTACAACCCTATAGCGGACAGCGGCCTGTCAAAGAATTTATTCTTAAATTGCTTGGGTACACTAATCAAGCTCGATAAAATTGACCATGATTTGAAGCACCGACTCGATGCACTACGCCCGGCAAGACTTTATTTCCTGTCATCGTACAATTGTTTTATCTTTTGTGCTTGCAAAAACTTTATTGAATACCCGTTGAACCGAAACATTGATTAAATGTTACATAAATTAACCGATAAAATTTGAACATCTCGCGATGTCATAACACTCGAAATGTAGTAGACTGCGACCTCGTTGTATCGCGGTAGTAAACGTTACTCTCAACAAACTTTACTTCTTGCAGTCAAAAACCAGGTATGTTGACGTGTACCATTTAAATATCATGTCGTCAATAAAAAAAAATTGTTTAAAGTATTCATTTTCATTTTTGAAAATATTACTTTGGTACTTGGTATGTGCTTTGATATAAAAAATATTCTCTGTCCGTGAAATATTTCCCGTTTGGCTTGTACGTGTGTTTGTGAACAGTTGGATAATAAAAAATGAGACTTGTGCACATGATAAAGATAGACAATTGTTATGTTGTTGATATGGTGTCAAAGCTTACCAACTAAAAAGGTGTGCCCGGTAAAACTAAGACAAGTTAAGTCCATTTTTGTAGTAATTGTACTAGAATATGATTCGTAGTTTTGCAAATGCTTTTATCTAATCTTAATATCAACTAAAATTAAGTTAAATTTATTGTAATGATAATATTACTTTGTTTCGCTCACAGATATTAATTTATCAATTAAATCATAATTGCCCTGAAAATAGGGCACCTCTATTAATATACATTGCATAGACAATATATACTATTCATTGTATGTCTAAAAATATTTTCTTCCCTATAAATTTGATTTTCACATATTTTCCAGGATAATTTTTCAGTTATTTAAAAATAAACAATGTGTAAACTGTACTTATTTGATGATAAAATACAATTATATAATGGTAACGACCACGATAAATGGGCCTACATACTTCCCTTTGAAAAATATAAAGGGCGCAGTCATATGTTATTTTTTTTACCAAAACCGGTCCTAATAACAACAAAAACATCTTTTCCGTCCATCAATACATTTATAAACTGAATCTTCTTGTTTGAAAGGTTTGCAATGCCAACTTCTTTGTAACCTGATCAAACAGGTCACTTTCAATGGGCGCGGCCATTTTGATTATATCGCAAATGACACGGCGTCGCCGATTGGCCATAGTAAGGGAGGTAACTGGAGATAACTAAAACTCGCCAGTGAGGGCGCTGGTATCAAGCCAGAAAAGTCTTATCTCGGCAGCAAGGGTTAACATGGACAGTTCGAGACTGGCAATAGTTAAGCTTTGCGTAGGAAGATGGGAGTTGCACGGATATGAATACCCTGTTTGAGCGCTATGAAAGACAGGCACAAAGTCACTTTTACGATGATTGTTTGCATATTTTGACATAATTTGACATATTCTCTTGAAGGATTTTGCCTTTGTTACCAACCAACAAATGACTTCTCTACCGATGCTGATACCTATTACATTACAATTCTCAGCTGGAAAAAAATTTATATTTAAATGTAACTTTGTATAGTTTTATCATCGAAAGCAGTTTCCTTTTTTGTGCACCTTAAACATCAGCAACCAATCCCCCGTCACGTCTTGAACCTTTGCTGAACTGAAGTGTTCACTAATGAAGTATATGGTTCCCCACATGCGCAGAAGGATGAAGATCAGGGGAACGTAACGGAGCTGGTGATTGGCCGTTTCGATGGCCATGTCTTCTATGACGTAATTTCGGTCGATCGTCTTTGCATTCTGAAAATAAACAATGTTTCATGATATGAATAGATATTGAATAAAAAGTGAGATATGCTTTTCGTTAACATAAATAGAGATTATTACCCGAGAAAGTGTGTCATATGACTTTTACGAAACGAGTGTGAATTTTTGTATTACCCGAGCGAGAGTGACGTCAGGAACAATGATTTTATGACGTCACAGACGACAAAATACGATTACTCGCGCTATGACAATCGTTGCTAGGCAAAAGTGATATGTGCACATGTGCTCATATTGAAAATATGACACCGCCTATGAATAACCGTATGGGTAATAAAGAATGATGCGTAGTGCTCCATCCTATCAATCGAATTTTAATCTCAATCTAAGAGACTGTTTCGCGAACAGGAGGGATTCTTAGATTATATCGAAATACTCTCTATGAAACCTTCTTCATCCAATTCATTCAATCTATTACAAAACCCTACAATATAATGCTCTCTGTTAATTAGAATTTTAGAGGGTTTTATGGAGAGTGTTTACTGATTTTTTTATACGTTTGTTGAATTGAATTCAGAACATTTATACTTTATAGCATAAATCGATGTTATTTAATTCATTATAAACAGTTTATCCACTCGTTCTATTAATAAATCGACTTTAAAAAAACTTAAGCAAATAATGATTTGACTTTACATTTCATCATAGTTAAATTTTCACCTGACATCTGACGCTGATGGTGATGACAATGTAGAGAAGGACGCATGCGCAGAAGGAAGCTAGTGCCCACCCTTCAATTGTCACGAAGTGCCAATCAAGCTTGTTGGAAACACGGTCACTGATCCAACATGGCGCCGGTCGTCGGCGTGATCGTAAGTACGTATCGTCGTAACCGTAGACGTCAGAGATGCCACCAGAAAGAGCGATCACAGCTTTGTAAGAAGCAAAATTCGGTATAGTAATATGTTTGGAAGTACCCTTTTCTGTTGTTCTTAAGCTCTAATATTTAACAAGACATAATGGGTCCCTTTATCTCGAGCGTACAAGAAATGCTTAGATTAATTACCGTTCTTCCTCGAATACAACGCCGGAGTTCTATTTCGTAAGGCATCCCTATACCCCCTCCTCCCCCCGGTTATATTCGAAGCAGCAAAACGCTGGTTGTTAAGTTGAATCTGGAAGATGTTCTGTTATGTTTTCTAAAGCCAAGATCTTGCAGATTTTGAATTTTCCTCATACAATATCATCGAATATAGTCTAACATTGCCATATTGCAAGTTCTCGACTTATGTTCTGTAGCAGTGTTCTACTTTCTTCAAATGGTAGTTCAACCTCTTCATATGCCTTAGGTCATTTATATTCATTTCATTCATTGATATTGGCAAGCTCAGATTTATCATTTTGTAACTTAAAGTTAACCGAAACGTAGCCATACATTGGAGGCAAAGCCGCTGTCGTTGAATATAATTTCATAATGTCGGTTAGCGTTTAGTATCAAATAGAATCCGAATGATTTAATATTTTCTTCAGACCTTGTTACGTTTTATTGAAACTTTACCTTATGGATTATTCCTAATGTGAGGCTGATGCATCCCTATATATAAACCTTCGATGTAGTGTCGTATTTCATTAGTTATCTTTGAGTATAGGCGCAATCTGTCTACATTTATTTACCAATGTGAAATGATAGACTGATATCGCACTCAAAATAGTGACAGTTAATGGTATACAATATGAGATTTAAAAAAAGAACCAAACAAGTTTTTTAAAAAAACCTGCAACCAAATCTTTTTAAAAAGAATTTAAATTGACATATATGCCTTCAGAAACAAAGTTTTCTTAGCGATACATTTAAAGGCACTATGGTACGTTTTTATGTATTTTATTTGTGTTTTACGTTGTTATTTGTTCAAAATTTTCAAAATCATTAAAGTTTTCTTCTGAGGGAAAAAAAATACTAAACCCTACTAAATACTAAAAAAGGTTATGAAATTGGGTTTGTGTAGCTAAAACCAAATTGGTACGTAAGTTTTAGATCTCCTGTTATTGATAGAAAAACATTGTCTTGCAATTGGTATCATTTGTTCTTCTTTTCATGAGATATCTTCGGTGAGAAAACGTGCTATAGTGCCTTTAAGGTTTTGATTTACCTGGCATCGCCCACGAGAAGATATGAAAGAGCCAGGTTATCCTGTTGGCGACCACTATATACCGCAGAGTAACACACAGAAAGAGATAGAATCCGATAGCGTCCGTCCACAGAAACGTCGCAGTGTTAGCGTACGTCGCAAACAACGCCGCCGTCTCACATAAAACGCTCCTCTCAGGAAGCGGCGAATCCGTGCTTTTATAAAACGTAGCAGTTTGGAGGATAATTCCAATACACAAGATAAAGTTTGCAATGCTAAGGCTTGCAAAGAGTTTTCTTCCCGTGGTCCTTATGTCGCTGTAGAGGTAGTAGCAGCCCACGATGGTCAAGTTGCCGAAGATGGAGAGGATGACGTTGATGTACGTCAGGACGACGTAGGCGCTGTCAACGCTGGTGAAGGTGACGTTAGGTCCGGCGTCAAGGGACGTCGGGAGGGGAAATGGGTTGGGGAAACGTTGTTGTGTTTCGTGGACCATCCTTGTTTGTTATCGTTCACCTGTCAGATAATGGTCAATATATTTCTTAATAAATGTACACAGGGCTGCATGGAAATGACACTCATTGTTTGTTGTTTTCATGGCAGGCTCTGTGACTCCATTCATGGTTCTTGATGAATTCTTTATGGACATCTCACAAAATCATCTCCTAATGCCAACTTAACGACAACCAATAGCCTTCAGTGAAAATCGGAGAACATCCTTACTTAAGTGCCGAAATAGAAATTACACTTATCATCTCCTTGAATATAATATCCCTTTTGAAATACTACCAACTAAAATATATTTCTTCTTAATACCTTTGATAAATTTCCAAAATTACGATTGACCAATGGTCTCATTGTCAGATTTTCGATCAGAATACTGGTATTTTTAAGCATCAGTCAGTAATTCTCTATAAAATGCCACAGTATATAAAGTTTGGCATTTGTGACTGCAGCAGCTCATGGAGTGTCTCTTTAAAGTTTTATTTTTCACCGGTACCATTCTAAAAATAACGAGTTGTGGGACTTCATCTCTACGTTTTTTGTTTTTATATATAACGACGAGGGGGAACGGGTTTTATTCATTATGAGAAATATAGCTTTGACGTTCTGAAAGAAAGAATAAACACATTCGTTCTAAAAGGCATATAGTGTTTTTGTTGGCAAATGTTGGATAATTAAAATTATTTTTTTCAATGACAAAATAAACTCTAATCTCACACAAAAAGAGACGCTGCCTGAGAAGAATTTGACATTTTGTATTCAGCCTTACTGTCCTTAGAATGGCTTTGCAAAAATATGACGGCGTTTATTAAGGCAGTTTGGTTCAATTATTCCATTGTCGTCTGAACGACATATATTAAAATTGTCTTGGAATCTGAGAGTGAAAAGATGTGTAAATACCACAGTCATCTTTCCATAACATTGAACTACAATGCATGGTGTTCTCAACATTTGCCCTTTTAGAGAACATATGTTGATATTGAAGATAAAAAATGAACGTTCATAAGAGATGTTCTAACTATTTGGGTTCAACTGCCTTCATCTTTAAACATGTCAGTAGATTTAACCTGTAGATAAAATGGGACTGTATCCACAATAAGAAGACACCCATAGGATATACGAGAATGTGTTTTCTTCTTTCTTATGATATAGAATATACAAGAAAAAGGGTATAACATGAAAAGAAAACTTTAATAGAATCATGAAATTTTATTTAGAGATGCATAATAGTACATACGAAACTCGTATGTTATCTTTGAAAATTTACATATGTTAAGCAAATTAATTCGAAAATGAGTCATAATAAATAATAACTACCGTTTCTGAATGTGGATTTCGTTCCTCATGCTCGTTAACCCACTTTCAACTCACGAATATTCATTATAACGATCTGAGTACAGGGACATCATCATATGTGCTGTAAATATGCATTCAAGTCATCTCTGGTGACCTTTCAACTCCACGTTGTCAATCCGTTGGTGATAACAGATGATAACACTGCTTACAGATATCGCATCTATTGTGTTATGTGTCATGCATTCAGCATGTCAACAGCTGATGTACTACTGATATATGTATAAAATCTAAATGCAGATTTAAGCATACACGTTTATTAAATATTTTAATTTGGCATTGTTTGATATATGATGGGGAAAAGATGGTTTCCTAAAGACGAATATAAGAGCAATTTCTTTATCATATTGGTTAGTAATTTTATATCTTTCACTTCCAATAGTGTCCCATCATACGAGTTACTAACTACATTTAGGAATCGAGGCCTGTATTACCGATGTAAGTTCATTATTATAATTACTATCATAGAATCTACATTTAAAAATGTATAGGTCCAGGTTAAAGTCACAAATATGAAGATATGCAGATCGAATGGATGACATCTCTAGAAAAATTGTTTTAAAGGATCATAGTTGTGTGATACTTCTTGTAGCCTATTTTCTTTATTAATTACATTTGATTTTTACCTTATGGTAACGTACGTTTATGGTGAAGGAATGTTCTGATGATATTGAGTATTTTGAAACGCTTCCGACTATTTCATTACATTTAAGCCTAACCTGGAACTCAATTTACCTGTAAATAAAACCTTCTCCACTTACGAAATTCTCATTACAAGATATAATATCACATTTATTTGGTAGATAAAGAAGAGGCTCAAAGTAGACGGAACAATTTGCTTATTCATGGAATTGAGGGTGTAGTTGGAGAAAAATGGGCAGATACAGAGAGATGTGTGAGAGACTTCTTGAAAAATGTTCTGACTAAGGAAAACTATAATGATATCAGCATCGAACGAGCACATCGCCTACGGACCCGCGGGAAGCAGCGACCAATCATCGTGAAGTTCCTGTCATATAAAGACAAGGTGATCGTGTTTGAAAATGCTAAAGACAAACTTAAACATGGTGAAACTGTATACGTCACTAATGACTACACGGAGAGGGTGAGGAAAATTAGGTCTGACTTAATCCCACATATGGTGGAAGCCCGTAAGAATGACAAGAATGCATATCTTTCCTATGATAAGTTGGTTATCGAGGGAGAAATATATGTCATGGGTGATAGTGGAATAAGAAAAGTCACTAATGAACGTTCAACCGCCCGCCATGGTACCCTGAACCGCCGCTCCCCCGGGACCCACAGAGGGGCGCCTCCTGGTCTCGGGTCGAGCGGAGGTGAAGGCCGCCAGGGGGCGTCATTTTCAGGATACTAGGGGGACGGCCGTGGCCAGACGACGCCAGGAGATGACAAGACTACGTCCTTTATCGACCTCAACATCTGTGTCTGGAACATTCAGGGAATTCATTCAAAAGTGAATGACAAGGATTTTATGACATTTGGCGAACAATTTCATATTTTTGGTTTCGTTGAAACCATGCAGAAAGACAACGATGATATTGTAAATTTATTTCCTGACTATGTTGGTTTTGCTTCAGAAGCTAGGAGAAAGCGTAGTGTGGGGCGGTTTTCCGGTGGAGTTGCCGTGTTTGTCAGATCTTCTCTACTTTCTTGCATTGAGAGAATATTCAGTACATGGAATAATTGTGTATTCTTTCGCATGTCCTGTAACCCAATGTGTGAGAGGGAAATAGTCATAGGGTTTTTATACATATTGCCTGAAAAATCTAACCTGTACGACAAAACTGAATCTAATGATATTGAAAATTTAGAGTCGAAAATCGGGGCTATCAAATCAAAATTTGGAAATGAAACTGATATTATTTTGTTTGGGGATTTGAATGCACGTGTAGGTTCTAATGAGGACTTTATACAAGAGAATGAAGCAGAACTAGATTACATGCCTTTACCCAGCACGTATGTACCTGATGATTTTAATGAGCCGAGGGCCACTCAAGATGTAACTGTTAATAGGTTTGGTTTAGCTTTGTTAGAGATATGCAAAACTTGGAGTATTCATATCGTAAACGGAAGAAAACCTGGTGATATAAATGGAGCATTCACGTGTATCAGCAGAAATGGCACCAGTCTGGTTGATTATGTGTTAGCATCAACAAACTGTTTTAACGACATTTCTAATCTTATTGTGCATACGAGAACTGAATCAGACCATCTTCCTGTTTCATGTACGTTAAATATCAGATCGGACAGACCTCAAGACCTGAACCATTGTGAAAGCATTAACTGTGACTATATTGATAAATATAAATGGCCAGGGAATGAACACAAGTTTGAAGAATCTCTTTTTACTGAGACATGTGAAGGGATCATAGATGATTTTTTACATCATATCCATATAAATGTAAATGACGCTACTAACAAACTGGTTGAGCTAATGCACTAAAATACACTAGAAGCAGTGTAGTCTTAAAGATATAGATGAGATATGTAAAGCAGCACGAGAGGGGGATTGCAAAGGTTTCTGGTTTAAAATCAAGAGTTTACTTAGAAATGAGACACATCTGGCTAATATTACTGCAACTTCATGGTATGACTATTTCAAA
The DNA here is from genome assembly GCA_921293015.1 of Phorcus lineatus. Classification (NCBI taxonomy): domain Eukaryota; kingdom Metazoa; phylum Mollusca; class Gastropoda; order Trochida; family Trochidae; genus Phorcus; species Phorcus lineatus. The sequence continues at coordinate 51,942,065 of OV121083.1, forward strand.
AATCTTTTAAATCCAGCTGTATCTACAAATCATCATCCTTTTGATGAAACTGTTGAAAGCGTTTTATCTAATCATGAATACGACGAGTGTGAAGAATGTCTTAATGTTGATATCCTATCAGAACCTATTTTGAATGATGAAATTGAAAGAGCTATTAACCTCCTCAAAACAGGAAAATCTCCAGGCGTTGACGGGATCCCATCTGAATTTTATAAACATACCCCCTTTCTTATCCCTTTTCTCGAAATTCTATTCAATTGTGTATTAGATTCTGGAATATTCCCAGAGAGTTGGAATATAGGGATGATAATTCCTCTGCATAAGAAAGGTAATGTTCACGATCCGAATAATTATCGAGGGATTTCACTTTTAAACACTATGGGTAAAATATTTTCATCAATCTTAGAACACAGGATACGAATATGGCTTGATATTCATGAAGTGCTACACGAATCTCAAGCAGGTTTTCGCAGTGATTACTCTACTGTAGACAATATGTTTATTCTGCAGTCTTTATGTCAGAAATATTTGCGGAAGCCGAAACATAGATTTTATGCCGCATTCATAGATTTTAGGAAGGCATTTGACCTAGTGAACCGAAACAAATTATTGTACCTTTTATTAACGAAGGGTGTTCACGGTAAGATGTTTTGTATTTTGAAGAATATGTATGAACAAGTTTCTGCATGCGTTAGAGTTGGTAATCTTAAAACTGAAGTATTTACAACCTCCGCTGGTGTTCGCCAGGGTTGCATTCTTAGCCCTGTGCTGTTCATCTTTTTTATCAATGAGTTGATAGAAGAATTTAAGACCTATGGATTAAGAGGTATATTTGTGAGAGACGGAACTGACGATATTCAGTTGATCTTGTTTGCTGATGATGTAACATTATTGGATGACACTGTTATAGGTTTGCAGAAGAAACTTGATTTGTTAAAAAGTTATTGTGATAAATGGGGTCTTCGGGTAAACTTGAATAAATCATGCATTGTGGTATTTAGGAATGGGGGATATCTAAATAAAAACGAAAAATGGACATATGATGGAGAAAAGATTAATGTTGTATCATATTATAAATATCTAGGTATACTGTTCTCATCGAGACTTGTGTGGTCGAAGGCGTGTTAAACATTAGCTATTCAACCCCAAAAGGCCTGTTTTCCTATTTTTCAACTTATCAACAAGTATCCTCAAATCCCGTTGAATGTAATAACCAAAATATTTGATACAAAAATAGCGCCAATACTTTTATATGGTTCCGAAATTTGGGGTTATTCTGTAAGAGATAAGATAGAAAAAGTACAAAGTTCTTTTTTCAAGAAATATCTAGGTGTCAGTAAATTTGTGTCAAACACAGCTATACTTGGTGAAGTTGGAAGGTCAAGACTTTGTATCAATTATTTTCAAAGATGTGTAAAATATTGGACCAGATTACTTAACATGAAAACAAGTCGCCATCCAAAGGCCTGCTATTTAATGCTCAAATCATATGACGACCATGGTGGTATTAGTTGGGTGTCACATGTTCGGATTTTGTTAATGGAGACTGGTTTTTCATATGTATGGATCTCCCAAGATTGTGGCGACACCTCATTTTTTATGCAATGTTTTAAACAACGATGTAAAGATATTCAGTATCAAATATGGCATAGTAAATTATGTTCATCATCATTTTTGCATAACTATTGCTCTTACAAGAGTATTCTGGAACCAGAACTTTACATCTTACGGCTTATTTCAGATAGAGATTTACTTCGAACTCTGTGTAAATTTAGATGTATGAGCCATAAACTTAATATACAGCAATTTCGTTACGATACAAATGTAAATATTGATTTATTGAAATGTACAAAATGTAATTATGACGTAATCCAAGACGAATTTCACTTTTTGTTAGTCTGTCCATATTATAACGAAAGTAGAAAAATGGTGTTACCAGGCTATTTCCATACCTATCCAACGCGAGAAAAATATAATTTGCTAATGTCTTCACAGAATGTTGAATGCTTAAAAAATCTTGCAATTTATCTTAAACGTAATTTACCTATGTAAGCAATCATTTCAATGTCCATGCGCAGTGACCTTATGTATACATGATTATTGTACTTTAGGCCATGTGGCCGTGATTACAAATAAACATTCATATTGATATCACATATTTTACGCACATAGATTGGCTATTTACCTGCATATAACGACATGTATATAATGACATGTTAACTTACTTTAGATTTCTTGACGCAATAAAATACCTGTACCTGTAGTAAATAACGATAATTTTGAGTCAGCCACGTTTTTAAAGGTTTTGGATAGATAGTAAGAGTCGGTTGTGTACAAAAAAAGAAATTCTGAATGTTGAAAAGAGCTGAAGTAGGATAATATATATAGCTTCTGAATAAATCTTAATCTCTTACCTGAGTACAATTATTTTCAATATTTTTCTTAAGGTATGAATTGTTTTAGCTTTAATGAGGATATACCGAGATTTACCTTTCTTTCTAAAGGTATGAACCTATGAACTATAATAAGGATATACCGATTTCACTTCTAAAGACAATCAATAGATGTACTATAGCTTTGAACTAACAAATATGAAAAACTGTCCTTGTGTATTTAGATTTTATTCTTAATGGAAATAAAGAAACCATATTTGCTTCCTTGAATAGTTCTGACAAAAAGTTTTGACATAGAATACACATACACTCAAAAGCTCTTAATAATCGAATAAATACATGAATCAGCTACAAAGTACACATTTGCATAATTACACAATCATTGTACATATAACCAACAATGACAATATGAACGAGGAAAACAATCAAGTTCATATAGATAGTTTGCTGCTGTTTTTAAGTGCAAACATCTTGTAACGTGGATTCCATATGTATCTCACTTACATTGTTTCTTTTCTCTGACAAAGGATCATCCTTCGTCTATGTGCAAAAAACCATCTTGCTCTGTATACATGTGGCACGATGTGTTTCTGTTTGGCTTGATGTGTATTAATATGTCATTTAAGTTTAATGTATCATGATGTTCCTTTGTTTGACTTGACGTGTAATGATATGCCTCTCTTTGTTTTGATGTGCCATGATGTGCCTCTGTTTTGTTTGATGGGTCATGCTGAGCTTATGTTTGACTTGCTGTGTCATGAAGAGCTTATGTTTGACTTGGGATGTCATGACGAGCTTATGTTTGACTTGCTGTGTCATGACGAGCTTATGTTTGACTTGGTGTGTCATGAAGAGCTTATGTTTGACTTGGGATGTCATGACGAGCTTATGTTTGACTTGGGATGTCATGACGAGCTTATGTTTGACTTGCTGTGTCATGAAGAGCTTATGTTTGACTTGGGATGTCATGACGAGCTTATGTTTGACTTGCTGTGTCATGGCGAGCTTATGTTTGACTTGGTGTGTCATGACGAGCTTATGTTTGACTTGTTGTGTCTTGATGAGTTTATGTTTGACTTGTTGTGTCTTGATGGGTTTATGTTTGACTTGTTGTGTCTTGATGGGTTTATGTTTGACTTGTTGTGTCTTGATGAGTTTATGTTTCACTTGTTGTGTCTTGATGAGTTAATGTTTCACTTGTTGTGTCTTGATGAGTTTATGTTTCACTTGTTGTGTCTTGATGAGTTTATGTTTGACTTGTTGTGTCTTGATGAGTTTATGTTTGACTTGTTGTGTCTTGATGAGTTTATGTTTCACTTGTTGTGTCTTGATGAGTTTATGTTTCACTTGTTGTGTCTTGATGAGTTAATGTTTCACTTGTTGTGTCAAGATGAGTTTGTGTTTGACTTGCTGTGTCTTGATGAGTTTATGTTTCACTTGTTGTGTCTTGATGAGTTTATGTTTCACTTGTTGTGTCTTGATGAGTTTATGTTTCACTTGTTGTGTCTTGATGAGTTTATGTTTCACTTGTTGTGTCTTGATGAGTTTATGTTTCACTTGTTGTGTCTTGAAGAGCTTATGTTTGACTTGGTGTGTCTTGATGAGTTTATGTTTCACTTGTTGTGTCAAGATGAGTTTATGTTTGACTTGTTGTGTCTTGATGAGCTTCTGTTTGACCTGGTGTGTCATACTGTGCCTTTAAAGAAGTAACCCTTTCCTGGGTCTAGCATTTATGAGGCCAAACAGTACCAGCAACGGTGATTACAAGATACAAAATATTGGTTATCATGATAACGATAAAGAATGTATACATAAGTATGCGGTCAATGTACCTTGATACATCAGTCCACTGGACACTATCCACATCAATGTGCTTGCCTGGCTTTGCTTGATCCCCTGTCTCCTCCTCTTTGTCGAAATATGTGACTTTGGTTCCTAAACAAGAAACAGGCTTACCAACACGGTTGTGTTTGTGTCTAACAAAGCTTTGGTCTCGTTCACTGATACCAACCAAACTATTGATCCCATAACCAATTTAAACTTTAACGGGCAGATTATCGTTGGTTGTTGGTGGAACCCTCCTATGGTATCCTTTCAGCTTTTCCTCCATAAGATTCGTTTCAAAGTCAAGATCTGATTGTGAAGCAAGAACACTTCTAATCAGAAGAGACAACAGCAGAAGATCCATTGCTTCAGACCTCCACAGGAAACACAAAATCAGTAAGACAGCACTTGCTTTATAATCTCAGACAGATGATAACTAAAACATAAATGTGGATTTTCTCTTGTTGATTTGGGCATGTTGCCAAACAAACTAATGTAAGGTTCAATTTAGAATTGTATGAGTTATCAGACAGCAGTTACACACTCGTTCGATCCTTTTGTTTGGTTACTGTTTATTGTTTCATGAGTCTCCTGGTTAGATGTAAAATACAGTACCGATTTGGAGGGTGTTGTAACTACCATTATGCATGTTCCTATGTAATTAAATTATAATAGACTGCAAAATAAAAAACATCTCGTAAAGTGAAATAGCCCTTTTTAAACTTGTTGATTTTTGTCTTTACAAACTATGCTGTCTATGTTTTCACAAACAGAGGAAAGTGTGTGCAGTGAACTACAGGAGAAAGGAATTAAATGAATTATATAGGTTTTTGAGGGAATTACGTTTTGATTCCGCTTAATGTTAGAAGCTAAAATAAATCGTAATTCTTTTCGAGATTTTTCTCAGGCCTGCTTGGTTTAATGGTAAAATGATACGTCAAAGTTTTGAGTTGGAGTCGACAGAAATTAGTTTGAGTGTTTTACCGAGGTCCCTGCAAGTGGTCAATCCTGATCTTCAGAAGGAGTAGGTGGGTTGTGTTTATATCTGAGGTATATTTGTTTTCAAAAACGTTAAAACTTGTAGATTCATGAAACCCTTTAACTTCTTAATTCAACTTTCACTTGAAAGGATTCAATTTGTTTTGATTTTGTTATACAGTCTTCAATGAATAGTTACTGCACTGTTTGCGTTTTTACCAATATCGTCAAAACTGCGGTTATTAACCATTCAATATAATTTCATCATAGATCTATCATTAAAGTAAACTTTGCAACGTGTCAACCAATTGAAAATAATGATGCCGAGGTACATTTAAATGTTTGAACGCAATTACACTGTATGAAATGTAACTGAAAACGTTTCGTTTCCTCTCTACTTCCTTATAATGACAATATTAAATATATTGAGGACAGAGCCAAAGACAATATACCATCCATAAACTGAATATGTTATCACGCATTGATTTCAAAAGCAACATGAATAAGTTGACGATCCATACATTTTAATTGATTTTTATAGTAACATCAACGCCGCTAATGGCTGAAATATTGCCCAAGCGGCGTTAAACAATAACTCACTCACTCACTATAGTAACATCACTTGTTTTCTCCCACCATCTGCTAATGGGCCATAGAAATTATCAGTCATCAGTAATTATCAGACTAAATTCTTACATGACATCAGGTATATTGAACATCCACTTATCAAAACATGAAACACAATTAGCGTTTTATCTATTTACATACAAAATCGCGTTTTCTCTATGCAATTACTACATCAAAGTATACAATGACATATAAAAAATATACATAAACACCATCATCAATGAAACCATGATATTGAAGATATTTCTTCATCAACCTTTTTGCTATACCTTTTGGAAATTTTGCGTTATCATGTGACTTTCAGAGTTATTTCCCTTTATGCATGTTCATTTTAAGTGGGGAGTACTTAGAATGGCCTATAGTCATTTTATTTCAATATGTATGTTGATCATAGTTTTTTATTAATCAAGAAAAAAATAAATATGTGTTTTGTTAATACTGGTCACGTTTGATGTAAACTTAATTAAAACTTTTGAACGTTATAGAATATTATTGTAATAGTGTAATAACGCCATAAGTGGATAATTAATATCACATCAAACGTGATTCTCTGTTTATCATTCATGAATTAAAACTGCCATATGCAACTCTAAACATGCTATACAGAACATAGATGTATAGTAAAACATAAGTAAAATTGTTTTGAATACAATTTTTCCAAAAATATATGATTAACAAAGAGTTAATGTTAGAGGGCATGCCTACATGCCAATCAATACAAAAGATCAAATTACAGCTGGATGAAATCGGACAGATAATTCCAAGTACCAAATATCCAAAACTTCGCAGCCATGTTTAATCTTTCAAGATTGCTCCATTTATATCTTATTTCAACACTGGGATGTATTACAAAATCATTTTAGTTATTATCATATCCCCTGTCAGTTATCTCTACCTACTTCAAACCATTACTTAACACTTATGAGGCCAACCGGTACCAGCAAAAGTGATAACAAAATACAAACTATTGCTTATCATAATAATGATAAAGAATGTATACATGAGTATGCTGTCAATGTACCTTGACACATCAAGCCACTTGACACTGTCAACATCAAGGCGCTTGCCCAGCTTTACTTGACCATCGGGTTGATCTTTTTCCTCAAAAGATGTGGCCATGCTTCCTAAACATGAAACAGTTTTTCCATACCTGTTGCGTTTGTAGGTAACACTTCTTTGTTTAAGCCATTCAGGAATCTCTTTAGTATCCTCCAGAGTCGACAGCCTCAGTGTGAAGACAGCAAGAACCACACTGATTGTTCCGATGAGAAAGAGACTTGTCAGGTAGATGGTCAGGATGGACGTTTGTCTCGACGTTTCTGGGAGATATTCATTCAAGAGGGTCAGAAACACAACAAAGGTGAGCAGAATTGACATGGCCAGACTGATTCTGTCTCCTTGATCCATGGGGAGAGCAAACACCAGACAGATCAGAGTGGAGATACAGATCAGCGGAAAGATCAGGTTGATGACGTAGAAGACGGAACATCGCTTCAGTGAAATCTGCAAACCAACAGCTCCTGCAGGAAGGTGATAAGCTTCTTTTGTAAATATCATAATGTCCATAACGTCCCAAAGACTGTTTGATGAATCAGCAATATAACCCCCCTCATATACTCCTATTGTTTCATTCATGGCTTTGAAATTGATAAGATGTTTACCAAGCACCCATGAAGACAGGACAATTTTGCAAATTTGTGAATCAAAGGGGAAATAGGTGACATCAATTTTGCATCTTGTTTTTAAAAGGCCCCCCGGTGACCAAAGAACATGACCATCTTGATACACATCACAAAACATGTCATCATGTCCCAAAAATTGGTTATCTTTCAACGAATTTTCGATCCATAAATCAGGAATCCAGACATCTTTCTGTATGTAAATTATTGTGCTTACATTAAAGTCAGAAAGATTCCATGCAAGTCTTTGGTCTATCCAGTAAGCAGTGATCCATCCATTTATGGTTAAGCTTTGGTCTCGTTCACTGATATCAACCAGACTATTGATTCCATAATCAATCTTTATCTGGACAGGCAGGTTATCTTTTGTTGTTGGTGGAATCCTCCTGTTGTATCCCTTAAGCTTTTCCTCCATCAGCATGGTTCGAGTTTCAAGATTCGACTGTTTAGCAGAGACAATTTGAAACAGAAGAAACAACAAGGATAGTTTTGAAATCATTGTTTCAAACACAACAGGGAACCCGTATTCAGAGAAAGTAGACAGCAGAATGATTATGATCGCCAAATCATGTTTTGAACTAATAAAGGTATTGATTTTTGTCATGTTTGTATGAACTTGTTGCCAAGTCAAACAGTGGATTGTTTAATCAACTAATGTGTAAAAGTTTAAATAGCAATACACATTTGCTAAATATTTCTGTTATCCACTGTTCAAATATTTATTGATTCTGAAAACTAATGCTTACAGGTTTATATAGTTATATAGGGGTTGCTATGAATTTACAGTCAAGGCATCAGTTAAGTCAAATGACAGGACCTTTAAAACTTCAGTGTTCCACCTGTTATGTGATGCTTAATGGGACTTATGACTGATGAGCAGGAAAGGCCTTTAATTCTCTGCCATTGAAAATATGAACAAAATAAAACTACTTTAATCAACAACAATTTTATTGTGCTTTAGAGCTAAATCGATTACAATAATACATAAACATACATGATTCACATATAATACATTCGACTTAATATTTTCACTTAAAACTAGAAAATATGTTTGTTTGTATAATCATGAAGCATTACCTACATAATTAAGTGCGTAAAAACAACAAACTATAAGCTACAGCTTCAGTTTCTTAAATCACTGAGACTATTCTGGTAGCACTGATATATATCAACGTAATGGTCAATAATAATAACAATCTGGCAGTTGTCTTTAGCCTCTTGACCAGTCGAATCTGTGTTAAACTTTTCCAAGTGTCCATATGATCATGAAGTAAGAAGCATCAATGTGTGAGCTGCTCTATAAGGAACCTGGGACTACAATAGAAGCTCCTTTTCAATCTTAAAACAGTTTCATTGGATGGGCTGTAAACATAAACAGATTTATCACATCGGGAATGTGCATACAGTGCAGCCTTTCACTTAAAGTGCAAGAACTTAAATGCACCGTTGGCGTCAATCTATTTACGTCTCTGGGTACTAATATGTATGATCAACTTGCACAAAAATAAATAGGTTAAAATGGATAGTTCTTGCTAATAACTAGCAAGAATCACTGTCAGAGTCAAAACTTCATCTAGATTATTCAATATCTTCTTGAATAGAAGGAACTGTCTTATATCCATTCGTGAAGGGAAATAAATAAATTTTTCTATATTGGAGATGGGCGTATCAATTATTGATCGTTTGGTAACTGTGTCAATCACCTTTGAACAATCCACATGAACTGTATCTAAGATTGTACACAACGCAGACAATACAAAATAGTTGCCCAAACACCCGCTTCTCGTGCATTCTTTTACAGATAGGACAGTTTGTAAGGAAGTAATACATTTCATTTTTAAATGATGTAATTGTCTTAGAGTTTTCAAAGTTATTTTGCAATATATATGTGTATATATATATTTATATATATATATGTGTGTGTGTGTGTGAAAAGTTGAATTGGTTCAAACGCAAGGTCACATATAGATTAAATATAACATACTTCACATAGTCGTTTGCAGAATCATTTTTAATCCGATACTAGTATTTCGTCAATAGCATTGACTCACCAGGGATGAAACTATATCGATACATGAATATCCAAGCATAATCTATGGAACATAATTGTACAGCAAACACAAAAGTTGAATACAAAGATTTTATTTAAGAAATGATAAACCTTGAAACATTCAGTATTACGACTATTGAACAAGTTGAATGAGCACTGAAACAAAGCTTTCCCTTCTTTAGGGGAAAATCAATGAATCGTTTTTGTGGGTTTTATCCTTTTATATAATCACATTACTTATATACAGATATATTATCCAATGACAGATTCTAATGATATATTCACATACATACTAATATGAAGAAAAAGAAAAGTTATTTGGACTTGAACACATTTGTTCCTCGTCCACATTTCAATGGTGTACAGTCATGAACATAACAACACTTTCAATATTCGAATTTATAGAGGCTGGACATTGTATTGTGATTTGATTCTTACTTCATGAGACAATTTAATATATTTAGCTACTTTTAAGATTGATGATTTATTTGAATCTTTAAATACTAGGTCTAACCCAATAATATTCTTTAATATAAAGCTTCCTTAGCTGTAAGTAGTTTGGACAGATCAGCATAAAAGGGTACTCATCTTTAATAGCATTATACCCTTGGCCTTTACAGTAATCACACTTTCTGTCTTCCCTAGGTATATTAACATTTCTACCGACCTCTATCATTAGGCGATGTGTAGACGTTCTAAGTTGTGTGACACATTTCTATCTTTAGAACATTTAATCTGATATTTTTCACAGCCAAAGTTTATTTTGATATTTTTATAAAGTAATAATTTACCATTTGACTCAAGACTAGATCTCCAATTTTGGGTATTAATATCAATAAGACGTTGCTTAGCTAATTTGCAAAAAATGTCGATATTTACATTAGGGAATTCCCATACATGTCTACAACCAAGCTCATACAAAAGGAATTTAATACCAGACAACCATGTATAGACAATATGTATAGCGGCTATATACACCTTAGCTACCTGAAAGCTATTTTGTTTTTTCCTCGATCAAAGAGGCACGCTAGTTTAATACCAATTTCTAATCTTAACGATGTAACCATTAACAGATGGTGGAATTGAAACACAGTCGCATCGTCTTGTCAATGAAAACTTGAAATTCAGCAACAACAGATGAGCCTCGCTAGATTAGTGGGTATCCAAAATAAACTGAGTGTTTGATGGGTGAATTCCCTGCCACACACTGAGACGTGAGCTGAGAGACATGTGGTGGCACCTTGGGAAGAAACAAGTCAATTGACATAGTTCGAAGCGTACAATGGTTATCTAAAATGAACCTTAGCGTCTGACAGGGGACTGGATGTATTCTCCTCAGATAATGTTTTGGCCTCGGTAACCAGGGTTGATACGGCATCCGCTTTAAGCATGCTACCTGGATGAATAAATGCGCTATGAAATAGACTATCATTCTTATCATGTTTAACTAGGTGTTTGCACGTCTTCATGTCTCACAATGTGTTCAATAGATAACGGATTCCTTGTGTTTTTGGAGTGCACAGGTTATTATTTAAGCTTGATTATGAAAACACTGAAAGAATATGATATTTTTTTGCTTTTACCCCCTGTCATAGGCAGACTCGAACCAAGAACTTAAGCATACAAGTCTGGTACTTATTTAAAAAATAAACAAAGATAAGGCCCATATGATAAGCTTTACAATACTGATACAAAATATGACAATATTCACACAATTGGATCATTCATGTGTCCATCACGGATGCACAGATAATACAGAGTAACTCAACGATTTCTTCAGATGTCAAGTAAGTCTTGGAAAATCTGTATAGGTCTTTTATAGGTCTATAGGTGTGTGTCTGTATGTTCTGGTGTGTCCTAGAATTTTCTGATGCGTTTTACTTTGCACCTGTAAGTCTCGATGTGTAATCATATGCTTTTGTGTGTCTTGGTAGTGATTCCAGTTAAATTGGAATCTCACAAGGATTTGCCAATGTACATCTAATTTGTCCCCCGAGAGATATTCAAATGATTAAGTCATCATATCCCCTCTCTGTTATCTCTACCTACTTCAAACCATCAATTAACACTTGTGAGGCAAACCTGCAGCAGCAAAGGTGATTACAAAATACAAAATATTGGTTATCATGATAATGATCAAAAAAGCAAACATGAGTATGCGGTCAATGTACCGTGATACATCAATCCACTTGACACTATCAACATCAAGGTGCTTGCCTTGCTTTACCTGACCCTCGGTTTTTGAAACGCAATCTTTGATTTCTTTTCCATCAAAATATGTGACTTTGGTTCCTAGACACGAAACAGGCTTTCCAACACGGTTGTGTTTTTGTCTTACAATTCTTTGTTTAAGCCATTCAGGAATCTCTTTAGTATCCTCCACGGTCGACAGTCTCAGTGTGAAGACGGCGAGGACTACACTGATTGTTCCGATGAGAAAGAGAGTTGTCAGGTAGATGGTCAGGATGGACGTTTGTCTCGAGGTTTCTGGGAGATATTCATTCAAGAGAGTCAGAAACACAACAAAGGTGAGCAGAATGGACATCGCCAGACTGATTCTGTCTCCTTGATCCATGGGGAGAGCAAAAACCAGACAGATCAGAGAGGAGATACAGATCAGCGGAAAGATCAGGTTGATGACGTAGAAGACGGAACATCGCTTCAGTGAAATCTGTAAACCAACAGCTCCTGCTGGAAGGTGAAAAGCTTCTTTTGTGATCGTTCTCATGTCCATAACGTCCCAAAGACTGTTTGATGAATCAGCAATATAACTCACCTCGAACCCTCCAATTGTGTCGTTCATAGGTTTGATTTGGATAACATTTTCATCTAGCACCCATGATGCCACAATCATGTTACACAGCTGTGAATCAAAGGGGAAATAGGTGATATCAATTTCGCAACTTGTTTTGAAGAGATCCCCCGGTGACCAAACAACAACTCCTTCTTTATCAACACGACATAACAAATCACTGTGTCCAATTTTAAGGTCATCTTTTAACGAATTTTCGATCCATAAATCAGGAATCCAGATATCACCCTGAGTGTAATACATTGAACTGACATTATAGTCAGAAAGATCCCATGCAAGTCTTTGGTCTCTCCAGAAAGCGGTGATCCATCCGTTGAGGCTTACGCTTTGGTCTCGTTCATTGATACCAATCACACTGGTGATTCCAAAACCAATCTGAACTTGAACAGGCAGGTTATAGATGGTTGTTGGTGGAATCCTCCTGTTGTATCCTGTAAGCTTTTCTTCCATAAGCAAAGTTCGAGTTTCAAGATCCGATTGTTCAGCAAAGATGATTTTTATCAGAAAATAAAACAGTATCAAATCCATTGCTTCAGAACTCGACAGGGAAGCAACGAACAATGAGTCGTGTAACTTGACCACCAGATTACCAAGTGTTGATTCTAGTACGAAGGCCGTAGGCCCTGATACACCTCAACCTCGACATGATGATAAAATATCAAATTGATATTGATTTTTGCTATGTTTATTAGTACCTCTTTGTCAAGTCTATTTGATCATAGCATTATCTCAATTAACAAATGTAGCAAGCGTCAGATGGCAAATATAGATTCGACGTATCTATTTGTTCAGGGTTTGTTAGTAGAGCTTTCATACTTTTAATGGATTCTCTGTTAATACGACCATTATGTACCAAATCATACTGGGCTATAAAATATCAAATCTCATCAGGTGTATTAGGTCTGTTGAAAGCTGTTGATGTTACATATATAGCTTGGTCAAAAGCTCGTGACGAGGAACTGAGTAAGCTCTCAAGAACAGATTGCGTAGCGTAATGTTCACATGTTGAAAAACACACTGTATAATATTTCTATAAGTTTTCAGATATTTATATTTTTTATTGAAAACTACGAAATCCTTCTTTCTTATGATTTTCTTTCAATTTATTATTCCTTGAATTAAAAACTCTTTGTAATAAAACCAGATGGGCCTGCGCAATAGCCTGTTGCCTTTTGTTCATGCTTGTAGTCTTAAAACCCTTCAAAAAGTAAAAAACCTTATCTTTACTTTTTACAATGAAGTAGAAGCATCCTGTCCTGTGTTTTATTTAATGCAATCCAGGGGAAAATATAAACATCCCACAAAACAGACTTGTCAAAAGTTTATCTCACCTACTTTGATGATATGTGAAAATGTGTTTGATTTGCTGCTAAAAAATAAACAGGATCACTAATTTGGACTCTTACATGATCACCATTGCCTTAAAAGGTTAAACGATTGCACTTAAACAGCTCTCTTAGTCTCGGTAAAATGGAAACTCGAAGTAAAACAATCCTTGCTTTCTTCCACCCAAAAGTCAAAGGACAAGTCATTTACGCAATCGATTCCTCAGTTTATTTATATTTGGACGTCGCCATTTTGCGGAAGAGATGGAATTTTTAAGATTTTAGTAATTTTGTCACAATGCTTTTAATTTGGTTTCGATTGTGCGAAATAACTAATATTTAGGGAATTAATCAAAATCAATTCATTCATTCAAATAGGTCTTATGAGGTACATGTTTGGTGAGGGCCTGGAAAGATCAGGTTAAAAAATAAGTTTTTCAGAGCTTATCGTAAAGATATAAAGATGGCTGAAACATGCCAACAGCATTCTTATATAATTTCTATGTCATTAAAAGACTTTAGAGGTAATCATAAAGATATTGAGATAACCAACCATACGGATTCTAAGGAACAACATAAAGTCAAATGAACATGCAACTTGTCAAGCAACGTTTCACACTATACTGATTTACTTCTCATCTCTCAACATATGCGACCATGTATTTTTCAAAATGGTAATTTTCAATCAGAAATTTAATTGCATAAATAACGACAAAATGAAAAATGCAACGTCCCAAAATAAATAAAGAGGAAGAAAATTAAACATTAATTTAACTCTGACAAACAGAGGTCATTCTATCAGGAAGTTTTTTCATCTTTATCAAAGTCATAAAATTTCTATTGCCTAGATAGCTGAGCAAAGGCTACTAAACACATGCTGATATGAATTATGAATGAAAATTCACCGATGTCATTTAGATGTACGTGGCTTTATTGCAATGAAGCATCTCAAGTGGACGTTTTATTTTACATGTATGTATTTACTCATTACTGTAATTACATCAGGAACTGTAAACAAAACCAAAACATTAGTTCCTCCTGTGTTTTTTAACTTGTCCATCAGGACATTTGATTTCAAGAGTTGCATGATGTCTTGTGCGTCCAATGACGTGTGCGGAGGTTTCCTTTACAACCCAAAACTACAGATCTGTTCAGGGTATCACTTGGGATTTCAAATCTATGCAGAAAGAAGTAAACAGATGTACAGCTTCTGCAGGAAAAAGGGTGAGCTTTAACTCTTTAGTTGTTACTTGAGTAAAGTTGGTTGTATAGATGTACATGTATTACGACTTAATTGGTTATCAAAAGAGTCTTTGTTTGTTAACAGGACAGAATCAAACCACTGTTCAGATATTGTAGAAGAAGAGAAGAGCTTTAACCATTCTGAGAAATATTTATGTTTTGTTGTATAGTGATGAAACTAGTGCTTTGTTTGTCAGGTAATACCACTAGTGTACATTATGACGTACGAGACAGACTACCAATAGACTTACATGTTAATTAGTTGTTGCGATAGAAGTTAATATCATGAATTTAGAAATAGTCATTTAGCTGTCATATTTTGCAGAAAGCTTGGAATTTTTTTATGTAAATAATTTTATTCCATCTACCAGCTTATTAGTTCTCGAGTGGAACTTATTGAAACATCGTATGTTCCTCTCATGATTCTGATGTCACATCAACGTCCATGTTAAACGTAACCGGTATGTTGCATATGTGCAATTATCTTAATAATCATCAAAACATTTAATGGAACGTTTGTGTCTGAAGCCTAGATGATTTCCAAGTTGTCTGCCAAATATGGCAGTAAAAGGAATTTTACTTAATTCCTAATAATCATTCTCGAAACAGTTTATTAACATGTAAGTCTTAGAGCTACGTTACGAACAGAAACATTCTTAATTCTTTACATGAGTTCATTAACAAAAGTTAACGATTTCCTTGAAACTTCCAATTTATCAAACATTTTTAAATATCATTTACGTTTTTTACGTTAAGCTGCAGTTAAATCCACTACTAAGCATACCCAATAAAATGCTATGCATTCATAAACAGATGTTGTTTTTCATTAGTTTAACATGTGCCGATTGCAGTCGTTATGTTTTGTATCCAGCTTGCTTAAAGAGCCACTCCGTGATTTTCATAATAAATTATTTACCTTTGATACAAACCTAAATGTCATATGTAGTGATATAAAATCAAAACATCTTAACTTTTCTTGTCCAAAAGACATATATATGACAAATAGTGGCTTTCCATGAAAATAGAAAAACAGCCGTATAAATGCACAGAGGTGTAGATATCAAGTCCAATATACATGGATACTGGTTATATAACCTAACACACACTATAAACTCCTAACTGCTCTCCTGGCTGTTTTAGATAAGTCTCCAAAATTACGTTTGAGGATTTGACGCTCGCCACTGTCCGGTTTTCGACCACAATTGCGACGTTCTACCTTCATAATGTCACTGTAAAAAACCAACAAGGTTTAAAATGTGTCTTTTTGGTAACAGTCGATAGTTCGCGATCTAATGACACCATTGATTAAGTTTGGCATATATGACTCGAACAACTCACGGAGTGGCTCTTTAATGTTTTGTTGAAGCGGCGTTGAAATAAGCGTAACGGCCTTATCGAAAAACCAAGTTTCATCTCGAAATAACAATATGTAAAAACAATGTAGTTAGTTGATTCAACTCTTAATATTACATTCACGTACGATAATTTTGGTCATCAACTCATTGTTTTGATAACACACGAACATATGACTGTTTATAGATTTTATAAAAAGAAGAGTTTAGCTTTAACCTGTTCGGGGTGTATTTTAAGATAGTTGTACACATATCACAAGATCTTATTGGTTATCAATTAATTGTCGTGTTAGCGAAAAAGAATTTATCATCATTGAAGCTAATCTATATAGTCCACGATCAACTGGACAGGAATCCTTGCTGATAACATATTTTGAATAATTTCGGTCTCACTAAGCATAACATCTAAATGAAATATTTTCGTCATTTCACTTATTAAATTTATTAGTCAACAAACAACCGATCACGACCTCTTATCATTATTCCAAATTGACTATACTGTATCTTGCAACGCAAACGTTTGAATGAATGGGTTATATGGGCAACATATGTTGCTCGAGTTGTTCAAAAGTTGAATTAATTAATAAAATAAGGAATGAAACTTCAATGATCTGATACTATAAACTGATATATATATATATATATATATATATATATATATACATATATATATGATAAAACAATATTTGATTAATTTTTATTGCAATATATGGCTTTTTTAATCGTTATTTGCTTTTATTTTGATTGTAACTGATTTAGTCTAGACAGTTAGAGAATGAAGTAAAATCTATAAAAAAAAATTAATATTTAGAGGATGATTAAGGTCACTAGCGTACACCAATATTTCGTAAACATAAATTAATGTATATCTAACGTTCCGCCCTCGCGTAATCTACACGCAGTTACCTGGAAAATGGGCATGTAAACAGGTAATAAAGGTAATTCTAAAATTCCGTCAAATATTTAACATTCTCTCCCTACAGAGGTAGCTGCGTCATGAACTCATATACTAACCTCTGTATTATTACGAGCGTTTCTCGGTCTAGAAATACATATGAACCACAATATTGACAATGTTCAAAGTCTGCATACATACAGAAAAACAAGAAACAACAGCCGCTATGGTTATGCAACAGCAATGCTTACATCATGAAGCTACAGATATATTGATAACAAATATTTCAATCCCTTGTCGCCAGTTAAGAAATTGCGGTAAGGTCAAAATCTTCAGTTCAGCCTGTTTCAACAATCACTATCTACTATATTTCTGCACAGCCGACACCTTTTGCCGTGGTCCGCCTCAAGGGGGGCACAGAGTATGATGTTTGAGTAACATGTATATTTAACTTCATAAATGGTGTTACTTTATCGAGATGCACCATCTCCATACTTCCCAGCTTTATATAGAGAATCTCACCCAAGTGTCTTCTGATATCAAATATATCGACACGAGTTGATGAAAGTCACAAATATCCGAGGTTTGCCGAGGATATTTTTACTTTTATCAACGAATGTTGATATGTTTGATATCAGAAGACATGAGGGTGAGATTCTATTTATCATCCAAAATTATTTTTCATTACATTTAAATGACAAATGGATATTTCTGAACACCGTACTATCAAAAGACTCCAAGTGCGGTGATGTCATAGCATTGTGACGTCGTCATGTATATGACGTCATAGCATTGTGATGTCAGTACTTGTTTATGTAAAACAACTGTGATGTTATATACTTGACGTCAGAAGGGCATTGTTCAAAATCTACTGCCAAAAGGAGAGGAGATATCGCCTGTGGAGCAGAGTTTTGGATGATAAATGGTCGTTTTTATTATTATTGAAAATAAGAAAATACCAAATTTTGGCATGTAAGGTAATAAAGTTGTGGCGAATCAATCTTAAGTCAGGGCATATGATAGTGACTCTTATTCAAGCCTTATAAAAAATATGAACATTGCTCTGTGCCACTTTATCAAAATGTATGTTAAAACGCCACTAGTACTTTAATGCATCAATAGAAAGCTACAATGAGTGCATAAGTCCTCATATGCTTAAAAATAGCACATTGGAGCGCGATAAAGCGTGCTAAAGTAGCGTGACAGTCGATCAAGATAAATTATGGAAGAAATAGCTTCAGAAAATGCCGTTATCTTTAATTGCTATGGTATAATATGATAACTACAACCATTTTGTTTATTTCATGATTCCCGACACCATGGGTGAATGACTTACTTTAAATAAACTTAAAATAATGAAAACATTTTGAATCATTCTTCACTATATATGAGGCTTTAATGAAAATGCAATATTTACACAAGTGGCTATACTTGATTTGGCTACCAAATATCATATCACATGAGTTAGTCTTATCAAATTGGAAAGGTTCACATAAAAAAAATATTTACCATCTATCATTGTGAAATATTTTCATCGAACCCTTTCACGAGTTTTAGAGAAACGTTACATGAACTACCATGGAATCTAAGAGATCATAGAGAGTTTCGCAACGCCTTTTGCCAAAATTATACTCAAATGTATTTTTCATGTTAAGTATATTTATATTTTTAATTGCCACGACCTGCAAACAGTCAACGAAAAACGTTATCATATCTTTCGTTGAAACCAAATATCATTTGAGTAAAACGTTTGAGGGTATTGTCATATGGTAATTAGTGTTACCATCATTCAAGTTTGGTTGATTTTGAAAGATTTTGAAAAAACTTTATATTTGAAAATGGAAACTTTTCAGTCGTTCTTATTTCTAAATTATTCCAGACATATTTCAGAAATGCATAATGAAGATATATTTTGAAAATTGTGAGGGAAAATAGAAAATTATGCCAGTTTAAAATCATGTTGATTTGAACATAATAATATTAGTAAAGGTCAATGCATTTATAGAGAGAATTTCATACAGATTTATGTATTTGGAATATTTAAAGGAAAATCGAGACTGACATGAACTTAGATAAACTTAGATAAGTCAAAGGGTTAAGTGTGTAAGAATAGAGCAAAGGACTTGTAATTTCGTTGGTTTTTTTGCATTTGTTTATACAGTTTTGACATAGATATACTCATATTTCTACTTAATACCATTGCAAGTCATGACTTGATGACAAATCTGTTGACACAGGCGTTTAAAATCATTCAGTTCCCTTTTTAGATGACTTGTCAATGAAATGAACCTGATATCCTGGCAATTAGAGTTGGAATAGCCGTGTAGGATAGCAAAATTTCCTTTAGAACCAGAAATGGATGCAATATTGATATCAATTTAATGGGATGATCTAAGTGACAATGAATAAAAGAGCAAGAGAATTAATAAGTTGTTAAGCCATATCTCAATATATTTCACCAATGATTCTTTACATGGTTTTCCAATATTACTAATGGATATAAGAAACTTATGCATTTGAAAGAAGAATGGCCTGACCTTACTACTTATATAAAGTCACGGGAACCAAATATTTTGAAAATTTACATCAATGTCCAATGGATACAGCCCTCTGTAAAACCACTATGGCTAAAATAAAATGGTCTATTCGCCGAATGGGAGCGGATACCCGTTTGGGTTAGACCACCGTCAACGTTATCTCTAAGTTACGCCATGGACGTGGAATGTAATAGGGCTGGGTAGCGTTTTCACTTATATACAAGCTGACAATGGACAGATGGAGTTGTTCGATTACTCAATGGACTAATAATGAAACTTAACTTTGACAAATAACTCACAACTACTTAACAAAAGTTTGTTTCATAAATTTCAAATTTAGTGCTATTATCATGTAATTTGGTTTTCACTTAAGATCGATTTATTCAAGCATTATTCATCGAAAAGTTAGGATTTCTTTGAGAAGGTAAAGAAAAAACATAATCCTACCTCATACTGAAAGAAAATAGTGCAACAGGAACACATTTGGCAGGGTTTTATACAATACTGGGGTCCGAAACAAAAGAAATCAAATTTCTTGAGTTTTTAAATTTGAGTTTTTTATAAATGACTTTTAAATTATTTTTTTTTAACCCTATTGTCTATTTTAACCAAAAGAAACTTGTTCAGATAACATTTTATTGCAGAAATAAGAAATTCCCAATTTTCTATTTTTATCCCAATGCTCTTTTTGTGGAATGCCAAAATTGTTCACAACATTTCCATCTCTTGTATATGGTCAGATAAAATTAGAACGATTTGGCTCTGTAGTTGTTGTAATCTTTGTATGGCTTGTCACTGATTGAACAGTTCTTTGACGATTCACAATAACCTGTTAAAGACAAACCACACCCTAAAGTTTATGAGCATGGTTCAATGCGGAGTAGTGACGAGAGTTCGGGTAAAATATTTCAAACATCATAAATGGTGTTATTATATGAATGGAATATTTCCGTCATTCTGATTGGCCTACTTGGTCACATGACAGCAATGACGTCAAGCGTTGTCAACCTGTGTGGATCGCGAGAGGTTGATATAACAATCCAAACACCTCCGGTGGATAAAAATAGATTTCAAAAATCCCGGTCTACCGGAAATACAAGAAGATTGGTAATTCAAGACCTAATTCACATAACAAAACAATAATAGACTTCAGATTCGGTTGATCCAATGATTTATCGACCTTGGACATGTGATATTCACCTCGGCTTCGCCTCTGTGAAGATCACATGTCCAAGGTCGATAAATCATTGGATCAACCTCACTTGAAGTCAATAATTGTTTATTATTATGTGATCTTATTTTTCCGGCAATCCCATTGGTCGAGAAGCGGTCACGTGTCAGTCGACAGAAAAGCATATTGACTTCACTCCGAGTCCGACCAAAAGTGATATTGACTTGAAACAGACATAATGACGTCAAACCGTTGTTGCATGACGTCATGCCATTGTTATCGTGACGTCATTTGACAGTCATGTTGATCAATTCATCCAAAATGCTGTTCATGACTGTAGTTTTTTCTTTCCTTTTCGTATATATATCGAAACATAATGAAACAATTATGGACTGGTGAATTCGGTCAATATCTGGTTTTATAGACCCGAGGAAAGCAATATTGACCTCGTACTTCGTCCTCTGTCAATATTGCTTTCCTCGGGTCTATAAAAACAGGTATTGACCTCATCACCAGTCTATAATTGTATATTATTATGTAAGGTTATTTTTCCGGCGATCCGATTGGTCGTGAAGCGGTCACGTGTCAGTCGACAGAAAAGCATATTGACTTCACTCCGAGTCCGACCAAAAGTGATATTGACTTGACATAGACATAATGACGTCAAACCGTTGTTACATGACGTCATTGTATTGTTATCGTGACATCATTTGACCGTCGTGTTGAACAATAGATCCAAATTGCTGTTCATGACTGTAGTTTTTTCTTTTCTTTTCGTATATAATTCGAAACATAATAAAACAATTATGGACTGGTGAATTCGGTCAATACCTGTTTTTATAGACCCGAGGAAAGCAATATTGACAGAGGACTTCGTCCTCTGTCAATATTGCTTTCCTCGGGTCTATAAAAACAGGTATTGACCTCATCACCAGTCTATAATTGTATATTATTATGTAAGCTTATTTTTCCGGCGATCCGATTGGTCGAGAAGCGGTCACGTGTCAGTCGACAGAAAAGCATATTGACTTCACTCCGAGTCCGACCAAAAGTGATATCGACTTGACATAGACATAATGACGTCAAACCGTTGTTACATGACGTCATTGTATTGTTATCGTGACGTCATTTGACAGTCGTGTTGAACAATAGATCTAAATTGCTGTTCATGACTGTAGTTTTTTCTTTTCTTTTCGTATCTAATTCGAAACATAATAAAACAATTATGGACTGGTGAATTCGGTCAATACCTGTTTTTATAGACCCGAGGAAAGCAATATTGACAGAGGACTTCGACTTCGTCCTCTGTCAATATTGCTTTCCTCGGGTCTATAAAAACAGGTATTGACCTCGTCACCAGTCTATAATTGTATATTATTATGTAAGCTTATTTTTCCGGCGATCCGATTGGTCGAGAAGCGGTCACGTGTCAGTCGACAGAAAAGCATATTGACTTCACTTCGAGTCCGACCAAAAGTGATATTGACTTGACATAGACATAATGACGTCAAACCGTTGTTACATGAC
The DNA here is from genome assembly GCA_921293015.1 of Phorcus lineatus. Taxonomy (NCBI): domain Eukaryota; kingdom Metazoa; phylum Mollusca; class Gastropoda; order Trochida; family Trochidae; genus Phorcus; species Phorcus lineatus. The sequence goes on from OV121083.1 coordinate 51,964,477, forward strand.
GTCATGCTATTGTTATCGTGACGTCATTTGACCGTCGTGTTGAACAATTGATCCAAATTGCAGTTCATAACTGTAGTGTATATATATCGAAACATAATAAAACAATTATGGACTGGTGAATTCGGTCAATACCTGTTTTTATAGACCCGAGGAAAGCAATATTGACCTCGGACGACTCATCACCAGTTTATAATTGTATATTATAGACCCGAGGAAAGCAATATTGACCTCGTACTTCGTCCTCTGTCAATATTGCTTTCCTCGGGTCTATAAAAACAGGTATTGACCTCATCACCAGTCTATAATTGTATATTATTTGATCGCGCAGTAGTGGTTGTTGATGAAACTTAACATCTAAATGTTTTTAGTTCCGTATAGTGAAAATGAACATTTTCAATATTTACGATCAAAAACCGCACAATGGCGCGCGCAAATGACTGAAACTGCAATTTCGGAAACGGATTTTCAGCAGACACAACGACAAATATAGGTTAGATTGCCAAGTAGGTCAGTTCACTAATTTACATGAAAATGGGACGCACAATTTCGACTTCTTAACATTTATATTGCCGTTTATAGATTAAAATTGAAAATAAGAAAATATCAGAATTATGGCATTTAAGAGATAACGTAGAAACTTTAGGAAGGCCATTTGAACTTAACTCAAGATAAATGATAGTTTGACTCTTATTTAATCCATATACAAGATTTATGAAACATACTCTGTGTCGTTTTAAGAAACATTTGTAGGATTATCTTCAGTCTCTCATGGTGAATATACATCATTTTCAAGCCAGGCTTCGACATATTCAGCATACTGGTATCTGCATGTTTTTCAGCGCCATATCTCTTGAACCTTCTACAGGATTCTCTTTATAGCTACTCATTGGTGAGACGCCGAACCAAGTTAATTATGGTTATATTCATGTTATTTAGCCCAGTTGATTATGGTTATATTCATATTAATTAGCCGAGTTGATTATGGTTATATTCATATTATTTAAGACGTTTGGCCGAGTTGATTATTAGGGTCCAGTTGATTATGGTTATATTCATATGATTTAAGACGTAGAGCCCAGCTGATTATGATTATATCTTATCATTTTAGACGTAGAGCCCAGTTGATTAAGGTTATATCTTTTCATTTAAGACGTAGGGCCCAGTTGATTATGGTTATGTCTCATCATTTAAGACGTAGGGCCCAGTTGATTATGGTTATGTCTCATCATTTAAGACGTAGGGCCCAGTTGATTATGGTTATGTCTCATCATTTAAGACGTAGGGCCCAGCTGATTATGGTTTTGTCGCATCATTTAAGACGTAGGGCCCAGTTGATTTATATGACCTTCACATTATTTTATGTTAAAGGTCAAACCGAGGTTTTGCAATTTTCAGCCTGAATTAAATGTTTATCAGCGGCATATTTCAATAACAATTTAGATATTTAATCTAGCTCATTGATGTTTCTTTTTGTCTTATTAGTTTTCAATATTCAAATGATAACTTGCGGCGGGGTATCACGTCATTCTGATGACAGTAGCTTGTAGAAAATTATTAATTTTAGATTTAAGATAATTATTTGTGAAAGAACGTTTTACAATGCGATAGAAGTACACGCCTCGATATCTTCACAACTAAATTTTCAGAGAATGTTAACTGTAAAGGGAAGTGTAAAAGGACACTTGACAACCGATAAGCTAGAACAAATTTTCATTGCTGGCATATAGTTTCGATGCAGGGCGAAACTACATAAACTTTCTTTAAAAAGGCTTGCGTGACTGATCAACGAAGTAGACTTATGAAAAGTTCAAGGGGATATCTGCGTAGATAATTGGAATATGAAAACATAGTTATCAAGCATTATGGGGAGAACACTGAAAAAAGTACAAGAGACACAAATTAGATAAAAATGTTGTTTATTTCATTAGTTTTTAATGATATGATAATATATGAACATAACTATGAACATGGATGAAAATAATCGGTAGAGTGAGTTTGACTGTTTACAAAAACCGTACGTAAAATACCTCATCCCATTCATAATGCAATATGGGGCCACATCATCAGTTTGTTTCCACCAAGTATCCAAGACACACTGGTGTCAAACGATATATATTAGATTTCCGTGAGGCTTTTTCCTCTCTTTAATAGTACACATATAACTGAAAGTTCAAAATTTCGCTTATTTCTGTGGGTATATTTAAACATTCACCTTGTTTAGAAGTCATAGTTTTGAAATTCTCATTATACTCCACAATCCGTAATTTAGTCGCAATCGCATAAATTTATTCCCACAACCTGGAATGAATTTTTCACAATGCCAGTGCTGAACCCGAGGTCCTGACAGGCTCTCAGCACATCACACGCACCTTCTGTAAACGTTGTCGTCCTTCCCCAGTAGAGCAGATTTGCCCTGAGGAGGCAGTTGTATGCATCTCTTATTGGCATCCCGTTAACCTTCACCATGTGGTAAAAGGCATGGTTAAATATACCACTGCTGAAATGGACGTCTAAATCATCTTCATAATCATCCAGGTGTTTTATAGAGTCCCAGTCGTCCTTCAGAGGGTCGTCCAAGTATCGGAGGGCCCCGTCGAACTTGAAAATGTCAGCTCCAACTTCCCAGTCATTGTTTCCTCTTGCATACATCTCGGTTATCTCCCCTGTTATGTCAGAAAATGCCTCGTCAATACCTCCAGACTGACCATCGTAGAGAAGGTTGGACGTGGAGGTGGTCAATCCATGAGCAAGTTCGTGGGCGATGACGTCTTGACTGACCAGAGGATAGAAGTAGTCCTCGCCGTCTCCAAACGTCATACTGCTGCCGTCCCAGTACGCGTTTTCGTACTCGGACCCGTAGTGCACATATAGTGTAGGTTTGAAGTCTAGCGGGTCTACGTTGTACCAGTTCTTGAACATGCGCACTGCTGATGTGCCGTAGAACATGGCGTCCAGGACAGGCGAGTATGCTCCGTTAATGGCGTCGTCGTATCCTTTAGCGCAGGGGAAGCTGACGGCAGACAGTCCCTTTTTGTCCTTACGTTGCTGCATATCGACCACCTTGACATCCTCGTTCTCAAGGATACAGGTGGAGTCCTTCACGGTGACGTCGAGGCAGAAAGGCGAGGTGCCGTACTCTATCTCCCCTACCTTCTCGTTGCCTCCCACGCCGGTCAAGAAACATCCAGATTTCCCCACAGCTTTCCTGTATAGGGCAGTTGTATCTTTCAATGAACCCTCAGTTTTACTGAGTGTCTTCAGCTTCTCGATACTGACGTGGCGGATGTTTTCAAACTTGTACAGAACCGTCAACGCGCATGCGTCAATGAAATAGCTTGGGCGTTTTGGCGTGTCACCTTCCATGAAAAAGAACAGCACCTCGTACGTCAAATATGCTTTTCCGCTTTTCACAAAAATATTCTTTTCTACTTTGAGGTTAGTGACCAGGGATCGCATTGTGCCTGCATCTTGGAATGCAATATCAGCAATAATTTCGTCGTCATGACTACAGGCGTTGGGGTCAGAGACGTCCTTCTCAATGTCAACGTATATGTCACCACTGACTTTCCCAGTGTAACCGTTACCGGATGTGACCTCTGCCGTTATGCCCCCACCTACGACCTCCAAACCCCCATATGTTTGTTGTAAGCGTTCTTTCACATGTCCGTCTACTGTTTTAAGACTCCGTTTCGGAACTATGGCATTATTTCCATGGAGACCAATCGCTGAGCATATCTCCTCTCTTGTAGAGATTTTGGGTTCTGCCTTCAACTTCTTGCCCAGAGGTCCGACATTGAACTTGTGTGCAGCATCCGTAATGGACAGTATAACCAATACCACACCTGTGCAAGAAAAGTATAAAATGAGTGAAGGTTCGTCAAGTTTGGTATAGACGACAGGGCCCGTTTCAAGGAGCCCACCTACATTAAGGTGATCGTCACTCAATGTAATAACTTTCTGTTAAGGGTGCTTTGTTTAATTAGGGCCAGTTCTTTCAGTGACCTATTGCCATTTCAGTCATATTGTTTTCATAAATGGCTTAAGTAACTCTATATTGCTATTTTCTGTAAACGTTCAATTTAATTACTCGCTAGATCCAACATCCAAGGAATATGCAATAACCTTATTATGTGTTGCCGTTTCGAATTGTACAGTTACCGACATACGCCATTCTGTTTATCTTCTTAACTCAACATCCGATTACGGGCATTGAATTGAAAACTTACGCCCATAGATGCACAATAAAATAATATGTTAATTTTCTTCTCCAATTTGTTCAAGATGTTTTCGATAGTGTTTTGAATGTGACGAAAATAACTAATTCTCAAAAAGCGATTTTAATTTGCTAAGCAAACGTTATGGATAAGATATTTATATAAATAACAAGCATATACCGTTTTGGAAAAACAGAAACAATTTAACATATACGCTGCACTAATGTAATATATTGTGAACCCACAGGAAATGGGACTAAAAAATGTCATTAGATTTAACGAACTTTTAAAAAGACACTGGCAAATGTAAATTTAATGTTTTCTTATATTCTCAACAAAAAGAACTTATTGTTACACAAGTAGATACGTGTTTACGTGTAAATATTTCAGTCAGCTATTGAAAGACACTGTATCTATTTTTCATTTTAATTTAATTTATTATTTGTTCAAATCCCCCTTCAAATATATATTTATGCAACATTTAAAACATTCAGAGGGTTAAACATCGCATCATTCAGCCGGACGATCCGTAATCGTTGATTTATATGTCACACTACTGCAAGTCGACATTTTAGCGTACAAATAACGGAACCTTTTATACACATTCAGCAAGTCTAGATTGACTGAATACACATGAAATTAGGAGCCCAAAGAAAAATATTATGGGTGAAGGAACAGTAAAAATATTGATGAAGGAACCGTATAAATTATTAGAAATGTTCATAGACTAAATTTGAGTCTACGTTCACACCAGAATCCTTGTGATGATTCGAAAATATTGTTTAACAATTGGTTACACTTCATATCTTTACGTGAGCTTCATTTCCTTTCTTGTAAAAGTGACTTTAGCCATCAGAAACCTAACACAACTTACCTGAGTAGAACTGCATCTCCATGATTATGTCCTTGTTTGGTGACAAGTGTCCTTATATACGCTATTGGCTACTGTTGTGTTCAAACTTGAGCTAATTAGTTAAAAGGCCTCAATGAAAGCTAATTAAAAGGCTAATTCAGACCGATTAATCCAACACTGCTGAGCCGATTAAATTGGGATTAGGGTTAAATGAAAAGTATTTTTACTTAACGACTGATATAGTTTAAATTAGTACATGTTATTTCTTATGAATTAGCCAATTAGACTCCATGAAAAAAACGTTCTAAGAAAATCTTAGGTTTAAGTGGTGTATTTCATTTTTTCTTATTTAATACCCAGTGCTACTCAATTAAAGAATAAACCGATACTTTAAACTCAACAAATATACATATGTTTTATGGTCATTAATCAGTTTTTATGCTTCTGAGTTCTATGTGTTGAGAAAAGTAACAACCCATGGATATTCTTCTGTGAAGAGTCTGTATCAATTAATCAATATTCTTAAGCAAGGCATTTTTGGTCAGGGGTGTGTGCGTGTGTGTGTGTGTGTGTGTATGTCTACATAAGGAAAACAGTTAAGCACAACCAAGTTTTTCATATGATGGAATCATAATTTTGCACTTTAAGAACGTAATTTCATTAAGATATCATTTCGGATATTTTGAATAATTGCAGTTATACAAATTGGTAATTTTGAGATCAAAAGTTGAATATGTTCAGAAAGTCGAATATGTTCAGAAAGTCAATATTTTTTGTTTTAATGTGCATTACTCCATTATTCCTATTCCACTGATCAAATTTTATTATGGATCTCTTAAGCAAACGTCACTAGTTACAGCAGTATGGACCTCCAAAATCTCCATTAAAAGGGCATAAATGGGCAGTTTTAACCGTAACAATGACTGTAAAGCAAAAAGAAGTATATGGTTACTGAATAACAGTTAAAGAAAAACCCCTTTATTCATAATTCGTCTGGTTATGGCCATTTTCTAAAAATTATGGAAAATTCTTATCAAATTTCAAAATCCAATTATGTCCTTATTGTGAAGGATACATGAATTTTTAAAGTGTACAATTGTACCTGTTCAGAAAATTGTTGTTCATGACAACTAACATCAGAATCCATCGCATACTTTTGACAAACGGACGATAGTTATTTTGGGTGAAAAATCATTACTATTACGTTTTTGATCTTAAGTTCTCAAAATGTCATCATGTATGATGATTTTGAAGATACTAAGTCACGAAAACTTTAGTTCCATGTCAAGGGGATCCATTTAGTCAAATTGTCGTATTTTTCTCCACAAAATAGGGGGGGTGCTTAACTTTGTTCTCTATGTATATACAGTTTCAACTATCGTAAGTTAGACCTAAGTTGAAAATGATTAAACAGTCTTAGTTGATAATAAAACCACAGATGGGTTTTTTCATTGTTCGAAATATATATCTTTGATGCTTCTTTAACCAGCGTATTTATTAGAATCTTTCCATTTATCACGTCAGACCTTGCACGACCTTAATACCTGTCGAGAAATACATGCATATTCTCTATCATCGTTTACAATAAATCATTTGTTTTTATCAAAAATAACACCTTGTTACATTCGTTTGGCTAATACATGAGAACATATAATATATAAGAACATGAGGATTTTATTGTGTAACCAAAAATCTTCAGAAAAAGAATTTTATTTCAGTCGCTGTTGTGCTAGTTATTCCAAAAAATAGAGATAGCAAATGAAAACTGTAAACGGCAGTTCAACACTTCTAACTGCTCTTATCTTCTGATAAAACATAATTTGTGGTATTTTTACAAATATTAAAGCAAAAAAGTATCTTTTTTTGTCTATCTGGTCTGTATCAATTAGGCTATAGCTGTTGGAAAAGGGGTACTTAAAATAGCGTAGTAAAAATGTTAGTTTGAATGGTACGGAGTTATCGCTTCTACGTTATGTCGCCTATTAATAATAATAAAGACAGCTGTTTTGATAAAGTGCAAAAAGCATGTCTGATAACGTTAGTCATTAAAGGCGTGATTTAGAAACACATAAAGATATCATTGTATTTTTTTCCTTATCAAATATGCAATAATGACATTTTGCAATGACGGCCAACCGTATTGAAATCATTACCAGTTCTATGTAAGAAAACATTTCATGACCTGGTCTCATTCTTGGTTTAGTTAAGTTTAAAGGCACCAGTGCACGCTCTTACGGTTAAAATTGGTTATTTAAGGTTTACCAGGACTTATGCATTCACGTAAACTTTCTATCGATGCAATGAAAGACTAAACATTCTTTACAATTTACCTGCAATCAACAATGAAAACGTTAAGACAGCCGCTGGACACATAACAAGCTATTGTTAGCTGTGCACAAAACGGACACATTATTGACACTTGGAATCGGCTGAACTAGTACTGTGTGCAGCTATTGAATTTACCTAAACTTTGAACTGAGAACAAATCATGAAATATGTTTTATGAAAGCAATGTTGTAAATTAACCGATTTAATAACACAGTATTAGCATTGTTATCAGATTGACCATAGCGGCTGCCGTTTCCGGTTTTCTGGTTATGAGCAAAATTTTAATATTTCCGATATCGTAGTTCATGCGGATTTAATGTAAAGTAACATTAGATACTTCCGGCCTTTAAAAATCCACTTTATTACCTGTAACGTAAATATTTGTTAAATAACTTACAAGGTAGAGATATGCAGTATGTGGTCATTCATCGTGTTTACGAAATATTCGCGTGCATTAATGCGTTTAACCACACTTTTCAAGCATGTTGTTATTCACAATGATTAGAACATATCACTTTTAATCTATTACAGCCTCTCTTACAATGTTATATTTTGTCGTTACCGCCTCTTCTGGCTATGTGAGATTCGAAAATTCTTTTTTGATTCAGTTTTGACTGTGTATTCTGTTACAATCAGTGTCCGAACTCCCAGTCCTCCTTTTCCCCTTGGAATTCGTTTCTTTAAATTGACTTACAAAGCGTACCAATGAGAATCCACCTAACCCCCATGAATGATACGCTATATACTGACAGCTTCCGGCTCAGGTAAGATTAAACTGTATCGTTCCGGCAACATTTTCAAAAGTTGTTGTTCTTTTAGATATGGAGTAGACTTTCATGTCAAAAGCAACATGTCATGTAAATCAAAAAATATTATCTATGTCATTTCTTGTGAAAAGTGTGGTCTACCATACATTGGTCAAACCAACAACTTGCAAAACAGAGTAACAGTTCACAAACAACAAATAAGAGATGATAATTAAAGACACTTAAAAGTTAGTAAACACATATCTCAATGTAGTAATGGTGATTTTAAAATATTTCCTTTTTACGAAATACTCAATAACGGAGGTGAAATTACATCACAATTGCTAACAAAGGAACAGTACTTCATTTCAAAATTTTCTCCTTCATTGAACAGCGTCATAAATCCCTAATCCTATCACTGCCAATTCAAACCTTTTAGATTTGAGAGGGAATAGCTCACCAGGACGCTGTTTGTGTTGCATTGTGTTGTTACTTAGATACATTGAAGACTATAAAGACTGCTGCTGTGCTTCAAGCATACATTCCCTGAAGAAGCTTCGAATGAAGAAGCAGATCTAGAAATATGCATATTGGAAAAAAAGATAAAGTCATGATTTTGAAAGTTGATTTACATCTTCTCTGTATTTTTTAATACTATCATATATATAGTCGTTTGCAGAATCATTTTAATCCGATACTAATATTTCGTCAATAGTATTGACTCATCAGGGATGAAACGATACGAAAACTATTGACGAAATACTAGTACCGGATTACAATGATTCTGCAAACGACTATTTGAAGTATGTTATATTTAATCTATATGTGACCTTGCGTTTGAACCAATTCAACTTTTTACACACACACACACACACACACCCACGCACACACAACACACACACGCACACACACACACACTTACCCCTGAAATTGGGGCTACGTCATGCAATTATTCGAATACTGTGTTAATGTATGGGTTTAATGTTCTCTTGTAGCCTGCCCGATACAGGAGGGGTACGTCAAGCTGCTGGGGTCGGGGCTGTGTATCAGGGTGGTGGAGGAGATGCGGACCTGGGAGGACAGTAGACGGGCGTGCTTCTCCCAGGGAGCCGACCTCGTCGTCCTCGACACCTGGGTGAAGACACGCCTCCTCAAGCGCTACCTCGCCGACTTCCAGTTTAAACCGGCTCCATGTGGTGGGTTCCTCATCTGTTGATAGGACACTTAGTGTTTTTCATGACAATTATTTTGCTTTGAAACGGGGAAAAATATAAATGAGAATATAAATTCCAAACATCTATACTGAAACGATTAGGATTTTAGATTAGCACGATTTACTCCCTGAGTTGAGTTATCAACGCAATATACAATAACGCTTATGTGGGTAAATCAAAAAGTTCGTAGAATGACATAAAAAAGATCAATGTATCCATTTTTGCATTAATTTTTGAACATAGTCTCCAGTGACATCAATATGATTGGGCCAGCGATATATAAGCTTTTATTCCTCCAGAGGAGAGTACAGAAGAATGCGAAAGATTTAAGAGATAATTACATGAGGATGATATGTGAGACGCGTAGGGAGTTCACGCATTACAGATCGCGTAGATTCCTTTAACAATAGTCATTGCATATAACTCGGCCTCCTCGTCAAGGATTGACACTGGGGGACGGCAGGACAGCAAGCTGCACACCAGGTCCAGTTCAGTCTTGTGGTGAAGCTCAACACTCAGTTCTATTGGACCCACGTAAACAATGTCACACCAGAGTTCATCTCTGAGATCACCACACGAATCACATGACGTCAGCACATGGATACGAGTGTCATCACAGTTTCGGCCACATTTATCGCAGGGTCCACACACACGGTATGGACGCCATAGAGCACAAATTTGTACAATGAAAAGACAGTCATCCTTAAGAGAAGGGTACCTTTTAGAGATGATTCACGCTGGGTGTGGTTCTATGGATGAGTGTATTGACCGGAAGTGTCTGAGGTCAGGGTCTGAGAATAGCCGATTCAGCCAGGTGGACTTTTCATGTTTGATGATAGTGACTTTAACGGTCTTCTTCCAAGTGGATTTTAGATTAGCACGATTTACTTCCTGAGTTGAGTTATCAACGCAATATACAATAACGCTTATGTGGGTAAATCAAAAAGTTCGTAGAATGACATAAAAAAGATCAACGTATCCATTTTTGCATTAATTTTTGAACATAGTCTCCAGTGACATCAATATGATTGGGCCAGCGATGTTCCAGCACCGGTATGCCATTCTTCTAGAATTTCGTATCCTGGTTCTCAAGAAATCTCTCCACGGCAGTAATCATACTGTTTTCAGCACTTTGGGGTGAAAACTACTCTATGGATGGTTGCAACATTTTGTCACTAGCTTCAGAAAGATTGCTTTCCAGGTGTAAAGATAATTTGGAAGTAATGGATAGTTACATCATTCTTTCTCTACGACCCTTTTCATTTACCCTCGTATGTCGAACTTTTTAAGTCAACGTTTGTCCATTGATCCCGCCAGGGGTTCGGCAACTTTGTATGCAGTAGAGAACTGTAGAAACACTGAAATTCAGCGCAGTACCACCCATGGTTCGCTAATTCCAGCCGATGCTCGCAGGTTTCACCCCAATTCATAGCCACAATGGTGTTGCGGGCTTTCTCTCTGCAATAATACTAGCAGCCGCGATATAAATGAAATAATCTTGGAAGCTGCGTTAAACACCAACTCACCTCACCTCTGTCCGTTGAGTAGTAGAATAGTTCTGATTCACTTCGTAAAAGATCTAAATTTTCATGGTTATCCTCCGATAAGCCGATCTGTGTTATTCTTACTCAAAACTCGTCTGTAATGTGATAACAGATTGACAAGTTAAATGAAGGAACACTAACTTTTTTATTGGTATACATGGCAAAGTGTTTGTTTTTTAAATTCAGAGGTCAAATACATACGTTTTTCTAGTATGAGTTCAGGCGACCACCAAAATAAACTGACATAGCTCATAACCATGTTACCCTTCCATTTGAGCAGATGGAAAAATCACATCATCTCAAATTTTGTAAGTTTTATCCAATTACTTTTTTTATGATTAGAATAGAATAAAGTTTTGGTTTTGAGTAGGGGTATACTATATTTACTGCCAACATCATAATCATCCTTTTTTCACATTTTCATTTTGAAAGTGACTTTCTTTAACACAGTATTTTAGTTGCTTCTAAACATCATATATTTTTTAACCTTGTTTTTATGTGCAGGTCGGCGGACGTGGCTTGGCCTGAGACGGTATGGAGAGGGGTCCTACGAGTGGGTGGGACGGGTGAAGAAGAATCCGTATGTGGATTGGTCCCCCGGGGACCCTTCGTATGGAGAGGAGTACTGTGGAATGTACGCCTATGGCAAAATAGGGGATGTACGCTGTGCAAATCCAAGATTCTATATTTGCGAGATACCTGATGCCAACTAACAACCCTCCCCCACTTATCTATTTAGTTATCTAATTAATATCAGATCGTGTGAATCATCATGCCATGTATGTTTCGTCGTTGGACGTAACTGAAAATCATAAGATTGTTGTCATCTTCTAAACTGAAATTACGAAAATCAATTGACATGAATGGAGACAATAAAGATTATATACACAAAAATGTTAAAATGTAACCTTATGTTATCTTAAATCGACAGCATTGAGTAGTCACATTTTGTAGAAAAATGCGAAAAGTTTAACATTATGTGACCTTGCGACTTTTCCAAAGGCACGTGTCACAGAGGTAAACTAACTTAAAATGAGTGTTAGTCGTGATCTTTATAAAAAAGAAACCTTCTAAACCTACTAAAGCTTCAGTAAGATTTTTTTTCTCTGAAACTGGCAACACTGGGAAATGAGTAGCCTTCTTTTCTTGCATTTCCAATTGAAATCATAATACAATTAAGACGGGTTGGAAGGATCTTGGACAATCCAAAGCAAATAAGAATACAGCGGTTCCGAGTCACATTAAAGCTTATATTTGCTTGCTTGAACAACAATAACGCTTTCTATTAGTGACATTAAACCTTAAAAACATCCCGTTTTTTGGCATATTGGTATGAACTCATGAGAGACAACCAGACTTTCATACATATACATTACCAATAACATATGGTTTTATAACGTTGCAATAGTATGGACTTTTAAAGCTTTATGATTGTTGACATCGCAAGGCTTGTCACAAATTGGAAAACTCTTCCACGCTTCATAAAATGTTTTAGAGTCTCAACAACAGCTTCCCACCAATGAATAGTGTATTTTCACGTTAAATATATATGTAGACTGAATAAGCCGTAAGCTGACGTCACCAAAATCGTCAATCTGCCTTTCGGAAAGTGTGTTGAACTAAGAACTGACATCTTCGTACGAAAGTAACTCTTGAAAATATTTAGGTGGCTTCAAAAAATTAAATGAACTCCAGGAAAACGGATGTTTTAAACCCTGCAGACTTCAGTTGTTTGTCGTGAATAATTGGTTTAATCAACAACAAATTTGAATGCCGCACTGTTTTCAGGAATAATAAACGTTTTAGAGGTACTTATCTCAATTTTTTATCTTGTGCAATGTTTTCATAGAATTGTTATAAATGGTTGACTATTTTCTTTCAGTTCATAAAACTGTATTGTACGATCATATCAAGGTCACCTGTCAAAATTAAAGAGCCACACCGTGAGTTGTTGGAGTCATATATGCCAAACTTAATCAATGGTGTCATTTGATCGCGAAGTGTCGTCTGTTACCAAAAAGACACATTTTAAAGCTTATTGTTTTTTTACAGTGACAATATGAAGGTAGAACGTCGTAATTTTGATCGAAAACCGGACAGTAGCGAGCGTCAAATAGTCAAACGTAATTCTGGAGACTTATCTAAAACAGCCAGGAGGGCAGTTAGGAGTTGATAGTGTCTCAAATCGAGACCAGTCCTTAAAGAAAATGGACTCGGAATATCAAGTGACTTAACGGCACGACAGAGAAGACAGCTTTAATCCCTTAAAGAAACCGGAAAATTCGGATATTTCAAAGACGGCAAGCTCGTTACGGTTGATCGTGAAGATTCCGAAATATCCACAAGATCTACTCAGATGCAAACCCGTCAACGTAGACGTCAACCGATGACTGACTCCTCGGGCAGCCGAAGCAAGACGCCGTCTCGTTCTAGACGGCCGTAGGACGTAGGTCAAGGCCCCGATGATATCTCACAAGGTTCGATTGACAATGACACCGCTAACTCTGCTTCAAACAATTCTACTCTCCCGCTTTTGTGTTGGAACGTTAACGGTTTGAGGGACAAAGTTAACGATTGTGAATTTTTAACATATCTAGGGAAATTTAAGATCGTGTGTCTTGTTGAGACATTTGTAATTGACGTGTCAAATATTAATTGGCTCAAAGGTTATGATATCTATTTTAGCCCAGCAGTACAACTATCCGGTTTTGGTAGACTTTCCGGTGGTGTGTGTGTTTGTATTCACCATTCTATAAGCAAAATGTGCACTTTACTAGCGACATCGATTGATAACTTATATTCATTAAACTACCTAAGAGATCGTTTGCAATTACAAAGGATATGAACTTGATTTGTACTTATATTCCACCATTGGGTTCTCCGTATTATCACGACAGAGAGCATAAATGTAACATCTTATAGAAAACCTTCCAGAAATAAGTGATTCATTCACAATGCTTTGTGGGGATATGAATGCACACACTGGCGAGCTAGACAATCAGCACATTAGTTTTGATGATGATATCGAAAATGATTACCTTAGATATAGTGAAGAAGGGGATATCCTACTTGATGACCGTAAATCTCACGACAAGATAGTAAAACGTTTTGGTCGTGCCTTATTAGACATGTGTCACGCACTACAACTATTTATCGTCAACGGTAGAGTTTTTGGTGACATCCTTGGTTAATATACATTTTGCAGCCACCAGGGATCAAGCGTGAATGACTATGTAATCTGCTCACCGGGGCTTTTCCAGTTTATTGAGATGTTTAACGTTGGGGATAGAATTGATTTAGACCATTTCCCACTAGAGTTGAATTGTAAATTCCCATTTTTAGACATTGAAACTGAACAACATGGTGATTGTTGTTGGAAAGACAAAATTGTTTGGAATGACATTCTGGCTAAATGTTTTATAAATACCTTATCTGACAAACTATCATCTTGTAGTCAACGGTTACTTTCATTGATTGATATTGATCTAGATGGTGCAATCGATCAATTTGTAAATATGATTTTAACTTCTTCTGAATGCATGAAGAAACCGTTTCTTACTATGAAAAATAACATTTCAAGAAAACCTCAACTGAATGCAGAATGTAAATCAGCAAGGCGTAATGCTCGTAAGGCTCTCAGGGCGTTTCGGTGTAAACGCACAGAGTATGATAAAACACAGTATTGCAAAATGAGAAATAAGAATTGCTGCCGAAAATTTAAATCCGATCTACGCAAACAATAGCAAACTTAATGGTTCGATTAAAAATCCCGGTAAATTTTGGAGATACGGTCCTTACAAAATAGACGGTCTAATCAAAACCCCATTCCAAAAACCGAATGGCTAATTCATTTTAAGAAAATCTTTTCCAACGAATGTGTTTTTGACAGCGACCATGATAACGATGTGTTAGATGGCATGTATAGTTCACCATCAGAATTTTACACAGATATGGATAAGTTGATTCTAGAATCAACAATATCAGAAAAGGAAATATCAGACGCTATATCACATCTTAAAAACGGAAAAGCCGCGGGTCCCGATGATATCGTTATAGAAATGATAAAATGTTCAGTATCTATTACCATGCCATTCTTGGTCAAATGTTTCAACCGGGTTTTTGATAATGGCTTGTTTCCAAAAAATTGGTCTACTTCAATAATTATCCCTGTACATAAGAAGGGTATGCTTGATGATCCGGACAACTATAGAGGCATTTCACTAATGAGTACGTTGGGCAAAATATTTACAGCCATACTAAATGATAGAATAACTAGTTGGGTAAATATGCGAGATTTAATACCAGAAACTCAGGCCGGTTTTCGAAAAGGATATTCAACTTCAGACCACATCTTTACATTATTTGCAATAATTCAGAAATGTCTTTCACGACGAAAACACAAATTGTTCGTAGCATTTGTCGATTTTAGAAAATCATTCGATTCTGTTGATCGTTCTAAGTTATGGTATTGTTACTTAGGGCTGGATTTCGTGGGAAAATGTATTATATCTTAAAGTCTATGTATGCTAACATAAAATCATATGTTCGGTGTGGTGGCGATCTTACAGACTATTTTGATTGTCCAGTTGGACTAAGACAGGGATGTATTTTAAGCCCAATGTTGTTTTCATTTTTTATCAATGAATTATATTACGAGATTGCTAACAATGGAAAACATGGCATTCAAATGTTCCCGGACTTTATTAAAATATTAATGTTGCTTTTTGCTGATGATGTCATTTTAGTGTCAGACACTGTTATAGGATTACAAAATCAACTTAATATTTTAGAAAGTTACACAAAAGAATGGAAATTATCTGTTAACTATGACAAAACAAAAATAGTTATTTTCAGAAGGGGCGGGCCATTATCAGCAAATGAAAAATGGGTATTAAATGGGGTACGACTTCAGGTGAGTAGTCAATATAAATATCTTGGCCTTTTGTTTAACCATACGATGAACTTCTCTAAAAGTGTAAAGGATCTAGTTACAAGAGCAAAGAAAGCCCTCTTGAACGTTCTTTCTGTTACATATAAGATCGGAATAACTACCCCTAAAGTATTTTTAAAACTTTTTGATTCCCAGATACAACCGATATTGTTATATGGATCTGATATTTGGGGATACCGAAAGTATGATTGTCTAGAAAAACTCCATCTTTTAGCATGTAAGAAATATTTATCCGTTGGCTTATCTACACCTAATTGCATGATTTACGGCGAATGTGGAAGACATCCCCTGTATATAAATTCCCAAATTAAATGCCTAAAACATTGGATAAAACTTATCGGTATGCATGAAACTAGAATCCCAAAGCTAGCTTATAACATGCTTTTCCATTTAGATAACATTGGCAAAATTACATGGGCATCCCACATCAGAAACCTTCTGTTCTCTCACGGGTTTGGTTTTATTTGGATGAACCAAACTATTGGAAATATTGATCTCTTTATATATGATTTTAGAAACCAAGCTATTAATATGTTTCATCAAGATTGGCATTCTACCCTTGATGATAGCTCACGGTATGATTGTTATAGGACTTTCAAAAGTTTACTTCAACCAGAAAAATATTTGTCAATTTTATATTCCAAAGACTTAAGAATTTTTTTCATCAGATTTAGACTTGGGTTGTTAGACTTAATGGTAAATGAAGGGAGAAAAATGTGTATCGAAAAGAATAGAAGAATTTGTCCTTTATGTAAATCAGCAGTTGAAAATGAAATACATTTAATGCTAGTTTGCCCATCGTATTCCGTGTTCAGAAGAAAGTACATTCCTGAAAAGTTTTTATCAAAATCACCTAATGTTGCCTTTACATCCTTAATGTCCTCTCAAAACGAAAATATTATTCTCCATTTATCATTATTTATCAAGCGTAGTTTAAGACTTAGAGATGAAATGTTAAAAACTAGTAACTAAAACGGGATTTTTCAACTGTCATTTGTTGAATTGTATATTATTTGTGTCTTCACTATTTGTATATGTACTTTTGTATGTGGGCCGGATGCCTTAAATACAATAAACTCTTTGACTTGACTTGACTAGTGTTTGTTAGGTTACATGACTAGTATCTATGTATAGTGGACGTGATATCTACACCTTTGTGCATTTATAAGGTTGTTTTTAGATTTCATGGACATGAAAAGTTAAGGTGTTTTGATTTTATATCACCACATATGACATTTAGGTTCGTATCAAAGGTAAATGATATGTTATGAAAATCACGGAGTGGCTCTTTAAATGGCTGTTCTCTGTATTATTCAACTGATAATTTGCAGCGAGGGTTCGTGTCACCTCCCTTGTGCAAATCACTTATTTCGATTTGTAAACGCATTTTCCTGTGCTTTCAAGAGTTAAGCGAAGCGACCTTTATATCGTCTAAAGACCATTTGCATCCCAAAAATCAGTGACCAACTTGTATTACCGAACATGAATTGTGCTATTCGAACAACTTGCTACTACACCTACTTTACGTTGTCAGCATACAAATAATCAATTACATTTTTGCACGTCTGTCATCAACATCATGGCATCAGAAACAATATCATATACGACGAGATTAAAAACACACATTTCATTTAAAGCTTATTTCCCAATATGACATTGCTCGACTGACGACCTTCTAAGTTTGAGTAGAGTAAGCCCGTTTACTCACCATTTTGGCCAACACGGACTGATTGCATGAGATGGGACATAACACGGTAATTCGAATCTCTTCGTTGTGCTGAGCACGACTGGAGCGCTACAGCTGCATGCTTTTCTTTACTTGCACGTTCGACTTGCGTTTCATGCTCTTCTTAAGAGACTGGTGTTGATTTCATTTACTGGATTGTACCTCCTTTTCATCACGTTCGACAAGTCAAGATGACATAACAACATCGGTTTTCATTTCACTATGCCTTAACTGAATTCGAAGTCCTTTGCCCCTCACATCAAGATCAATATTGTACCCTAAAGTCAATGACATCACATGTGATATTTATCCCTTTTATCGCCGAAAGGTGCATGGCATGCTTTGAATAGATTTTTCTCAATGGCCGCACGGTGCTCACGGGAGAACGTGCGACTGGCGGGACATGCTCATTCTTTGAATGGAATAATAATTACTTTTGGACCTTTAACTCCATTTCAGTTTTCTAGCTGTTTTATTTAGGGTGGTTTATTGAGTTATTGTTTCGATATGTTAAACGTTTTGTGTTTTATGAGTGGATAATCATCTGGTGTAGATGTTTGGGGAATAAATACCGAAGACAGGGGTTCTTTTTCATCGATATGACGTCTTTTGACCTATGTTTCACAGACTTATCCTTAGCTAAAATATAGTAGTCTTGTATTAATCAAAACATCGATTTATATCTTCTACTCGGATAAAAGTCTTCAAATCATGTCATGGAAATAACTCATTAAAGCATATATTTTATTTTATTTCTTTTCTAACGCCGCTAATGGCTGAAATATTTTCCAAGTGGCTCCGAACAAAAACTCACCTACTCATTCTTGTGTGTCATTTGGTCAACATTTAAATCTTGAAGAGACAGTTTGCTAAATGGTATTCATCCTCATAGAACAGATACACAACTACAGAGTAAAGTTTTATTTCTGTACTTTCCATTTTCGTGCAATTACATGTAACATGTAATTAGTTGTTCGCGTACATGTATAAGTTCCACTTATTCAACCATCTTTACACTGAAAATTATGATTCTGTAGTAGATGAAGAAAACATGTTCCTATCACATACTTAACTGTAATACACACATTGATGTACGAACACAGTTGGCAGAGATTCGAGAAATAATGGGAACATACAAACCCTCTTATTCCTTGGTTATATTAAATGGATTTCATTTCAAAAGAATATTTGCAGGTCACTCTTAAGTGATAACCTTAACTTAAGTATTTCTTTTTGTCGAAATTATACGAAAGTGTGTTTTCCATATTTTATTGTAGAAGTCAGAATTTTTTTTTCAAATTTGACTCCATGACTCTTTTGGAAAATGCTTGACCGTTTAAACTTGTCAATCTTTATTATTATTGTTTTTAGGAAGTACCGGATCTTTCCTAACATTACAATCTTATAATTAATGTCTATGAGGTCAGTTAAGTGACGAGTGATCAAAGTAAAGGATAATGGCGCCCGCCAAGGACTCAAACGTGATGAAAAAGTTCCTAATTTGTTTAATTTCCTTGTAAATGTTTTGAAAAGAGTAAGTTTAACGTTTGATATGCCGGATTTTGCCAACGGCATTTTTACCTTATTTTTAAATTGAAACGTAAATGTAAGGCCTCGGATCCACATACAAAAGTACATATAAAATAGATAGACATAATACAAATAACATTCTAATAAAATGGTTGATAACAATATGACAATGAAAGATCTCGGTGTAGCTAAGAAGACGAATTTATTAATTCAGACTTCATTTTAGTGTATTTCTTGGTCGACGAAAACCAAAAATAACACAGACAACTGTAATGTGAATATCCCAAATTTGTACAAACACCATTTTTACAAATATATATATGATTTCCAAAAAGTAACATTCTGTAAAAGATGTGGATCAGCTGATATGTCAATTTTAAAATTCACAACATGGACATATTTTTTATCCGCGTTTTGGCGATACGCTTTCATGGAAGGAACATAAATACACAATCACTTTAGAACAATCACCATGTTTAATAAATGACGACAAAACATGTATAACGTTTTCGTTTCGAGACGACGTTGAGGATCTAACTGCAGCACCAGTTGGATAACAACTATTTAGGATTGGATAAGATGGACAAACCAGTATTAAGTGTATTTCTTCTGTTTGTTTCGATATTTATTTTCCTTCGTTCACTTATCATTAAATCAAACAAACTAAGTCTAGGTTTAGTGAAATATATCCTAAATCATCGAAAAAGAAATTGACGAACATTATGTGTTTGAAATGAATTATTTTAACAAATATAGCTCGAGCTCTCATAAAGGATGAAATGCCAATCTTGATCATGCATGATGGCTTTTGAAATAACGTAACAATAGATAAATATGCCTGATGGTTTCATACAAATGAAACCAAAACTAATGGAGAACAATATGCATCTTAAATGGGATACCCATGATGTTTTGCTATAGTTTCATATTATAAGCTTGCTAAGGAACCTTACTCCCCTGTGTACCAAAGGTCAAAGGCGAAAGACCTCCGGCCCATATACATAAGAGTTACAGAATAGTAAAATGGTAGTGTAGTATACAATATAATATAGCAACATCCGTCCTGTTGACAACGGTATTTAAGGGTTAATAATTTGTTTAAAGGCGCAAGTGCACGCTTTTACGGTTTAAATTGGCTATTTTAAGGTTTACGAGGACTTATGCATTCACTTAAGCTTTCTATCGATGCAATGAAATACTAAACATTCTTTACAATCTACCTGCAATCAACAATGAAAACGTTTAGACAGCCGCTGTCGGCTTGGACATATAAAAATCTATGGTTAGCTGTGCACAAAACGTGGAAACGGCTGAACTAGTTTTGTGTGCAGTTATTGAATCTACCTAAACTCTGGACTGAGAAAAAAGAATGAAATATGTTTTATGAAAGCAATGTTGAAAATTAACCAATTTAATAACACAGCATTAGCATTGTTATAAGATTGACCATAGCGGCTGCCGTTTCCGCTTTTCTGGTTATGAGCAAAATTTTAATATTTCCGATTACGTAGTTCATGCGGATTTAATGTAACGTAACATTATATTCTTCCGGCCTTTAAAAATACACTTTACTACCTGAATACGTAAATATTTGTTAAATAACTTACGAGGTAGATTACTTCAGTGAAGATAGTGAGTAATATCGAGAGATATGCAGTATTTGTGCATTCGTTTTGTTTACGAAATATTGGCGTGCACTAGTGCGTTTAATGAGAAGGTCACTTTTAGCTAATGTATGATTTATATATAGACAATTGTACAATAATGTCTTCATTATTAGTTTGTAACAAATATATAAATATATATATATGCATCTCTTGGTTGTTTTTCTAGAAAGTGGTTTGGTATATATTTCTGTCATAAATCCACAGAGGAAGAACATAAAAGTATGAAATGAATTAAATCATTCTCAATACCTCGGATACATAAAGGACAATACCGACTTTCTTTTTCGATAGAAGTTTTTCTTCCCTCATGTATCATTAAACTTTACAAGACCAAACGATATTTTACAAACATTCTTATTAAATGATATGTTGTAATTATTTATAGATATTTTTCCGGCTGGAGTAACGTTTAAAATGACCTCATATCGTGAGCTTAAATCTAAAGTCGAATTCCAATCTTGACTAAACATATCTATTGATTTAAGACGAAACTCATTAATAAATATATTTACATCCCCAATTGTCTCGCCCAGCACTATGAAACCCAAAACCATGAGAAAATAATAAATTTCCAATGTCGGCAAACGTTCAATTTGATGTTTTAAACTTTTAATTTGGGAACTTATAAAAAATTGAAGTCTTCCTTATTCATCGTTAATCATCCAAATGGTGTTTCCAGACATTGATACTTTTGGTATCCACAAATAACAGTTCAATGCAACGTTATCTGTTGCATCTGGGAATTAATTATGAAATACTTTAGTTATCCGTTTGTACATGTTGAACAGGCTTTCTTGGCTCTTCTTATTGGCCTCCAACGCTAATTAATTGTGTAAGAAACAAAAGGTCAATATATTCATTGATATCTATATCTGAAGTTGAAACCTCATGAATGCCAACTTTTATTTTGCTGATAATGACCCAACCCTTTTGAAAATAAAATGTATTTGTCATAGTTCAGTCGGATTAAAATCGACCGTGTTCCGAGGATAAAAAAATAGTTTAAGACTATAGCGGGATTCGAACGTATTCTAACAAGGGCTTTCCCCTTCACAGCAGTCTGAAAGCAGCCTCACTGCTCTCACGTTCTTACACCAGTTTGGAAGTAATATTTCTATCGTCCTGTTTCGTGTTTATTGGAATATAAACAAATCACATTCCCAGCTTAGTCCATTCAGAAGAGACCACATCTCTTTAATCCAAAATCTGACACAAAAAACGTTGGTGTATTGTTTCATCACCCTAGAAAAGCTGACAGATATAGAACCTTGTGGTCCCACATCGGACATCAGCTAAACCATTCGCGGTCAACATGGCACAAGCCTCGTCCCCGTAGCTTGGGTCACCTCGACCCCATCCCTGATACCTGGACCTTCCGTTGATCCATCCATACCGGAACTTACCTTTGCGTCTCAATCCAACCCATAAACGTCTACCTGAAATTCAGAAGCAGAAAAACGGTTTGAAATTTTATACCGATTGAGACATTTTAACCGATTGATTATCTTAATCCTTGAAGTTATTTGACTTCATTAAAGTCACCATAGTTCGCTGAGATTGTTGACTGCTTATTCACGAGAACAGCTATTCTGCTTAACTACCGGCTCAATTGAAAGGGGAAGGTTTGGGATTAACTTGAAATATTGTTTTCAGATGATAAATGCAAATAACATTTTGAAGTTAATTTTCAGAGAGACTAACTCCCTTTATCTTGATTATTTGTAACAGTTTTTTATCATCGACTCCAACTGTCATAGACTGATGCATTCGACAAAACACTTCCTTGTTCATCAAAAGTCGATGCACTATCACTCAAGACGAAACATGAAACACTACAAACATCTTATCAAGGAGCTTTCCTTGCATTTTCAATTGCTGTGAAAGACCAAAGAATGTAATCTTGATAGCTTTCTTCAGAATTCGCAAAGACCCCTTTTAACATTCACATCACCTAACAAACGCTGGAAGGCTCAGTGCTACTATATAACAAGAACCATTGAGGGCAAAACATTAATATACAAAAGAAGCTAAGAAGAGGTCAAAATGAACATTATCAATTCAATGACGTCTAAAGCACCTAACCATATTCCGAGTTCCTGTTTGGTGCTTCATTGAACCGCACGATCTCGAATGAGGTCCCTTACCTCACCTTCAGACATCATTGACTATCTGCATTTTCGCCATACGAGCCCATTCAAATTAAATCATGAACATTGAAATTATTTGATTTTTTAAAAAAAACTATCTTTTCTTCAACAAGAGTTTAACCTTATGGATTTGCACGTCACACAAGACACCAGCTGGAATCTTTTTAATAAAAGCTTAATCCGAATTCGTATCAGATTGAATGTATGAATCGCAGATATATCAACAATTCACTATTTGTCACGTTATACATGTAGGTGTAACATACCTTTTAGCAACTTTCTCCAAACTGAGGGCTCAAACGTGTCCAGATACTTTTGAATAAACTTCTGTTTGGCCTTCGAGTTTAGAACTACCAAGTCCGCATGCTCATTTCTGCAGAGTTTCCGACTCGTGTCCCAGTTTGCCGGGTCAAAGTCAACACGTATACACATCCGGTCATTTGCTATCAATGTGTAATGTTTTGCTCTGCTGCAAACTAAAACACACAGAACAACAATATTTTCGAATTCAACCTATTACCTACTTGATTTATCTTTTGCTGTCAAAATTGCCCAAATAACCCGCGGATTTTGCAATAATATAATTTGTAAGCAGTTTATGGAAATATCCAGCTGACATAAAGAAAATTCAATGTATATTCAATCCTATGAAAAAAATTATATTAAGGTATATCAGTATCTCAAAATGAAATCACATTTTCATTTCAAAGACATCTTAAGTAAAGTCATTGATAAAACATTTCACTTAGAAATAAACCTACTGAGGCTTTTGCAGAAGTGGAAGAAGACGCCTTTGCGACCAGGTCCGGAAGTGAAGGCACTTCCGGGATATCCTCTGCATTGGCATGTTTTAGGCTTGAACTTGAAAGTAGCACAGACGGTGTCTTGATCACACTTTATGAAACAAGACTTGAAGTCTGCCTGGACCTTCCACAGTAATCTGACAGTCCTCTTTGTTCTTCCTCCATGTTCAGGCAGGAGACAAACCAGCAACAGGACTATTGATTTGAGCAAAACTGACATCTTCCTTGTCACAAATGCCCGTCAAGCTGTTATGAAATGAAACAGTCTATGGCAGCACGTTTTAGGTAAATAAAGGAATTTCATTAAAACGAAAATAAATGTTACCAATTACATAGCGATGTTTCCATAATCAATGGATGCAGTGCTGAAACGACCGTAACGTGTTTAGTTAAGCTACGCGAATCCATTTCCCTACCTTAAAGGATGTAGAGTGTTCACTCTAAAATGGTCTCCAGCAGTTTATGCTTGAAACTTGATACTCTTTTCTCCGGATAATCGGGTTGAGTAATGAAGAGTTTGTCCCTCTGAAAATAAAGCATTTGACATAAATGTACATTTTCCTTGCCAAAATTATTTATGATGTACGTGTGATGACACACACACGTATATATATATATATATATATATATATATATATATATATATATATATATATATACTTACATATGCTCCGGAAAGATATGTTATATCCGTTATCGTACCTCATGTAAGCATCACCATCACTGGTTGGTCCACGTGACAGTTGACAATAACTAGAATCACCCCTCGGGGTGGTGAAACTTGCTAATACTCCATCATAAAAGATGTTTTCCATGAGGAAAGCGCTAAGAGTGAGTGTCATGAAATGTATGTCTCATTGATTACGTTCTGGCTCTGATGAACCTTTTCATTAAAGAAAGTGTTTTAAGGAAATGCAACCAATGCAAAAAAGAAGTTATATTGTTAATGAATTGGTACGGTATTGACAGTTAGTGATATACATGAAGTAACTAATGAATTTATGAATTTATTGAATATGCCATATCACCAGCAGTGTGATTGTAACGCTTGCCTCTATCGATTGGAGTTGGAGATAATGTTGTTTTTCTTGAACCACCCTTTAAATATAATAAATAATTACTTCATTGTTTACTATACGTGAATGTATTTTGAGACACGAAAGAGAACAAAGAAAAAATAACTTGCCTTGCTGTACCATGTTCTACGTGCTACTCACAAGGATGTCCTCAACAAATGCCAACCAATCGTTGCTTTTGTTTTTGTCGTGTAGTAATTGTTCTCCATATCAGTCATTATTGCACTTCAAAATTACAAATATTGATTAATAGATTGTTTCCAGACATGCAGAGGACAAGGTGACCGTGACCTTTCTTCTTAAACGTGGCCGCCGCATTGATGAGAAAATTTTCAAGTTTATATCTTAATTTCTATGTTTCAGTCCTAAATACTAATGCGTTCTCTACGCGTTAGGTTTGTTTTTATAGGTAACATCTGAAGCTTATGAATATTTCATCACAAAATATGGTGTGATGACATATTTTGGAACCACCGACATATCAAAGTTGACATTTTGCGTTATTTTGTAAATTTTAATAATTAGTGCCAAATGTGTAAAGCAACGATAAAAAAATTCCTTTCGCCATTTTATTTTTCACACGTGTTATTAGCTAACCGTCAAACACTACCACATTTTATTATCTTAACGCTTAAAGGCACTAGCGCACAGAATTATTTCGTATTTTCAACCAAAGCAACGATAAAGTACATCTCTCCTCATTACAAACAATCCGTAAACAACCTCGTTAGTTATTTACAAATATGTACGTATTCAATTTATTATGTTGATTTCTAAAAGATCGGAATTATGTAAATCATAGTTGCATTATGTTCACATGAATTACGATATCGGAAATATTCAAATTATATGTTTGCACCCATAAGTATTTAAACGGAGATAGCTATCTTTATCTAATAACATTGCTTATGCTAGGTTTATGAAAAAGATTAAGTAATAAGATTGCTTTTATAACAATATTCCATCCTCTATTCTCAGTTCAGAGTTTAGGTAAATTCAAAAGCTGCACATATTGATAGTTCAGCCGTTTTCAGCTGTCCACTATTTTCAATTTGGTCACAGCTGACCATAGATTTTTTTAGTCTCCAGGTCACTATTGGCCGTCTTAACTTCACCATTGTTGTTTGCAGGCTAAATGTTAAGAATGATAAATATTCTAATGCATCAATAGTAAGCTAATGTGAGTGCATATATATCCTCAAATGCCTTTAAATAATAAATTTGAACTTAAAAAGCGTGAAGTAATGTCTTTAATCATCATTATCAGGGGATTCATCTGAAAATGTTATGCTTATTATCAGTAAAACCAAATAAGGATTGTAAAACATTTTTGTGCATCTATCGTTCTTAAACAGCAACAAATTGTATAAGCGAAGCGATATTTATGTTAATTTGTTATTGTCAGATATCGATAAAAAATGAATATACCTTGGCCAGGCGCTTAAAGGCATCAAACAGACAATGTTGAGTTTTTGGAGCCTTGTCATCGTTTTATAAAGTCGTTACAGCCCTAATTTTGACCTTATTTGGATTTGTTGACCATTTCTTCTTCTGTGACAAGCATGGGTGTATCAAGTTCTCTTCCCTTCAAAAAGCGGTACGCCCATATGACGCTCCTCGATAAATGAAGTAGGGATCAGAATCACGACCTGCAACAAGTTTTAATATTTGTGGTATGTAAAACTTAAAATGTAGAATGTTACCATTTATATGTTATTACGTTCGTCATACTGCCGATATGCTATATTTTGAGAAATTTACTTTCACTTCTCTATAATGAAAAAAACCCACTTAACAGCATTGTCCATTGGAAACTATCTTAATTTTATTTTCCTATAATTGTTCCTTAAAGTGACAGATTGAGTTTCATGAGTTTTGTATGTGACTTGAATAGAGCCAAAAGTTCATATAACCTAAGTTAAGTTCAAATCATCTTTTAAGTTGCATCTTTATCTTTCAAATGCCAAAATTATGACATTTTTTTTGTATTCGATTGTAACTTAAAAACGGTCATTTGAATGTAGGAGATTCTAAATCAGCGTCCCATTTACATGCATAATGACCTACTAAGCAATAGCAAATGCTAAAAATAACTATGCCAAATTTCGATTGAGTCATTGGCGCGCGCCATTATCCGGTTTTCGCTCATAAATTTGGACTTATTTCCTGTTTATTGTCACTATGCTTACTGATAAGCATTACTTTGCTAATGTTCAGAAACTACCACTACTTGTCGATAAAATAACACCTTTAATGAAGTTTGACACATTTGACCCCATCAACATACTCTGTGTCCGCTTAATGTGGCCTAGAATTATCTTTTAAACATTTTTTTTTTAATTTTGACAGTGACAGATTTTGTTTATAATTATGTAATTTACCATGATTGATCATAATGAACAAACGACCTGGACAATGTTTTTTTAATTTTGCCTGAAGTGACAATTTATAAAAATACACTGAGTGATTTAAATGGTAATCTACATGTATATGGCTTTCACACAAATTGATTACATCCATTCAAAACATCTCACATGTTCATCTCCTAATGCCATATATATGCCAATCTCATTGAAATCAGCTCGAAACTTGTACCTCGTACCTCGCTGCATTTCTTGGATCAAGAAACGCAGCAAGGTACGAGGGATAAGTTTCGATCTGCCGGATTTCAATGAGATTGTATTTATGCCAATTAAGTCATAGATGATAATTTTCTTCTATAGATAAAACTAGACCATCTAGTTACTGAATTCTTGAATATCAAATAATCTATGACTGTTAAAGTTATGCAATGAAGAGGAAAAGTTGGGTACTAATCAGGTTGGTAATGATTGTCGTCATAACTAAATTATCTAAATGAATGAATCCTTTCTATGTTTACCAAAGAGTTTTTGACAAGAATTGATCATGAATACGCAATGAAGACATGATATGTTGAAACATGCTACCTAGGTCATTTAGAAATGAAAGTCACCATTGGGATGTCTACTTACCTTATTCTATACATGTGAAGTGAGAAAAACTGTTGATAAATAAATTGCAGAAACGATTATTCAAAGTGTAGATATCATTATTCATCAACTTGTTAGATTTGTGCAAGAGGCACAACAAAACAGTTCAAATAACATAGTGCGTGATAGCGCACTGGTTTGCGCGTTCGGCATCGGATCAAGAGGTCCGTTTTCGAAATCCGCCAACTCGGCAACTTTGTCTGCATTAGAGAAGTGTTCTACACGCAGTCAGGTTTGGGTGCATTACTTCATGAATTTCAGCGCAGTACAATCCACAGTTCGCTAGCTTCACCCAATGCTCGCAGGTTTCAACACCATGTATAGCTACAATGGTGCTGGGGGCGTTCTCCCTGCATTAATACTAGCATCATTAATATATTGAAAGCGGCGTTAAACCTCAAATCACCCCCCCCCCCCCTCCCCCTCACCTCCAAATTCATGAAATATTATATGTGTCTGACAAAAAATCTAATATGTGTTATTCTGCCACAAAAAATGTACTTTCCATTCATGTATCCATCTTCGTCTTTTATGGCTTAATGTGCCGACTGTGGCTACTTTTATGTGTTCAAATGTATTTTCATGCCCCATTTACCAGCCTTTATACATGTAGCATTGCTATGTTAACACTTATGCTATTCATATTTTAATGTACTTGTAGAAGAGTTTGTATGGTACTGTAACCCAAACAGTTATGGAGTTAGGGCTATTTTTATTAAGCAAAGAAACACAACTTCGTATTATCTTGAAGTTAAGCTACAATCTTCCCATGGCGCTATATATAGGGTGTTTTCTCCGAATAATGCAATAGGGTGTTTTCTATAAATAGAGAAGGGACTCTGGGACTTGGATTGGTGAGGTTAATATTCCTTTATTTCTCTGTACCTTTTTGGAGTATGTGATCACTTATTTTAAAGACTTACAGTTTTAACCTTACCTTCCCTCCCATTATTTTTACTATACCTATATAGTAGCCTTATTTATTCATCCACTCAAGTAGTGGTTAGGGATTATCTAAAGTACTGTGTGCTTGTTGTTTATTCATCCCTATTTAGTTCCATCCGTGTCCCGATGAGCTCCCTGTTATTTCACGCCAATGTTGATTTGTTGCTATCTCATTAAGACGGCCATTAGCTTGTCTTGTTGTTTCAACGTCTGGATATTATGCAACAGTGACTGTCTAAGCTTGTCTATTGTTATTCACGGGTAGTTGACTTCCCTAATTAGCTGTTTAACTCCTGTTGAGTTGTCTACGGGTAGCCAGTTATCGTACCCAGTTATCGTCTTGTTTAAACTGCAAATAAATCTCTTTATTCACTCATTGATTCTCTCTTACTTTTATGGCTTGATGATTATATTGATTTATCTTTATGCCGGATAAACGGATCTCGCCTAAGTTTAGATTTCGTTACACCGAGACATCCTGTTTAAAACTTTAATAAAATTTGATGATTCTACTTTTCTATTATTTATTAATAAGGTTTAAATCAATAAATTCGCTTATCCACAGCCCACTTTTAAGTAGGACATTCTACATTAAGATCTTGCCGCAATGTGCATGACGTCAACGTTTAACCTATTTTACGTCATGATACAAGGCACGCTATTTTATAGCACAATGTGTAATAACATCAAAGATTAATTAAAGAGCATTATATTCAAAGGCTGAGATTAAACACGAATTGTTTCAGAACAATAACAGTCACTCTATCATTAACGATTTTAATTGTTTTTCTTTAATGAATTTTATCTCACCTGAAGACATCATTCCAATTTCTTTATAACTTTCATGCTTGTTTCAGGATAATTGAAGACATTTCTAAAAATGTCAAATTCTAGTCAAGATATAGAAATACATAATAATAATAATTAGGTGCTGTTCTCATCCTTTGCACCTGTAGTTTGTCGTGGCATGTACCTTTCGAAATAATGATCCGATTTTGACAATCCATAGCTCGTTTTGTAGCAAAATCATCTCGCTTTTAACACTTGTCCAGAAAAACATATTGGATGCGAAGTAATAATTTGTGCTTGAAGCAAGACACGGAAAATTCAATCATATTCATTATTTATAAAATATGCCGTTTCTAGAGTTATGAAATGTTGAAAGATTTCTTTTTTGATTTTGTAATGTGTGTGCAATAGGCGGTTTAACCTATTAACCTTTAATACTGCAATTAGCGAGGACCTTCTTGCGGAAGACTATCTTAACAGCTAGTTTTAACAAGTTGGGTGCAATGGAGTAGTCATCCACAATGAATGTTAATCGCTTATTGTGTCAGAGAATCACAAGAAGATTATAGTTACACCGATGTATCATCTTTACTTTTAATAATGCCCTGTCTTTCATCTTCCTATCGAGTGGTTCAAGGAAAATTATTAAAAATCCTCTTGACAAACACTTGTGTTACGTATGATTTTAGTGTAGGAAAACATCCCCAGTCAAACCGTCAAAATAGGATGATACCACCTACGGAGTCCGTACACAAGATTTCAACTTCCAAGGCCTTTTGCACCTGAAGAAGAAAATGAAAATAGGTCTTTAGAGCGTGGTCCTTGTGACCCTTATTAGAATTAACAGGTTCACCAAAATTATAAATTATCACCCCCATCAGCTAATGAGTTTTAAATTTTCTAGGCCTCTTGTGTCAGTGAAAGACAGGTTAGAGTTAAACAGGTTTGAAGGGATTGCTCCGTGGCACTTAATAGGGATCACAGGGTAACCAAATCTACAAATTAGAATCCCATCAGCTAAGTAGTTTCTACTCGAGGTTTCAGATTTCTAGGTCTCTTGCTTTTGGAGAAGAAGATGAACATAGGTTTTAAATGCGTGGCAACTTTGGCCCGTATTAGGGGTCACAGGGTCACCAAATCTATAAATAAAAATCCCCGTCAGCTAAGTAGTCTGTACACTAGGTTTCAGCTTTCTAGGCCTCTTGCTCTATGAAAAGAAGATAAAGTGTTTAATGTGATGAAATACTGAAAAATAGTCTTTATCGACTTATTCGCCGCAGGCATGCCAAGCTAAAGGTATTGCAAATGGTAGACATTTTAAGTTATGACTTTGACGCCGCCACCCTGTGGACAAATGAGAACGAAAACACAACGGAAACAGCTTCAGTCGTGTTCGATAACTCTATATCTATAGATCTAAATGTGAATGTTCACTTTCTTACTATTGGAATAAAATTTTCTCTTAATGTTCAGTAATAAATTCTTTCAAAAAATTGCTTCTAAATTTCATTTTTTGAATAGTACATGAATAAGATATGATAATATCGAAACAAAAAAGGTCACATTAGAAATAGCAGGCAAAATAATTGGGGATAACTGTGACACTGTGTGGCCCCAATGAGGGTAGTCTTGTAACATGCCATGTGGAGTTAACCACGGAAAGTTTCGAAATAATTTCTACATAAGGCACCCATATATGGCACTATAGTACAAGTAAAAATATAGAAAAATTAATTGCTTATTTAGCAACACAATACGCATCGGAACAATTTCGTATTTTTGTATTCTTGATACGGCAACTCCTGAACAACGTCTAAAAGCTAAACAGCGGGAGTAATATATTTGTTATGTTCAGGAATATCTTTTTCCTGTTTTGCGGTTGAATATAATACAAGCAATATTTCGTTGCAAACAACAAGGGCTGTTCTATCTTGACTTCAGAATCTGTTCTGCAGAATATTATACAAATCCGTATTAAGGCATGATGTCTTCAGATTATGTACTTTAGACGTTATATAAACCAACATCTTATTTGCAACAAAGCAGCATTTCTTCTCCTTCTTTCTTTCTCCATGCAAGTCCTAAACAAATTCTTTTCAGTGAAATTTCGAGATACTAATAAGTTGAACTTTCAAACTTGTTATGTCCACTAAACACAGAAGCTGCTCTAAGCTTACCGTACGTATGTCATCGCATTGAAAATGGAGTAAATAATTGGACAATACGTAAAATTGGTTGCAAGTGATAAAATACAAAATCGTTCAGAAGTAGGAGTTTGTATACTTACTGTTTCGAAAAAATCCAGTTGGGATTGAAACTATTTTGGCAGATGTGAGACCGAGGTCATTATTCATTTATTAACGCTTCAGTTAAACTGAAAATGGATTGTTAATGTGGGTGTTCAGTCTTGCTTTTATGTTCCTTTCGATTACTGATATGTTGCTTCCAGATGAATACTTCAATGTTGTTATTGCGTCCCCGTCTATAACGTTTGCAATATATACGTGTATGAAGGTTCACTTTTTACTGAAATTCTTCTTTAACTGTAGTTCCCAATGACAACGGATCTAGTGAATAATTTACCAATAGAATTTCTTAATCAATGGTGTCATTTGATCGCAAAGTATCGACTGTTACCAAAACGACACATTTTAAAGCTTATTAGTTTTTTACAGTGACAATATGAAGGTAGAACGTCGCAATTATGAACGAAACCCGGACAGTGGCGCACGTCAAATAGTGTTTGTTAGGTTATATACCTGGCATCCATGTATATTGGACGTGATATCTACATCTCTGTGCATTTATAAGGCTGTTTTCAGATTTTCATGGAAAACCAGTATTTGTCAAAGAGTTAAGAGCCATTAGTGAAACCAGAATAAAAGTTTTACCCGAAACGAGAGTAATATTTTTAGATAACATACACCTGGAAGAGGTATTCCAACAACAACATTCCTCCTTCATCCCCATGTCCTCCAATCAATACAAATACAAAATGTTCCAAATATGTCTGAAAAGTTCATTTCCAAAACGGAACGGAACCAATGGCCTGACGACATGTTCAAAGTCTTGCTAAGTCCAAGAGTAGACGACACGCTTTGGGATAACCATATGTTCATGAGGGTTAGACTAAATACTGTCTTTTACTGTGTTTTAAGATTAGGGTCTGTGTAACGATCAATAGCCACCTCTACTAATCCAATACACTAAAATTAAATAACAAACTTGGTATCCACAAGTGAGTTTGTTGGTTTCTAAATCTTTTAAATCTTCAGATTATCAAACCATCACTTCAATACGAATTTAATCCTTGATCATTTTTACATAACAGGACAGTTTATTATAATTCAGATGTTGAAATACATATTTCCAGGCTTATATGAAATATTATTGTGACGTATGTTTATGAAAATATTTTGTCCGTTTCAAACAAGCTGACGAGAGCGAAAGTACAGCCAGTCCAGGTCAAAATATGTCACTGTCAAATCCTTAGAAAATACAATTCACAGCCGGGTTAAATGTACTGGCACTCAACGTCTAAATAATTTCTCCACGTACGATGACATAACTTTCTACGAACTATCATACTTCAATTCACGATTTGCTAGAGCTGACACAGGTAGAAGCGCGTTAGCCAACATTTGGCATCGGCCACACCCCTCTTGTAGATCATTACACACTCCTCCTCCCCGAAGTCGGGGTCTTGTGTGGCCCAGGCCTTGTAGCCTTTTGCGCCGTTTATCCAGCTGTAAGTCTTGCGACCCGGGCGACGATTCATTCCAATCCATAGGCGCATACCTGCAACGGCGAGCCATTCAAAGAACAGATATCATTAGGGCTTATTAACGGTCTGAAGTGTGCAATTTAAACTTGTATAAATGCCGGAGCTTGTTGACGTTGTACTAAAGTTTAGAATAAATTCCAAACCGTTGATAAGCCATTGGAAAAAACATTATACAAATTTATTTCTTATAAATTCATACTGTGGAATATATGCAATCTCATTTAAATGATATCTTAAATTCTCCATTTCATTAAGCGTGTAGATCTCACCAGGCTTTGTTACGCGAGCCGTCAGGTTTGTCTCTGACATAATATAAATCCGCCAATCAGGTGAATTCTATATCGCATGTACGTAATGCTTATCAGCACTCGGAAACCAAAAATTTTCGACTGTTTTCAGAATGTCGAACTGCCTGAATAACCGAATGAATGTCTTTTACGTTGCTTGTCTTTAAGTTTGTAGTAATTGTTGAACAATTTTCAACTTTGTGAAAAGAATTCACCATAAACATGTTGAGAAAAGAAAACCACCAAAACCTGTACAAATACTAATAAGAGGTTTTTTTGTTATAGGCGACGTACATTTGCTAATGGCCATGGGGTTGATCCTTGTATCGTAAAATACTGAGATGTTATAAGTAATTCTGTTTGGTTTTTATTTAATTAAAGGACATTTGCAAACTACTTAAACATGTTCTTTATAAAATCATAATTTATAAGAGTTTCAACTTCAAATGGCGTATATGCTACTTAAATCGCCGGTTATACTTTGTAAACTGCAGTCTAGTTTTTGGGAATATATACCGGTCATATGACCTTGTCAAGTCAAAACAGGAGGGAGTATATCTCTTAAATCTCAAAGTCAGAATTTATATACACATATATATCCTCGAACATGTAAAAAAATAACATCCTACTTGTTTGATATCGTTTTATTTTGATTTTAGAATGTATCGGACAAATATGAAAGGCTTTGACAATTTCGCAATACAAACGTAATTCTGGTAATAATATATATTTCGAGTGTATCAAGGATAAGTTGTTAAAGAAATGGAGCCATTAAGACAACAATTTACATGAAACGTTTTTAAATGCAATAAGGATACGCCAAACA
Source organism: Phorcus lineatus (assembly GCA_921293015.1). Classification (NCBI taxonomy): domain Eukaryota; kingdom Metazoa; phylum Mollusca; class Gastropoda; order Trochida; family Trochidae; genus Phorcus; species Phorcus lineatus. The sequence continues at coordinate 51,998,918 of OV121083.1, forward strand.
TGCATTCCAATATGGCTGTCAAGTAAGTATGCGCGGTATTATCGGTATATCGGTATATTGCAATACAGAAACAACATGATACGTACCGTTGCACTCTTCTGAAGATATCAAATATAACGGAGGGTCAAGAATTAACAATTTCCGTGTAAAATTACAGAAAAACATAACCAAGAAAACGTGGTTTTACTGAAAGATGTCAACAGAGTGTGACCGCAATGTGAAAATAGCACTGATATGTTTTAAGTCCGAAACCAGTCGCTGAATTATCTCTCTTTACAAAACGACGGCCAGTTGGACATTGGTCACTGTACTAATTGTAATTTAGTAAAGAGAGCAAGGAAAAAATAAAATATGACTTTTACTGTTAAGGTACATGAACGTTCATCATTCTAGAAATAAGAATAACCACTTTGGGCGTGTCCCCTTTTAGTGCCACATATGACTAAATACAGTTTAACCTCATACAGCATAGCTTACAAAACACATTGTGTTTATCGAAACACAATTTATGATGATACTAATTTAAAACCATCAAACATTTTATATCTTAATGTAAAATCCGTAACAATTATTAGTCTTCAATGAACATTTTACAGCATTATCATATATCGATATATCGAAACTTTGACAGCATCCTCATATATCAATATTTCGGAAAGTGTACAACATCCTTATACAGATGCATACCAAAAGCTTGTTCACATACCTGCGTATCCTAGTGCAAATATCACATTCACAGTTATGTAAACATTTGTGCTGTGACTCCATCATCATTTTCGGAAATTGGGTTTCTTCAAAATTATATGCTTTTACCAAATGCATTATCTTCAGAAGATCAAAAGCCTCATAACTTAACCCGATTATCCGTAGTCGTAGAAAGTATCAAGTATCAAGCGAGAACTCCTTGTAGCCATTTTAGTGTGAACACCTTTGAATCAGGTACGGTAGAGAGATACATTCTCGTCGCTTAACCGAACATGTTACGTATGTTTGAGAACTACATCTTTTGATTTTAAAAATTGACTTATAATTGGTAATATTTATTTTCGTTTTAATTAAGATAACTTTGTTTACTTTAAAAACGTAATACTGCATCTTTAAAGATTATGAAAATATTTCAAAAATAGGATCAAGAAAACAGAAGCTCACTACTTATGGAACACTCCTTGTATAAGGTACTATAACCTGATCGCATTAAATAGTTTCATACCTACCTATTCCCATTTTAGTCCATAATTTTGAATCTTGATTGTTAATTAAGTGTTTTATGCTCTTTGTTTTCAGCTTCGAGTTGAGAACGGCCAAATCTCCGTGTTCAGCTTTGCAAGCTCTCCGACTTTCTGTCCAGGTTTTTGGGTTGACGCCAATTCTGACACACATCTTAGATCTGGGAACCCACGTGTAGCCGCTGGCTTTGAAACAAACTGAAATTCAGTTTTTGAAAGTATGGTAGATCGACGGGATATGTATTGCTAAACTATCATGCATAAAAATAATCACTTTTTTGTATGAATAAAAGTTGGCAGTGGATGTACGTACGTGTAGCCGCTGGCTTTGAAAGAAACTGAAATTCATTTTTTTAAAGTATGTGAGACCATGGGATCTTTTTTTTTTTGTAGGAATAAAAGTTGGCAGTAAACGAATATTTTTACTTAGGACGTACTTTTTGAGAAAAGACACCCCTGTGTGAAATAACTTTAACGGATATTTTGTTTCGAAAGTCATTAAAACAAAAAACATTCATCAAATTTGGGAATTGTGATATTATTTTTGTTTTATAGGAATAAACTTTTTCATGTTCGTGAATATACAAGAAACAGGATTTGAGGAAGTTTAACCAGACGATGGTTCATATTACGATTCTGAAAAGGAGAAAAAAAACGAAGTGTTTGATGGACAAAAGAATATTTACCGTATCTTTTGCAAAAGTTGAAAATGTTTCCATGGCGACCAACTCCAGAAGTAGAGAGACTTCCGGGATAGCCTGTACAATGGTTTGTCTGAGGCTTGAAGTTGAAGCTAGCACAGAGGCTATCTAAATGACACTTTATAACGCATGATTTGAAGTCTACTTGAATCTTCCATAACGGTCTAGTAGTTCTCTTCCTCGGGTTCCTCCTGTATGCAAACAGCATACCAACCAGTAAAAATAAATAGATGGGTCTTGCTAATGTCTTCATCTTCAAAGAAAATTCAGAGTTTCTGTTGTATGGAAATTCATAGAACAGGAAATGGAAACAACAAAAGTGGTCACGATAAAGTTATGCTCTGTAATATCATTTTCCTTTTATTACAGATTTGTACATTGCTATGAGTTCAGCTTATCTGTATTACCTTAAGTGTCTCCTAAAAAGTAACCATTATCTTTCTGAAACAAATCCTTAAGCCGTTTTGATTGATGAATTAGAATTTGAAAAAAACTGTCTGTCTGGTGAATTAGAACTTGAAAAAACTGTATGTCGGATCTGCTTTGTTAAGGGTTACAGAGTATGTTGTTTGGGTCAAATATGGCAAACGTCATAAGTGATGTTAATTAATCGCCAAGTAGTGGTTGTATCTGAAAATTAACATCTCGATGCTTACCAGTTAGCATCGTGACAATAAACAGGAAAAGTGTTGGGATTTGTGATCGAAAACCGGACAATGACCCTCGCCAATCACTCAAACGGAATTTTAGAAACTTATTTATGGCAGACACAGCGAGAAATTTAGGTTGGTATTTCTTAGTAGGTCATTAACTAACATACATGTAAATGGGACGCTGAATTTTGGCTTCATAACATCTATATAGCCTTTTTTGATTTACAATCGGAAACAAGAACATGTCATACTTTGGCATGTAAGAGATAAAGATTCAACTCTTGATATGCGATTTTAACTATCCTCAGGTCATATGATATTTGGCTCTATTTTAGCTTCATACAAAATTCATGATACATAGTCTTTGTCACTTTAATTAAGGTTACGCTTTATGAAGCTTACTTCCAAGTAAAATGATCTTTAATGGGGCAGTATGACATTTTTAACAGAAACATTTCTGAAAATATTCCCCATAAAACACGTCTTGTTAAAGCCAATTATATTATAGTCGGAATATCAAAAAATCTTACTACTCGATCTTATCATCAGTTGTCATAGTGAAATAATCAGGTGGCACTATAGCTGCTTCTTATTTCGAAAAACATTCTCTTACAACTGGAAACATTTATTATCGTTCTAGTGAGATCACGATTTATCTGAAAAACTACTACTTCTGCTTCAATCTCATTGAAATCAGATCGAAACTTGTCCCTCGTACCTCGCTGAAACGCAGCGAGGTACGAGGGATAAGTTTGGATCTTATTTCAATGAGATTGACTTCTGCCACTGTCTCTTTAACCTCACTGAAGATTTAGACCCGAGTCATAAATATAAGATGATAATAACTATGAATGATTATTTATTTGTAATCACGGGTTCATAGCCTAAAGTACAATAATCATGTATACATAAGGTCATTGCGCATGGACATTGAAATGATCGCTTACATAGGTAAATTACGTTTAAGATAAATTGCAAGATCTTTTAAGCATTTAACATTCTGTGAAGACATCAGCAAATTAAATTTTTGCCGTGTTGGATAGGTATGAAAATAGCTTGGTAACAACATGCATTACTTGCATTATAATATGGACAGACTAACAAAAAGTGAAATTCATCTTGGATAACGTCATAATTACATTACGTACACTTCAATAAATCAGTATTAACATTTGTATCGTATTGAAATTGCTGTAGATTAAGTTTATGGGTCATACATCTAAATTTACACATAGTTTTGTAGTAAGTCTATTTTTGAATTTAGTTTTAAGATGTAACGTTCTGGTTCCAGAATACGCTTGTCAGATCAATAATGATAATGGTAATGATGAACAATGAAACTTGTAACAGACATTACGTGCGCAAAATAACTTCCGTTAGCTTTATTGGCAGAGACTATGTGCCACATAAGAATGGCGATGCCATTTTAGGCGATGAAAGATATGTCCATGATTAACTAATAACTGCATCCTTATACCTCAAATAATTGTATTAAATGTCCAGAAATCAAAACCTCTTTTAATAAGTATACAGTACAGTTGTGCGTGACATTAAACGTCAGATCACATAGAGATTTGATACTTTTGAATCATTAAGATTAGTAAATGATCATCTAAATAAAGCTACATATAGGATGTTAATAAAATAGATAAACACGAATTTTATTATCAAATTGTATCCAAAATATACAACTTACCTTTCAACCGTGATATGACATATGACCTATCCAAAATATTTTGAATTTGTAAAAATGTAGAAATATGTATGATATAGATGTACAACGACGACTTAAGAGATACTGAATAACTCTAAAACTCTGAAAACAAACGTGTACATATTTAAGATGGCGTGGCCTCGTGTCACAAGTACTGGTTTCAATGTCAAACTGAACATTTTATTCATCTTTAGACACTCATTCGAAAGAATATTCAAACCTTTTGAAATTCGTATTGATAATTTATGGATGGTTGTTTACATAGATTGGCTAAAATAACAAACTAGAAGTGCAAATGATAACCTTTTCTCTTAAAAAAGGAATGAAATATTAACGAAACAACCATTGTCCAATTTTCTTAAATCAAATAAACCATAGCAAACGCGATTACGATGAATTTAATTGTTTTTCATGAATTTTATGAAATGTCCGCTATTGAAATACTATTGAAATAAACCTACTTCTTGCATTTTTAACTTTAATATTTAGTTGCAGTCAGAATCACGAAATACTGGTTATCTTTAACTCCCACAATTTGTTTTCAAGAATGTTGTTTTCAACAACAATGATACGTGATGTCATTAAGTACCGCGATTCAGTCACCATACAATGCTACCATCTTCTGTCAACACGACTCATAAAGACAGTCAAATTTTATTCTTGTTTTACCGAATAATAAGGTAAACACGGAAACTTTTGGAAAGATATGGAAGGGGATGTGTGCCAAAAATGAAATCATGTAAACTCGTAATTCGCAAGTTGTAACATGTTGTTCTCAACCATGCACTTCTCGAAAAGACAAGTCCAAGTCTGCAAACCTAACATTTCATTCCTGTAAAACTCAACTTTCTGTTCTCAACTTTACAAAGTTTAAATGTAATTTTAGAAATGTTAAAGTCGAAACTCATTTTTGTATTTCAAATACGAGGGATATACACATTTAGCAATGCTACAAATTACGTTTTACAATTGGTGAATGAAAAATGAAGAGTTGTAAAATCACCCTTTGGAAACAGACTTTTGCATCTGGAGTTTTACATGAGTTGCATGGTTATGATTGCAATGTTCCGAAATACATCTGTACACGATTTCGCATTGACCATATTTGGAAGTTTAACGAAGTCTGCCGATGATTTCCGAAGATGATCGGTATTTGACAACAACGAGACCTCCCTGATCCAAGCTCCATGCAACGCTGTGCAAGCTTTCCGGATAGTGTTGAGTTGAGTCCACCTCAATGCGCGGAGCTTGGGCATGCCGTCACCTTTTGTAAAAGTTCTCAGTAACTCGCGTACGGTGTTTTTGGACCCTTAAGGCAAATAGCAACAATTGTAATAGAACAAATATCATTTGCAATTAATTCTTATCTGACCATTATCCCAAAAAAATTTCGTGAATACGTCATTCTCTAAAATATACCCGTGTTTATTGTAAGAAAATTTCCGAACTCTTTTCGAGCCCCTCAGATGTTGTGACGTAGTCAACGCATATTAACTTTTCGAGGGCCGATTTCAATAGTTCAAAATACTTAATCAATTTCGTAGCATAACAAATTTTTACAAAACTGAAAAGTATCATTTTTTCAAAGTACATGTTTATTGTTTAGTAATTGGTATAACAATGGAATATGAGCGTTTCCGACGCATTTGGAAAAGCATGATTACTTTGTAGACAATCTTTCAACACCATACTTTTGTGTCGTCTTGGCAATCAATTTTAAATGATTATTATTTTATGACATCACCTAATTATGATTTATCACTAGGAGAATAATGGTTTACATTAATTAACTGATGTGAAGTTTGATTTTATGCATGTACTCCTCAAGCCGCACTTGCGTAATAATACCTTCAGTTGATGAACACAGTTGGTAAGATTTGTAATTATACACAGGCCCGTAGCACCAATTTCGAGAGTGGGGGGGGGGGGGGGGGGGGGGGGGCTGAAATTAGGGATTTAAATTGCTATGTTTATTTAAGAAAAACTCCCGCTTACAACGTCGTAGAGACCAAATACAGGCAGTTAATGTTCACGTCACTCACTAAGTCATTAATGCCTTTTGTCAGATGGCGCATGAAACTTATGATATTCTATTTTTCACACAAACATTGAAATAAAGAGCAAAAAAGTTTTTTTTTACCCTACGGGCCTGAAACACACTGGATAAAATTCAAGATATACACTACGTGAATCGATAATTAACTATCAATTACGATACAATAGTCGTGTTTTTGTTGCTGTGCCACTTGTCTTGATGCGAGAAATCTAAGTTGTACACCCCTAAGTTATACGTATGGAAATGTATAATCTTGTATTTCAAATAATTGTTAGAATTTTAACATCTTGATGATAACAAAGGTATTTTGATTTAAATTGTATCTGATATCTGAATTTGCAAGAGCTTTTCGACTTAAAAATGGGCAAAATAGCCTATGTATCGAACAATGACCTGATGTTCTCTGGCGGCCTGCCAGACCAGGCAAAAATTGATAGACCGTTCGCTTATAAGAAGACCCTATAATAACTGTTGATCGGGCGGAGAGTTAAAAATAACATGTCACATGAAATGTCAGTCATTTGATTTTGACATGTTCTTCAATTAAATTTGTTCAAACTGGTTTAGAACGTTCATAGCTTTAAAACATGACTTTAAACGGTATTAAATAAATGTTTCTTTTAACGAAATAATATTCATTGGTTAAACGACCGAATGAAAGACTAACAAAAGAAAAAAATATTCTTTTCAATGATTTTGGAACTTTCCCCTTACTTTACGTTGCGTAGTTATTTTTCTAACTATTAATTTGAAAGAATAACATGCCCGTGTTTTAAGGGTAACGTGGGTGTACAATATAGATATATTTTTTCTACCGCTATTTGTCTTTTCGAGACAAGTATGCCGTTGTTTCATTATTCTAAATCCAGTCTCGTAATTTGGTGAGTTTTTTTAAACCCAACCTAAATATCTAAAACGATATTTTTTTATAGTGAATCATCTCGATGCAGTAAGTTGTGCAGAGATTTAGTGTCCAGTAAAGTCGAACCCAGAATTAAAGTTCATAATATTCTTTCGTGAGATAAACCTCGTGTTACCCTTACGAAAACAGTAGAAACAAATTATCTAGATCAATAATTGACTAAGAACTTTGACAAAAGGTGAAGGTCGCATGCCCAAGCTCCGCGCATTGTGGCGGACTCAGCTCAACACTATCCGGAAAGCTTGCACAGCGTTGCATGGAGCTTGGATCAGGGAGGTCTCGTTGTTGTCAAATACCGATCATCTTCGGAAATCATCGGCAGACTTCGTTAAACTTCCAAATATGGTCAATGCGAAATCGTGTACAGATGTATTTCGGAACATTGCAATCATAACCATGCAACTCATGTAAAACTCCAGATGCAAAAGTCTGTTTCCAAAGGGTGATTTTACAACTATTCATTTTCCATTCACCAATTGTAAAACGTAATTTGTAGCATTGCTAAATGTGTATATCCCTCGTATTTGAAATACAAAAATTAATATCGACTTAACATTTCTAGAATTACATTTGAACTTTGTAAAGTTGAGAACAGAAAATTGAGTTTTACAGGAATGAAATGTTAGGTTTGCAGACTTGGACTTGTCTTTTCGAGAAGTGCATGGTTGAGAACAACATGTTACAACTTGCGAATTACGAGTTTACATGCTTTCATTTTTGGCACACATCCCCTTCCATAGAAAGAGTCCTCTTGAGGTGAGGTGAGGTGATTAGGGCTTTAACACAGCATTTAAAGAACCACTCCGTGAGTTGTTGGAGTCATATATGCCAAACTTAATCATTGGTGTCATATGATCACGAAGTATCGACTGTAACCCAAAAATACACGTTTTGAAGCTTATTGTTTTTTACAGTGACAATTTGAAGGTAGAACGTCGCAATTGTGATCGAAAACCGGACATTGGCGGGCGTCAAATAGTCAAACGTAATTTTGGAGACTTATCTAGCAGGATGGCAGTTAGGAGTTGATAGTGTTTGTTAGGTTATATAACTAGTATCCATGTTTATTGGACGTGATATCTACGAACCATGGGCGCTACTGCGCAGAAATTCAGTGTAGCATTGCACCCAAAACTTACTGAATGTGATTCCACTTGAAATGGGATCGCTGTTTGCACAACTAACTCTGATTGCATCTTGCAGGTTTGTCCATCGTTATCTCGGAAATTGTTCGATTTGATTGGGGTAACCCTTGGCAGAAATACGCTAATGTTAATGTCAGACTTTGGATTTGGGTTTGAATGTGATATCACTTCAAAGTGTTCTACATAAGGGTATGGTTACATGTTGCATGATATTCATCGATGAACTTAAAACTTAAAGCCTTATATCTATAAAAAAAAAAAACCAAAAAAAACGAAACAACCATATATATAAACATTTCACAATTTGCTTCTGTGAACACATATGACTGTTTTTAGAATCTCATTGAAAATAGGTATTTATATCAAGTTGAATCATTACATATGACATTCAGGTTGATATGAAGCCCACACAGTATGTGAAGACATTTTATGATCTGTCAAATAGTTTTATATATGCTCTGTTCTTAATGGCAATCCATATCCTAATAAAATGATTAGTCTGCATATTCTGGATTCTGTCATGAATAAAAGATATTTTTAAACTGTATGTGATGAAAATTATTAAGTGTCTCTTTAAAAAGATGTCAATACCTTCACTTTTATTAACAAAAGGAAAATCTCTAACTTGAAATATGTACTTAATATAAGTTTCTTTTTGTTGTCTGACTAATGCCGATGTATTTTGTGTGAAACTGAGTACCAGTTGGCCTCTAATTTTTCAATTCTAAAAAGCACACAATGGGTTTCCCTTGTCTTCAAATACTTTGTCTTCACTGATGATGCAACAATAGAATGCATCAACTTGTGAAGTAAAACATTTTTTTTTAAATAAACAAACATTTACAGTGTCATTACTAACAAAAATGAACTCCACTTCGCTCTTTTCTGACTAACAAACTTCGTCCAATTCGCAAATTGGACAGGATCCTTCGGAAACCGATGCAGTTGAATGTCTCCTGATATCTTATTAGTACAGTTGGCAGCAACGCAGGAAGAAGGCATGTCTCTTTCGCAATGAAAACGTAGACGAATGCGACCAATATCTGCATTGATATATACTTGTTTACAAACAAACGCGGAGCGAGTCCTGTCTAAGACGTCACATCCGCCGAAGGAGAGCTCAGGCAACTCTAGGGACTTTTTTAATTGGGCTTTCGAGGCGGCCAATTTCTACGCACTTTGAACCGTAATATCTTTTTAATTAAAGGACGCAACGTAACTCTGTTTGGTGTTTTATTTACTTGAATGTATTGTCTTTATGAAATGGGGATTGAAGTCGGATACAAAACTGGGACATAATATCTTTAAACCAAAAGAAAAATAATAGATTTAGTGACAATAATTTATTTACAATGATATATATGGCAATATAATAAGAAATTTTCCCTTCAATAAGGGACCGATATATGCACATGAAAATGTAAAGATGGAAATATCCATATTTAATCAAATATTTAAAAACTTTATAGACAGGGATATGTATTGACATGGCCACTACAAAACAAACGTTTTTCCTTCATAGAGTACACAATGTCACCTTTCCAAATGTAGGCAATTTTTTAAAAATTCTTGAAGGACGTCTTTATCAAGATTTCTTCCTGCAATGAAATAAAAGTGTCTCTTGAAAGATAACAGAACACGTAACAGTTTCTTTGAAAATGTAATTCTAACAATTCGCTTTCTAGAGGCCAGTGTAAATCATTATGTGTTTTGCATGCGCAATAAAGTAAAGTATAATGATAGTTCAGGGCAAAAATGTATTTAATGCAAAACAAATGATGGTTGAGGCTACTGAAATTCCATTCTAGTATTTCGATTTTAGCTCTTGTAAATTATATTTCAGTCAAAATGATCCTAAATGGAATTAATTGAATTTGACACTGAATTGAAAATGCTCTACTAGGGTCATAACTAGTGACGGCATAACGTTATCGTTGTCGATGTCATGGATCATTTTTTGTGACGTTATTCAAAAATCATCTTTTATAGCGGAATAAAGGATAGGCGGTGCCTTTGATGTTAACTGAATCAATGCTCAAATTTGCCATAATGCAGTTTTTGAGTGCCTCCAAGAAAAATTGCCTATGATATCATAACAAAAGTGTTATAAAATCACAAACAGAAGCTCTTATTAGCCTAATATGACACACTAGAAAAGGAATAGGGTAGCCTCGACCAATATTTGCTTCAAATTAAGTACAGTTTTGCCCTGAATTATAATAACATCATACCACTCTACTTCCAGCCCCATGCCTTGTTTAAAATCTTCAGTTTTACATTCTCGAGACTTAAATTTCAAGCGAAAATATGTTCCATAGCAATTTTAGTTGGTTATGTACCATACAGAAAGTAAACCAAACTGAGGCTTCTGTACCGCGTATTGTATCAACTGATGGTCAAGTGTACTGTTTCACCTAAGTGTAACTCACCTATAAAGACCACTCGACTCGTCCTGGTCTCCCCCTCCACCCACTCGGTTGTATACTGGGAATCATACAACTCATGTACAGCCTGTACTACAAGTCTCTTTGTGCTCCCTTGTATTGATACAACTCCCTGTAATGTATTGGAATTGTTGATAAAAATGCTGCTCATGACCTTTTTTAACACAACACTATCATTTGAAATGTTGTGCATAAAGATTATAACAATGTGATACCATCATGCTAGTGACGGGTACACATTTCAACTCTTCTTTGTTCTTCTAGCATTGAAGGTGACATATTGACTTCAAAAGAACCTCCCAATAACTGGCTCATTTAATCCTTGAAGCATTTCCCAAACTTGTCTCTGTATGCTCCCGTAGATTGTAGAGAGGGACAAATGAGAATCCATTGAGAAATGCTTTTTTGCTAAAGAGTTATTTTGGTTCTTTACAGCAAAGATTAGATTAGTCTGCAATCTGGACAAGCAGGTTAATTCTTAACAGGGGAAGATGGTCACATGCTGGATGGTAAACCATTCATTAAAGAAAAACAATGAATTAATGTTGCCAGTGAATCCTTTGCTTCAGTGACTAGTTTGAATCAAGGAGGGATAACTCTCATCAAAGATCATCCTGACTGATATTGATATGGATGAACCAAAGGAAAACAGATTTCAAAACAGATGAGCAATATTTGAAATGCAGGGTTACAAGTTGAACCTTGTAACTTACAACTATCAGAATGAGCGCCCTATTTCATTGATTGACACCTAAGCAAGATTTGTACTCACCTTAAGGCGGAGGACCTCAGTGACCTCTCCCTGCTTTGACTTGACCTGTTTCTCCCACAGGAGGTCCTGCAGGAAGTGGTCCAGTTTGCACTTATCAAACTTTCCTTCTAGCTCCACAGTCACGGTCCTCACACTCTGTGTACAAGGGATAGCATTAGGGTCAAGTGCTTGTATTCATCAAATGTAAGTAAATGTTATCCAAATTTACCTCATGTTGCTAACTTTTATAGGTTGTTGCAAAGGCACCAGACTCTAGATATACACAGGAGTATTTATACCTATCTGTATAACATATAAAGAGAGTTCGACAGAGACAGCCATCTTGGATCTACCCCTGCTCGGAGATGGTTTCTCAGCATAAATGTGCATTATCAAGTTTATAGACTAATCCCAGCTTCCATTTCCGGGGCATTGGAGACATCCAAGATGGCTGACTCTGTCGTATCTTGTGTACCTGTTATATAGATTTGTATGAATACTTATCTGTATATTTAGAGTCTGGTACTTGTTAGTTAGTTATTATTAGAAATACTTATGTACTTCTATGTTGAGACATCTTATCTTAACACATGTCTTACTATATTGCAATTTGATCAAAATCAAACTTTTTTGAGGAATTTATGCCTCTACCGGGTTATGAGTTCATTCATTCGTTTCCTCTCCACCCAGTCTTATGACAGCCCCTATAGGAGTTGTTCTGTTAACAGTTAAGTGCAAAAGAAACCTTGTCATCCCCTGACCAATCACATCTTTGTGTTTATAAAGAAAGATAGAGGCAATAATAAAGAAAGAAAGTTTCAGTTACTTTCCATACCTAAGGAAACTGTAAGAGGTCCTGTGATTGCTAACTGATCTTACGTCTGAACATGCTACTATGCAGGATGTTCTCAGACCATTGTGCTGTTCAAATCCCAGTTGAAGCAATATTTTGAAACACTTAATCCCTTGAAGGTCGATTTTAATCAGATTGCATTTTATCACACATGATGCTAGATAGTATTTCAAGTCATATATCACAATATAATGTCATTTGTAAATCTTTGTTGTCTTGTTCCTTAGTTGTCAACAACTTTAAACGTGCCTGATGTTGCCTCTTACCTTATCTATTTGATGTTTGTCTTCCTTGTTGAATCCTCTACTTGCGAATACCTCCTCAATACTGGAAACATCACATTGAAAAGACACAGAAAATATTGTGAAATCAGATATTCAAAGTCATGTTAAGTTTGAGAGAGTTTGAGTTTTGCTTCCAGACAATCAGAACATTCATGCATTCGTCACCTTACAATTCTGGCAGCCTTATATTTGTAAGACAAACCTTCATCGCCAAAGACTTTTAAGAGTCGCCCTGGCTTCCTTTCACAAATCACCAAGACTTCAAGAATGGAGTTATATAACCCTCTGGGAGTTGGGATTTCAAACTCAGATATCCCATAAAATGTAACATTAAAAGATTGAGTGCAAATAAACAACCCTTGTACTAGTGGTTGCATCGTCTACTACACGATACCTGTGCATCGATACAAAACACCTTTAGACAATATATCAGGATATTTATATCATGAGGGTCCACAATACATAGGTGTATCGCCATAAGAGACAATATATCACGATACTGTTAATTTGTTTCAAACAAATAACTATAAAAGCTTAAAAGGTTTTTCTTCTATTTCAGAGATAACAGTGATTAGAGGTGAGGTGAGGTGAGTTGGTGTTTAACGCCGCTTTCAAGATTATTTCACTTATATCGCGGCTGCTAGTATTATTGCAGGGAGAAAGCCCGCAACACCATTGTGGCTATGCATTGCGGTGAAACCTGCGAGCATCGGCTGGAACTAGCGAACCATGGGTAGTACTGCGCTGAATTTCAGTGTAGCATTGCACCCAAACCTGACTGCGTGTAGAACAGTTCTCTACTGCAGACAAAGTTGCCGAGCCCTGGCAGGATTCGAACCACGGACCTCCTGATCCGAAGCCGAATGCACTAACCACTGCGCTATCCCGCCCCAACAGTGATTAGAACAGAAACAGAAAGAGAAATTATATGATATTTCTGATATTTTATATGTAATTTCAAAATCACTCTAATTTTGTGATTTCCCTTCATGTAATATCTATGACAATTTGGTATCTAAGAAATAACGTTACTGTTCTAAGTCCTATCTATAGTTCTTTCATAAACTGTAGAGAATCGGGATACGTATAGTATCGCAACCACTGTATCGCGATGATAATCGTCTCGCAAGTTCCTTGGCAATAATTCCATGATATATCGCCTAATAAAACTAGAATCTGGATATATCGTCTCGCCACTAAGGCCAGGATACACAGGTCTACCACATCTAAGCTGGAATCTTTAAATAAGAATAAGTTAATAAAAGTTTTTTTTCTCCTAGCCCTTCTATCAAAATACAACAAATGAAATTACACACATTTGAAGGTTATGCTGTACACCAGTCCACTATTTAGCCAGCCTCTCTTTTGGGCATTTGTTGACTAACTATTGCGGGTAAATTTTATTCAAATTTTATAAATTGAGAAGTCGCAGATATATATGAAAACCTCTCAAAACAAGTAACCTTTGGTCTAGATGTTCTTAGCTCTCTAAGTACAAAGAATCATATGACAATTTCAGTGTATGGTAAAAAACGCTATCTAATAACAAAAAGGTTTCAAGAATCACTCCATACCTGGTGTCTACCTCCCCTCCATAGGCATTCAGATCTAGAATGTCTTCCAGACTGCATCTACACAGGTAGGTAACAAGATCTTTAATGTTTGAGAGGCATTTTAGAAGATGGCAGAATCAGCAGAAAAGAAATGGATCCTCACCTTGATCATCAACTTCATTAATATACCAAAGCATGAGAGATAGTAAAAGAATCTATACTGAAATGCTGCTAATGTTATAATAAAGAAGTTGGTAATCCATAAAATTACTTGTTTTCCTTACAAGAAAATATACAGTTTTACACATCGTATAAATGTCATAAGTTAGATATGATCTGATTTTTTTATGTCTAGCTACTTCATTTATTCATAAATATCTTGATTCAAATACATGCCATTCAGATCAGGAAAATATACAACATAGCTACGTTCGGGCTCACTCAATCTGCAACACAACAACTTGTACTTTGTAAGTTTGTGTTTTGAATCCTATAAAATACAAGATATTGCACTATTGCAGATAACGTGTTTCAAAATATATCAATGTTTCATTTGAACATTTTAAAACATTTTTTATAAATTTCATCATAGATTTATTGGTTATATCAATTTCAAGGAAAAAATTCAAATGTTGTGTGCAATACTTTAAAGAGTAAAGACATAAAGAGTGGTCTTGTAAAGATAATAAATTTGTAAAACATCACTCACTGTGCATTTGTTGTCTCTTTAAGTTTGCCACAATTGTTGATATTCCTACAAACAAATCACATAATTTATAAATCTGATATAGCATCAAGACTTGACCAGTAATGCACTGATGAAAAAAAGGATGAAAAAATATCTTTATACATTTCTGATTACAGAAAGTTATTTACAGATAATCTAAGGAATCACATAAATTACCATTCAAAACCTCATTTATACATATTTACATCATTATGATCTAAGATGACATTTTTCATCAAATGTATTCTCCTTTCTCTATTATTTTATATAATTTTTCTAAGGTAATTTACATCTCAACTTTTTATCACAGGAAAGCAAATAATTGGTATATTTTGTACTTGTCAACTTGTACTGATTCTGTTAATGTCAGAAATAAAACTGATGAGATTGTGCACCTATATGCACACACAAAATTGCAATTATGGGTATCTGTTCCTATACTGGTAGGAAATAATTTATGTTAGTGAATTTTCCTATCATGTCACTGATATTTTCAACCAATCAGATTCACCTGACGTCTGTCCGCAGTTTATCAAGATCTTCTCGTGATACCAGGTCTGTCTTGTTGAGGAGAATTACATCAGCTAGCGCTATCTGTCTGGAGGTAGAAATTGACTAGATTAATATGTAGAAACATTTTATGAATAATCATAATTTTTGCTTATAGCAAAATATTTGTTAATAATTATATGTCCTCAATTTTGTACGCTCCCCATCACAATAAAACTTAAACTCTTGGCAAACTTATACAATGTATGCTACATGATCAAAGCCTTGTTTGTTATCATACATTGGGAAATACACAGGATTTCACTGTCATATACAACAATAGATTAATGAGTAGCTTTCTTGATTACTCAGGTGAACAGTTTATAAACTCACATTTGTGACTGTGGTACATTTGCTCTCAAAATTAATCGAAAAGATTGATTGATAAAAGGTCACCTAATAACAAAACATTATGAATAATGATTTTACCAAAATACCTGAAGTACAGTTCTAACATTCTGATAAATTTGTTGGTAAGTAGGTAGGTAAGTAAAATTTTAAACATCATTAATTTAATCACCTTATTGCTTCGTTGATAGATCCATCCTCCTTTTTCTCTTGAAGTTGCTGACAAAATTATATTCATAGATATTAATGGTTGAAATTTCAATCTAACACAATACAAATAGTCTGGTATTAAAGTCGTTATTCATGAGAGAAAAGGCATATGGATTGAAGTATTCAAGATTAAGTAAAAAATTTTACAAATTTCTTTTTAAATACATTTCATTTGTTTATGATTAAATATATATTGTCAAAATACTATGTAAAAGCTTATACATAATTATAGCTATAAAAACCATCAAAATTAGTATTGATCAAGTTTACCTGATTACAAAACTTGGAATCAACCACTGTTATGATTCCTGAAACAAAAGTTGTTTATCAAGGTGAGAATGCTTGTCATGTTTCTTAAAGTGACACATATGATATTTTATAAATAAGAGTCAAAATACCATATGCTCTGCGTTAAGTTCAAATTGCCTACCTAAACTAGCATCTTTATCTTTTAAATGCCACAATTTGGATATTTTCTCTTTTCAATAATAATCGAAAAACGACCAAATGAAGGTTAAGAAGTCATCCCATTGACAGGTTGATTTACTCAACACTTACAACAAATATTTGTTTTTGTGTCAGCTGTAAACAAGTTTCAAAAATTATGTTTGACTCATTGGCACGTGCCATTGATAAAGATGCTAATTTTCAGACATAACCATACTTTTCAATTACAAAACATCATGTAATTTTTCATCCCAAAAAAATACTGTGTCCCTTTAGTGAAAAAGAACATTGCTGTTCATTAACTATTCCGTTAGTACTAGCCCAAAGAAATAATTATTTTACTGTTACTTAAAGTTTTCAAGCAGAAACCTACCATCAAGGAATACATCGCTACATAGCTCTTCGTCCAGCCAGAACATTGACGCTATTGGCCCTGTAAAATTTAATATCTGCAGTAAGCATTTTTAATTGACATTCCCTACAATAAACACAGAAAAACTTAAATTATGGAAACGTTTCAAAAGGAATTTTAATGGTATATATATTGTTGGTTTTTCTAATTTTCTTTCAACCATTAGCAACACATTCAGCTGAAAGAAACATCACATCTTTTCTTACAACCGAAGTCCTTTGCTTCATACCTGGATCTGCCAGGCCGGTTGTCTCGAGGAGAATGTAGTCGAACTTGCCTCGTTTAGTCATCAGGTTTTCTATCGCTTTTACTCCACTGTCCCTGTTTCATATTTCAGAATTGTTTATTTTCCTACACAAAACTAAAACAAAGTCTAGTTTTACAGAAAACAGAATCAACTTATTGAAAAAGGGGCTTTACTCTTCCAATCCACATTAAAATTACTTTGAAATTTTAAAATTACAAAATTAAAATAAATTTAATCAAAAACTGAAATTTAGATATCAAAATTACTTTGAAGCAATGATGAACATTATCACAACTTAGAAGGAAATACTCATTTTGAGTTTGATCAGGGTACAAATATCCCTTTTAAGCAATATAACACAGAGAATGTATATGTCAGAGGACGAGACGTCATAATCATTATGCAGGTCTATCTTTACTTTACTACAGTTCTTGTCACTTGTACAGGAGTGTATACAGTCACAGTAATCCTCTAACTTATCAAACTTTTTGTATTTCATTCAAGAAGTTCTCTTACTTGACAGAGCAACACAAACATCCATTCCGTAGTTCCAGCCATTCTTCGAACAGCTCCCCTTGCTGGCCGATGGACATGGACTTTTCAATTGAATCACCTGTATTGATACAAAAATTTCTAGGTTTTTTGAAAATGTTTCTCCATGTTTATCAAAGCACTTCATCTTTTATGTACCTGGTTAAAAGTATTGCAAGTATTAAAAGTATTTCCATGTTCTACAACCATTAAAGTAATAGGAGGATAAACTTAACTACATGTGATATTAAATGTCATTCTTATGTTTATGGTCAATATCTACACCGATTTATTGTTAATATTTTTTACCTTCTCCAAACTCATTTAGAATCACAGCAATTTTTTTTCCATGTTGTTCAGTGAGGACGTAGTTGAGAAGAGTTGTCTTGCCAGCACCTAAAATGTCAATAAGTAACATCATCAAAAGTAAGGAAAAGATATCCTATCAATCCATATGGGCATCAAGGGCCTCAATCCTTTAACATATTGAATAAAACTTTTCTTTTTAACCGAGGAATTTTCAATAAACAACATGTTTCCTTTGGACAAATGGGTAGATGTGATATAAAAAAATGATGGCAATGAATTTCAAGATATATGTAACAGGAAGGATTGTAGGATCGCCTCCCATGCGATTCGAACCCAGGACCTCTAGGTGAGAGTCAGGCACTTTAACGATTCAGACAAAGATACATCACTCTGGCTGAAGCCTTAATTATGTTTTATTTTACCCTGCCTCATATATATGATGCTTTTCAACCATTTCTTTCCTTTCATGATAACTGTAGCATATTCTGATGAGGCTTTACACCGTAAATACTCTAGCATTTTGAAATATGAATTTTAACATCATTCACACATAAATATATCCAATTTATCTAAAATGCATTTATGTCTGTTTGTGATATCTCACCAAGAAAACCTGTAATGATTGTGATGGGGACTTTTTTCTCGTCAGCTAAGACAAGATCAGGTATTTCTTCATCATCAGACATGATTCTTTTGTTCTGAAAAAAAAATCACAAATAATTCATCAAGAATTCACTGATCGAAAACCGGACAAATTAAATGTAACTCTATCGTATGTAAAAATTAGTTTATATATGACACATCTATTAAAATATTATAGTGTTTAGTTTATTTTCTATTAAATGTACTAATGAATGTATCAATTTGGATGGAAATCATACATCTTGATAAATACGTAATACGTGCTTACCGATTTTTACAACTTTGTAGAGGGGACATCACTCTTGAAGAGAAGCTACTCTTTGGATACCACTAAAAAATTGGAAATTCGGCGATTGCATCATACGTACCTAATGTGAAGACATATTTGGCAAAATATAATACGGGTGGTCTTCTTCCAAATTTTCCAACATTTGTTATGATTTAAGAACGATTTTGTTTTCAAAATAACTTTTTAAAAAATAGGAATATGACAATGTTTTTTTTAAATAATCTCGATTGTACTTTTAGGCTGGCATGAGTGTTCATCACATGAGTGTTACGTTTATCTTATAAAGAAGACAAATCAGATTTGACCAATCACATATATTATGCAGTTAATCATCAACTATTCCAAATGACTGAGTACAATTACATAATTGCAAACTATTTCAACAATTTTTTCAAATAGTTGTCAAATACTAAATAGGGGAGAACGGGGCAGGTTCGTCCTGTTTTCACTTAAAACCTAGTCTGGGGCTCATTTGTTGTCCGATTGTTACACAAATTGGCATGTAAGTTGCTGTTGTAGAGGGCTGTTATATACATTCAGGAAGACTGATTTCCATTAATGGTTTAGAAAGAATTAGTATATTTGGTAAGTGACGCTTGGTGGCCGAACTTACCCCGCTCTGGGGCACGTTCGTCCAGAGCCTGGGGCAGGTTCGGCCTAGGATGACATGAATACTGTAAAGCTTGAACAGGTTTACTAAACATCTAAATTCAAGCAGATCTTAGTTATGCATGTTTCCAAAATATACAAGAAATATTGAGTAAGTTTATGGTTTCGTTGTGTGCCTTTTGTTTTCTTCCTGTTCATGTAAGAATGGCTGGTCTTTGACACTTTCGTCCACCTCGAGTTTTCGCTGTGACGCTTTAGAGTGAGGACTGGCAAGCTCTCATGCAAAAGAAGATGAACCATTGATGATTGGAGTTTGCACATTTGCACCAAGTGACAAACAGGCTTCAGGAATGCCGAATGAATAGCCACTGTAGTGAGCTCAAAATCCAGATAGATTCAATGCTGTTTCTTTGATTTACTTGGAGTATCAACAACCTGGGTGATATTTTGTCCAACAAATCTGATGGCAGTGGCTTCAATGATTAATGCCTTACATAGGACATTCAACAAACATATCACCTATGCCACTTATGTACGTTCTGTTTGTGGAATAATATTATGTACCATGGCCATTCTTTCGGAATCCATTCCAACCCAAAAGTAATTTCATCTTATTTTCATGTAATTATTATTTGAACTGACAATATTGAACAATATATAATTCAAAAGAATAATAAGAAAATTATGAAAAGCTACAGGGGGCAAGTTTGGCCGTGGCCAGACTTGCCCCAAGCAAAAAGACCGAACGTGCCCCAGACCTATAAATAGAATAATGTCACATGATCTACCGGAACATATGTCTATTTACCGACGATAACCATATTGAAGTGTAAAGCGTGTTCATAAATTACAGTTACATTTAAATAATTTAGTTGAAAAATATGTTAAGCCTTATAGATGTTCGATATGAAGGGATACCACAAATTAACTCAACTCACACGGAATTGGTTTTTACCGCGCGATCTCTATCGAAGCGCCCTCAAAATGTTGTGGGACCTGCGTTGATTATCACGTAACAGCCTCGAATCATTAAAAAGATGAAATGTTAAAACTGAAATGTGTAATTTCAGTTGGACACACGTGTCCCGAGGTCGAACCTGCCCCGCTCTCCCCTACTACTAATAAAAAGAAGAATTAAAGCTTTATTGTAATCTTGACTACTGATCATCGTTTTCCAATCATTTCTAGCTAAGCAATTCTAAACTGCAAAACATTTAAAACACTGTGATTATAAACAAGTCATTTCGTTCTTAGATTATTGTTTTGGGGATCACACTTTATTCAATAGCGCAATTTCTTGTACATTTGCGTGTAGACTCGCTTGTAGGATTCGAACCCACACTCTCAGAGTCAAGCATCACCTCAAGCACTGACCTGGCAGACATTTAAGGTGCGGGTTCGAATCCTGCAAAGCACTTGACCGAAAAAGTATAAAAATTCGTATCGTTAGAGATACTATGACCCCAAAAATAACAATGTTAAATTTGTTCACTCTGACTTATTTAAATATCTGTTATATTACCTATATTTGTCTAGAGAAGATTACTAACGACCAAAAACCTTTACAGTTGTATTTCCTGGAGTATAAGACGTTTTTCTAGTGATGTGAGAGAAAACAAAGAGACGAGATAAAACCCAATCTATCTTTATTGCGTATGCATGAAAATATTTTACAGATTGGTAATATCACATGATATATACAAACAGACGTATAAGCATATCTCAGAACCGCTACACACTAACAAAGATAAGTAGCCTAAATGCAAAGTGGAAGAGAGATAAAGTAAGATGCAACAAATATACCTAACAGTCAAACCGATCTCATATCATACTTAATGTATGGGCTTCACAAGGTATGTTCGTCGAGTTGTTGGATTTTTCTTACCCAGTTTGATTAATATCAACATAATATATATATACACATATATAGATACATACAACATATCCATATACTAAGTGAATAGGAAGTCAGTTTCACATATATTAATTGTGTATATACAACAAGCTGGGGGGCTCAGATATGAGATTAAAGATTACAATAAACAAATGTTAAGCAGTAGCTGATTAAACAAATGTCTAATAATCAAATTGGCAAGAAAGGATAAATCCATGTTTATTGCATTCTCTCGCTACAGAGGTAGCTCTGTCTTAAATTCCTGTATAATAATTTATTACGGAGTTACCTTTTTTGGGAGAAATGTGTTCATTGGGGCTTTTTAAGTTCTTTTTAAGTCATTTTAGAATTCGAGGGCTCCCGTCCTAAAAATGTTAACGAACCGCTATAAAACTGCTTTCAAGGAGACAGGGTTAATGTAAAAATCCCGGATCCGATACGTTAAGAATTACACAATCTTTGAATCAATTAAAACATATTTCCTTTAGAAGATAGGTTTCTGTCCTCAAAATGCTAACGATAAGCTGCTCATGATCATAAGCCAGACAAATTTTACAATCCGGTTTTATGCCCGGTGATTCCACAGTAAACCAATTAATGTATCTTTACGATTTTATTGCAAGTGCAGTGGACCAAGGAAAGGAAATCAGAGCAGTTTTTTGCGATATAAGCAAAGCATTCGATAAAGTTTGGCACAAGGGCATCATTTATAAGCTTCATGGTTACGACATTAGGGGAGAACTCTTAGAATGGTTTAAAAGTTACTTAGATGGTAGAAAGCAGAAAGTATTAATTAATGGTTATAGCTCAAGTATTAGCTCTGTAGAAGCTGGGGTACCACAGGGCTCGGTGCTTGGACCACTCTTGTTCCTTATCTATATCAATGACATTGTAGATGGCATAGAAGTAACATTCGCCTCTTTGCCGATGATACGACATTATATGTTATTATAGATGATCATTTTACAGCTGCCGCAACTATAAATAGTGACCTAGCAAAAATTTCAGACTGGGCAAGAAAATGGCAAGTTAGTTTCAATCCTAAGAAGACTGAAAGTATAACGTTCAGTCGAAAAACTCAAAACTACGTTACACCGAATTTAGTAATGAACAGTGAACCCATTAAAGAAGTTGAAAACCATAGACATTTAGGTTTAACACTTCAAAGCGATTGTTCTTGGAAAACACATGTAAATGAAATTATAAATAAAATAAGCCCAAGGATCAATTGCCTAAGAAGTTTAAAATATCGCCTAAATCGTAAAACATTGAATACTTTGTACAAATCTTTCATACTACCACTCTTTGATTACTGCTGTCAGGTATGGGATAATTGTACGTTTGAACAGGCAAATGCACTCGAAAATCTGCATTTAGATACATTAAGGACTATATGCGGTGCAGTTCGAGGCACAAGCAACTTTCATAAGCGCTTCATGATTTTAAACTGCAGTAAATTATTAAGCATCACCAACAATCTTTTTACACATTTGCATTTAATTACAAAGATGGTGTTTTCATTAGTTATATTTTCTGTTTTTTGTGTCCAGCTTTTTTTTTGTTGTATTTAAGGAGCGGTGTTCAAATAAGTCTCAAGGCTTGTTCACCAATCCTTATTTCATTTAATGAAATAAAAATATGTTTAAACCATAAGCCAGACAGACAGACAGTATTTATTCAGTATTCAAGGCCATGGCCCAAATTACAATAACTATTACAAATCCATGTGCTGCTGGTAAACTTGTAACAAGTTACAGGAGTTGGACAAGCGTTCGTAAAATACCTGGAAGATTTCAACAATTTTCATAAATACTATACAATCAAATTTCTGTATTTAAATCTATACAAGCTATTGAATGAAAGTTTACATATTTTGAATTTTACGAGCCTGCAAAAGGAATTTAGCAATATTAACTATAACATTTTCATTATTACAAGACATAAGTCTTACAAACTCTTCATTACTAGGTTTGATAAAATCATCATGGTGAAAGTAATGTTTTCTTGCATCCTTGTAGAGTTCACAAACCATTAACAGGTGATATTCATCTTCAACTATTGATATTCCTTTGCTATGACAATATAAGCAGACTCTATTACAATATTCTGTATCATTATGTCTTCCTGTTTCAACAGCAAGTTTGAAATTATTACATCTAAATTGACTCAAAATATGTTTATAGTACAATGGAATATCTAAGGAAAGATATCTTTCAACTTGCAACATGGTCTTAAATTGACAGCAAGTCTGACATTTACTCATTTCAGAAACAGTGCTATGCCAATCCTGGCTCAGGCAATCAAACAATCTTTGTTTAAAAAGTGAAATAAACATTTTAATGTTTCCTATATCCTGGCTTAACCAAAGGACACCAAAGCCAAACTGAAATAAAATGCTTCTAATATGTGATACCCATGTTGTTCTACCTGCATCATCAAGTGTCTTTAACATACAATAAGTTTGATAAGGCAATCTATTTGTTTCCATAGTAATCAATTTACACCAAAATTTTAATGGTTTTAACATATATTTATACTGAAGGGGAATTCTGCCACATTCCCCTATGGCCATAACATCACATGTATATCTATTTAATTTCAAAATCCTCTTGCATAGCGACGTTTGTACCTTTTCAATAACTAGCGAATAGTGAACACCCCATATCTCTGCTCCATAGGTAACTATAGGTATAACGACTGTATCAAAAACCTTAAAAGCATCTGTACAAGAAACAATTCCGTACCTGCGCTGGTAGCCATAAAATGACAATAGAGCCTTATTAGCCTGGAATGATAAACAACTCTGTGCCCTAGTCCATGATAAGGTGGGAGTAAACACAAGACCAAGATATCTATATTTATTTACAACCTCAATAACTTTACCTTTATAGTACCACTTTTCATATGACCTAAGAGGACCACCTCTCCTGAAAACCATAATTTTTGTTTTATTTAAATTTACTTTCATTCCTGTTTCATCACAGAACTTTTCAAGTACATTTATTTTTCTTTGTAGCTGAACAGCAGTATCACTAACACTAGACACATCATCAGCAAAAAATAAAGCCACCACATTTGGACAATCTTGAGATATGAAAATACCATTTCCACCGTTCTTCTCAAACATTGAGGATAATTGATTAACGAAAATAATAAATATTATAGGACTCAAAATACAGCCTTGCCTTGTTCCAATATTACACTGGAAATAATCTGTTATCCCATTTGATGTTCTAACACAAGATGTAACAGCAGAATACATGGAAATAAGAAATCTCAAGAATTTACCTTTAACACCTATATCAGACAAGCTCTTGAACAGGACTCTATGGTTTATACAATCAAAAGCCTTACTGAAATCAATAAATATACAATAAAACCTTCCTCTTTTTTTGGAGAGATATTTCTGAATCATCCCTTGCAGAGCAAATATCTGATCAACAGTAGAATAGTTTGGCTTGAAACCAGCTTGAAACTCTGAGATAACATTCATCTTTTCACAATATGATCTTAACCTCTTATCTAATATGGCAGCAAGCACTTTACATAAAGTATCAATTAATGAGATTCCTCTATAATTATCCACTTCCTTTTTGTCTCCAGACTTGTGTAATGGACAGATAATACTCTTACCCCACTGTACTGGAAATAAACCTCTATCAAACAAAGCGTTATAAATCTTGGTTAATAAAGGAACAATAGAATGTTTTGTACTTTTCAATAATTCACTAGGAATGCCATCCTCACCAGGAGATTTCCCTTGTCTAAGATTAAACAAACTCAACTCAACTTCTGCCTCAGTAAAACAACTATTTAGTTCTTCCTGAACATTACTGAAAATATCATTATCAGTAACACTGCCATGATTATTTTCTTCATAACAAAAATCTGAAAATGTATCTGTAACAGAAATAGCATTATCATTATCAACAATAGGACCAACATTTAATAACATCTCAAAATGATTAAACCACTGATGTATCTATATCCTTTGGCCGTCATGATGTGACAACTGGTGGAATAAATGAGAAAGGGATTAAAGAAGAAGTAGAACGTTTCAAGGAAACAAAGGGATCTCATGAAAACGAAAATAATTGGTTTTTTTATATATATTTTTATTTCCCATAAGATGTTTACATAGTTTCTTGTCCATAAATTGTAGACATGTTATACATAGATGCAAATATACATGCAAAAGTTAGGTACAAAAGTAATTGTTCACATTGTAGACAGGTTCAAATACATATGTATTGCAGGTCTATTATATTACAAGGTATGAAAACGAAAAGCAATCCGTTTTAATCAAAAGGAGCAGTACTTAAACGAACGTAACATTTTCGGTTTAGCTAAGCGAATCCATTTCCCTACATTAAATGATTCAAGAGGTGTTCACACTAAAATGGCCGCCAGCAGTTTTTGCCTAATTTTCTTGATACTTGATACTTTCTTCTACGACAATGGATAACAGGCTAGGGTTGGGAAATGAGGTGTTTTGCTTTCTAAAGCCAATACCTAAACATCTATTTAGTGGGGTAGATTTGAAGAATATAATTTTTAAAAATATGCTATTGAAATTCAGGTAACAGTCAAGGATCTCAAATACTTTCAAGGTTCAAAATTTTAGAATCAAATAAAAAAATATATATTCCCCTAAAAGAAAGAGGAAAGCATAGAGCTTATGCGTATGTTAACCTTTTTTTAAACGATAAACAGATACAACATAGTCCAAACAAGTTGTAATGCCTATAGCTGTGTCCCTTTTTCTAAAAACGGACTTCGGGGGGTACTATATCAGCTAGTTTTAAAATGATTTGAACAAATACAAAATATGAGAACATAAAATAGAAGCTATGACATGAAGCGAACAAGTGTCATAATTTCTTCCTGATTTTTAATTAATCAACGATCAAACACATTTACAATTATCTAATGAAATATTTTTTTTAAATAAATGAAACAAAAAGCTTCAAATTCTGCTCTTCCTCTCGGTCTTCAGTGTTATGAGACTGAAAAGCTCCGTCTCTTTATCTGAAAAATACAAATTATAGTCCAAATTAGATGCAACTTTATTATTTTATCATAGTCTTATTCTATTATTACTAGAAAATGTTCGAACATTTGATATTCCTTCTTGAAGAAGCATTTTACCCATAATGCCTAGCGAGTAAATAATGATACTTTTAATATAACATCTATGCTTTCACTTGATATAATTCAAGTACACTTACTGATACCAACCCTGAATATAAAGCTACACAGTAAGCAGTAGGCGGCAACAATGGTAGGATGACGTGACAAGTGCTTAACTTTGGGTAGATCGCAATAATGGTTAAAGTAATTTATCATCCAAAACTGTGTTCCACAAGAGATATCGCTTGTGTAAGATCAAGCAATATCGTTTTGACAGTAGATTTTGAACAATGCCCTCTTACAGTCAAGTTCATGACACCATAATTGTTGTACATAATCAAGTAATGACATCACAATGCAATGACGATATAAACAGGACGACGTCACAGTTCTATGACATTACCGCATTGAGAGTCTTTGAGTTGTACAGTGTTCGAAATACACATTTTTTACGAAATCGAAATGAAAAATGATTTTGGATGATGAATAGAATCTCACCCTCGTGTTTTATGATAGTTGTAACTTTTATCAACTCGCGCGTGTTGATATATTTGATTTCAGAAGACACTTGGGTGAGATTCTCTATATCTTTATAAGGCGCCCATAAAATCATTCCCAAAATAGCGGACTATGAACATCCTTAAAACTGTATCTTTGTTTTCAACACTTTGTGAACTCGAGAGAATCGTTCTTTCAACGTATTCAAAGTGGATGCTTTGTCGACAATTTATCATAAAATCAAGGCTTTCGAAACATATTAACCTATTTATCATCAAGATTGATTTGAAAATAATCACATATTAAAAGACATCTTGTTTATTGCCGAAAGAAAAACACAACGGAAATTCTGCCAAATTAGTCGTCGTAGAGAAAAAGGAAAATGTTTTTCTAAAAATAATCACAACTTGTCACAGTTTTAGTTAAATAATCAAATAAACTTATATTAAGTTCAGCGTTAATTCTTTTGTTTTCTTTTAATTCAAACGATAAGCAGATAATAGATCTCTTTTTATATATCCTACCTGCATGACGAGACGGCAGCCCGCTGACTTCCTGTAGTGCGCGATCAGTTGATGTGTCGCTAAGCGACACCTCCAACATTCCTGTCAGTGCATCAGCATCGACAGTCTCCCCAGTCATAACATCAGCCTCGTCCTGGAATTCCTGGAAGCATTTCAAGTTTATTGATTAACACTAGAATTAAGTCAGTGGCATTTTTATCAATAATTCAACCCTTTCTATATCATAGTTTTAAAGCTTTGTATAGGGAAATAAATTTACCGAATGAGGACCTAGACTGTATAGAATTAAGGTTGTTATGTATACACAGTCACGGAGCAATGTTGATTACGAATCATAGATGAAACTCAGTTGGTAGGGTGTCAGCTCCTCGCCATGCAAGTTGGGTTTCGATTCTCTGTCGTTTCATACAACAAGACGTTAAAAGATGGTAGTCATTTCTCCTTGCTTGACCCTCAGCATTTTGACGATAGAACAACGCTTGAATTTCACTGCACTATCTAAAGCTGTATGTCGAGGGCAAAACACAAATTTTCGAAATTAGGCTTGATGCTTGGTAAATGAAAGGGTTATTTCAACGATACAAAAAGTTTATATGAAGGAGCTTTTTGTAAGTTTCGTGACACTTTATTGGGCCTTGATACGTGCATAAACCAACGGAAATGCTAATATATTTAAAACACATATCACATTTTAACCTTTAAGTGCCGACTATAGGACAAGTTATTAAATAAACGCATGGACTGTTCAAATAATTAAAATAAAAAATAAAAAAGACACATTTATGGTTGTTGTTTAGGCTAAAAGGTAAAATGTTAGAAACATCAGCATCAATCTAAAATTTCAATAATTGGATATAAAGTTCTAATCAATAATGACTTCAAATTGTTTTTCAATGACTATTTGATTTATCATAAATGAAACGATAACAAGCTTTCAAAGCTGCATTTCCTATTGATAACAGGCTAAAAACACCATCTAGGGATAATAAACTAAACTTGAGTAAAGTAATTTTCTATTGTTTGATATAATTATCATCTCGATGTAACCATCTTAAAAATAACTCGCGCCATTTTCAATCATTGGCGAATTCACGACCTGCTGCATTTCCTAAATTTGTCTGTTTCACCACTTGAAAGTCCTGTCAGAAATCCTCTGTAGGATGCTACCGATGGCCAAATTGGGCGTAGCTCCCAAACCACGAATTTTGGCGTAAAGCAGGGAGGCTTACGAATTGTTGGAGATTGGCGTAAGTTATACCCTGCGGCGGAAGATGGGCGTTATGCACACCACCTACCTTGCTGTCATCTCTGTCCTCAAAGTTTTCGTATGGGACCAAACCGCAAGTGAGCAACTGTGGAAAAGATATGAATCATTATTATGCATGATTTATGTGCCAGCTCCTTATCGTTCTGCACTTTTCAAGAATTTCAGGAGATCAAGTGTTTGTTCCTCTTTATCTTTAAACTCGCAGTCATACATAGACCTACTTATTTCTAAAACCTACGATATATTCGAAACGGAAACACGTATAATATATGTTTCTTTAAGGCACGATCGAAAAATAGATAAAATACAATTTCTGCAATCATGATGATAAATAACATTTAAAGAACTACAATATGAAAATATGCATTGATTTTATTCTAGAAAACCTATATGTAATAATGGTATAAGTTGACATTAAACGCACTAGTGCACACCAATATTTCGTTAACACAACGAATGCACAGATTCTGCATATCTCTCGATATTATTCAAGATCCTCACTCAAGTAATCTACCTCGTAAGTTATTTAACGAATATTTACGTATTCAGGTAGTAAAGTTGATTTTTAAAGACCGGAAGTATTTAATGTTACGCTACAATAAATCCGCGTGAACTACGATATCGGAAATATTAAGATTTTGCTCATAACCAAAAAAGCGGAAACGGCAGCCGCTTTGGTCAATCTAATAGCAATGCTAATGCTGTGTTATTAAATCGGTTTATTTACAACATTGCTTTCATGAAACATAATTCATTCTTTGGTCTCAGTTCAGAGTTTAGGTAAATTCAATAGCTGCACATAACATTAGTTCAGCCGCGTTTAACTGTCTTTGAGATATCCGTTTTGTGCACAGCTAAACTTTGATTTTTTATATGTCCTAGCCGACAGCGGCTGTCTAAATTTTTTCATTGTTGACTGCAGGCCAATTGTAAAGAATTTTAACTATTTCATTGCATCGATAGAAAGGTTATGTGAATGCATAAGTCCTCTTAAACGTTAAAATAGCCAATTTAAACCGTAAAAGCGTGCACTAGTGCCTTTAAATCCAAACTGCATTGACCATTAACTGTGCGAGAAATCGGTGCAGTTACAGATACGAGTATTGACTACAGCACGTTTTTACGAATAATAAAATCTATCATTGCATTATTAGGAATACATGCATAAAGAAGGTGTTTAAGTCGCCATGTATCTTGGTTTTGAGAAGTTATCAAAGGTCATACAGTTTACATATCATTGTTTTTTAAATGTTAAACCAGGACACATTTGGGGGATCCTGTTATGATAATGAATCGTCAAAGAGCGTATTCACGTCAATCTTTTGTCTCAATCTGTTTAGAAATGTTTCAGGAGATATCGTTGGGTTTTCTCCGAAGCTCCACATTACTCAATATGATAGGGAAATGGTCTACAGGTCTATAAAGGTATATCAAGCTCTAAAATCTACTCAAAATATTCGAAATTAAAACACGGATCAATTAAGTATTCGGTGTCCGATCATTGTTCATTGATTATACCCTGATATTGTGAATTGCATTGAGATGACGACCTATTCCTAACTTTGTTTTAAACAGTTGTTCCTGTTTCCGTATACCGTATTTCCTCGATTACAACCCGGGTCTCGAATATAAGCCGGGGCTCGAATATAACCCGGGTCTCGAATACAACCCGGGTCTCCAATATAACCAGGGTCTCCAATTTAACCCGGGCCTTATTGTGTACTCAATGTTAAAATAATCTTCGTATGATTTCCAGATAGAAAGTTTTGAGATATAGAATGCCACTTTCTCACTCTTGAAATAGATTTTATAATGCCATTTCAGGTCTGAACAAATAGAACCCGGCCTCGCCTCGATTTCAACCCGGGGGGTAATGGGGTGCTGAGTGAAATAGAACCCTGGGGTTGTATTCGAGGAAATACGGTACCTCGAAACAATAATGGTTTTTAAATATCTTGTATACAACCGCAAAAAACATCGAGAAAGGTCAGAGAATATCAAAACACTATTTATGACATGAATATTGTTTATATGTTTATCAAACTTTGTGGATAGGTTGGAAAACATCTCAATTTGAAGTACAAAATTTCAATTAAAAAATCAGAGGACTATTATGACTTATGACATCCCGTTTAATTACGTATGTTTTCGTATAAGAGGAACACTATAAGTCGCAATGTTATTTTTGTATACAACAATGTACATGCTGACTGAATTATTACTACTCGAATAATAAACACAGTAAAAAAATACCGAAATTTAGTGGTCGTAGCTAGGATAACTCCTAATAAATGTGCAAAGTTTGACAAACATTCAAAAAGATTTGCTCTCATGAATAATATAATGCTCTTAATAATACTACACTGAAATAATATGAATGTCAATAGGAATAATGGAAAATGTGAGATAATTATGGCACATATTATATATATCTAATACTGCCTTTAAATATCGAAGTTACTCATGCTTATATAGTATATAATACAACATGAAAAATAAGCGTTGTCTTTATTACCTTAATATCAAAGTACAAACTAGTTTTACAATAACAATCGGGAACGTACCCATTTGATGAATTGAAGTTTTGACATTTTCCCATCCGGCGACATTGCGTTCATTTTGCCCAGCTTCATCCTGTATCAATGATATGCCCTGTCTTGAGCAGACAATGGTGTGACGTCATAGTTTCTGTGACGTCACGTGGTTCAAAGTGTATATTTCGTGAGAGTGCGACACTTGTAGAAAATAAAGCGACACTCATATCCCAAATTTGCTAATTTACTTATACCTTGAAATGAAATATAGGTATTGTTTATTTCTTGGATGTTATAAGATGCTTCATTAGAGTGTAACCATTTTAGATTTCTATCCGCAAGCTACCCGAGTCGCATCGCGAGTGCGAGACAATTGGAGGCTATTAACTGTCAACTAGTTATAACAGACGTATTTCTCTTGTAATTTTGGCGTTTTAATTTGCTTTCTGTATCTGAAACAGATAATCATGAGCTATTTTCATTGCACTTTCAGCTTTGAAATTTCGATAATCAACGTAACCACTTCTGAGGTCATTTAGTACGTTTGAAATTCAATATCAAGGGTTAGAATTCACTCAGAACGTCTTGGGAAAGATTGATTTAATTGGTGAATTATTTACCTAGCGTGCACAAAACTTTGCCTTGAAAAATTGAGACAAGTGCATTAAATACGTGAAATAATATTCCTGTAAGTCGAGGGTCCTCGAGAAGAAAAGTTGAATTTTAAAATCGTTTTTAATACAGGCCTTCTGTGCAGCTTTGCCATGAATACTGGAGAATACGCTTCCTTCTTGATAAAGTGGCTTGATTTTCCGGCCTAGGCATAGGCCCGTATTCGGGAGCGTCATAAAGCTGCGTTTACAACATTGGAGGCGTTATCCAGGTATCTGTAACAGCTTGGGAAGACAAGATCGAGCTTCTAAAAATAGGGTTTACCTGTGGTAGAGCGGATATAATGCGCATTAGATATGCGCACTAAAATCGTTAGAGGGGATTTCCCCAATTGGATTTCCGTACGGAAATCTATTGTACATAAGTTTTGTGTTCAAAATGCAAAGTGAACAGGGTCTACATTATCACATTTTGCCATAAGATGTTGGTATCAGTGTTTCTGCTATGGCAGATGGTGTGCAGGTACGTGTAAATATTTATTTTCAAATGTATATTGCTCACTAATCGACCGCGTTTCAAAACCTATACTACTTGTAAAACTCTATATTTTCTATTCTGGCTGTCTTGAAACTTAAGAACTGATTTCCTTCTATATGTAAGATCATATTCACCAATAGTTTGGAAAGGTCTGATGAATTAAAGATGGAAACTATCTGTTTCGACTAGTAAAAAAAATATTTCCGGTAGTGGGGCCCACATATATATTTACCAACTGTCTTTCGGAATCTCCGGAAACTAGGGGCCACACCCTAACATCCAGTTTTCATCTTCTCCAGAACA
Source organism: Phorcus lineatus (assembly GCA_921293015.1). Taxonomy (NCBI): domain Eukaryota; kingdom Metazoa; phylum Mollusca; class Gastropoda; order Trochida; family Trochidae; genus Phorcus; species Phorcus lineatus. The sequence continues at coordinate 52,031,839 of OV121083.1, forward strand.
AAGAGGTTCAAAAGGCTGATATGCCTACTGACTCCTTGTGAAATGTATATTTTGTGACTCTGTGGGTCCTTATAAGGATCTCAGGGGCCAACCCTTTGAACACATTTTCATCATCCTCTCAAGAACGGTAAAAAATAGTAGCTGAAAAGTTAAGTTGTAAACTGCCTACTAACAGAATAGGAATTATTACTGTTGTTTGGTGAATCCGGGTTTCGTTGTTGTCAAATACCGATCATCCTCGGATATCATCGGCAGTCTTCGTTAAACTTCCAAATATGGTCAACGCGAAATCGTGTACAGATGTATTCTGTAACATTGCAATCATAACCATGCAACTCATGTAAAACTCGAAATGCAAAAGCCTGTTTCGTAAGGCTGATTTTACAACTCTTCATTTTTTATTTACCATTTGTAAAACGTAACGTGTAGCATTGCTAAATGTGTATATCCCTCTTATTTGAAATATAAAAAAAATAGTTTCGATTTTGACATTTCGAGAATTACATTTGAACTTTGTAAAGTTGAGAACAGCAAGTTGAGTTTTACAGGATTGGAATGTTAGGTTTGCATACTTGGACTTGTCTTTTCGAGAATTGCATGGTTGAGAACGACATGTTACGAGTTTACATGATTTCATTTTTGGCACACATCCCCTTCCATAACAATACTTAAATACTTAAACGCAGTATTGACGAGAAACATTCTCAACTTAAATGGACGTGCAGAACCTTCTTCATTCAAAATGTTAACTTTCACCAGTGACTTTCTCCATATTACAGGCGTACCAGAAGGGGGGCAGTTGGGCGTATACAGACAATTCAACGCGACGGGTCGAGTTTCAGTGAAATTGCAGGCGATGAGTTGGGAGAGCCTACGACAGGCGGTTGGGAGATCCTGTCAATGGAACCCTGTCCCTTTCGGGTCAACGTCGGCACCGAGTTACAACCATGTAAGTTTATTGTACAAAGAGGGAGAGACTTTTTTTCAATTGACTTGAAATTGACATTATTTATAATGGTAACTTTTTATTTTTATTTTAAGATGAGATGCATACTCATCTTGCATTTATATAGAAATATGTATAGATGTTGTGTATCCAATCAGATAGATCGTTAAGAAAATCATTTTAAAAAATTATGATATCAAACGCAGAATTTTTAATCATCGAGTATGTACCAAAACTATACCACCCTCTCCTCGCTTCTATACTTGAGACTTTGGAAACACAATAGATACCCATGCCATCTATTTCTTTCAAGGGTCACGATCGGAAATTGTGCGAAGGCGCTCCTGTGATTCCTCGACAGGTTCGTTTTGTTGAAAACAGTTTAATGAATAAATGGATTGTATTCATCATTCACTTGAAAATAGTTTTGTCTATGATTAATTTAAAAAATCTCTAGAAAGTAATTCATGTAGATTTTATATTTAAATTATGACCCCAGCTCTGATTATCCTATCTGAATTAGTAATTCGAATTAGTAAGCTTATTAAATATCTGCCTGAATTAGTAAGCTTACTCATTCGATTTAGTAAGCCTACTAAATAGCGATTAAAGTCTCACTTGACACCCCATATTCATGAAATTTTCTTTCTTTAATTGATAAATAATGATTTTACTGTACGCTGCCTGTAGGATACGTTTACCTCATTTCTTATTAGACAAGGGTGGTTGTGGGTTGTTAGAAAAGTTAACTGACTTTTATTTTCTGTTTAGCAGGGTCGACAATTTCAGACGTTTCCGGAAACCAGCAGCTCATACCACGTGACCCTAATGGAATTGGTTAAGTGGATCATGATTGTAACCGTCCTGCTAAATCAGCGTATATGAATCCGCTCTCGCTCCTTCCTAATACCCTGATCTCCCTCAAGCCAAAACCCTCGTAAGGCTGACAACTTGATATTCGTGGCTATGATCACCTGTTATTTTTTCAGCCGATGACATGCTAATTAAGAAGCTTGGAGCTACTAGCTTAAACTCAACGGATCTCTACATCCGGGTTGTGCCGCTTTTGCTGAATGCGAGTCGTCTCATTGGCTGGTTAGATAGCTAGCTATACGAGGGTTTAGGCTTGAATGAGATCAGGGTATAAGGAAGGAGCTGAGCGGATTCATTTACGCTGATTTAGCAGGATGTATTGTAACCTTCGAATACTGTTTCTCCTATAGGAGTGAGTGAGTTTCAGCCATTAGCGGCGAGTTTTCCATAGGACAACAGCTATACCAAATTATTCCTCGTATTAATTTGTTCACAATATGCATTATGCCAAGCAAAGGCCAAGTTAACGTTGCTCAAAGGGTATGAAATAACCAGTTTTACAAATGCGCGAACGCAGCGACTACGTATGCGAAATACATGTTTGTTTAGTAGGCCTATTTTGATGCATTTCAAAACTCATTCCTTTTGGACATATATTATTCTTACTCTTTTAACTTCTAACAAATTAAAACCAAAAATAATTCCATTCGTCTTTTCAGTAGTTTTCGGGGAAGGTGCATCACAAGCTTCTTCGGTTGTTGACGCAGTTCTCGCCCCCCCTACGTTTGTGAATCGAATGCGATGTAAGTATCAGTTTATAAACATTACAGTGTCTTACATGTATGAGGAATATGTACAATGTATGTCACGTATTTGTTAACCTTGACATATCTTGCAGCAAAAACCTCGCTGACACGTTTGAAAAGAATTAATTTGATCATTTGTTCATCACTTTTTCTTCTATAATCAATTGATGATTTCTAGCGGGGGATCATTGTCGCTTTAGTGACAATTACTTGTTTGAATTGCCTTAAAACCCTGAAATCAATTTTAAATTTTAATATCTTTAATTTTCCATAAATATTTTCGATTCATATTCGCTGTACCATAACTTTTAATTTAGTCAAAATCGAAAATCAAACGTAATTTATCTTTTCGAAATTATTATTCTCAATCGAACTTCGAAGTGCTTAACAAAAGCTGTCGAGATAAATAATGTTTCACATTCAAATAATTATATTTTATTCAGACAAAGCAAGCTCAATCATCAAACGCAACGCTTCACATGTGTATATGACGAGCGCTATAAAGAAAATGATAAGCTACCTGGAACTACACGAGGGCCCGGCGCTCATGGTGATCACCGGAAGACAGGGGGACGGGAAAACAAGTGCAGGGTTTACAATTCTCTCAGAGCTTGAGGACAGAGGATTAGATGTTTATCATGTAACAGACCCAAGGGAACTTTCTAAAATATGTCTTAAAGCACAAAAAGCGAAAATTGCCATCCTTGTTGAAAACATTTGTGGAGAACTCGTATATGATGAACACAAGTGGAGGGACTGGCAGCGAGTTGTAACAGATGCTGTTGAACAGGAAAATGGTCCATTGCTTTTAGTGACCGGAAATAATTTCGTCATACAGCCATGGTTGAATAGACTTGAAAACATACCAGACGCTCTTGACATTCAAGACATAACGAAAACATGTGAAATGTCCATTGAAGAGAAGATTGGTATTCTTCGCGCTCTTGAGAAAAACCTTGGTTTGAATATACCCGAGGAACTTCGTCAAAGTATCTGTGAGTTAGAAGTCTGGTTTGGGTTCCCGAAACGATGTAGTGATTACCTACAAGACGTGTACAAAAAGCGTCCAAGAACTCGTGATTTTTCCACTTTAACCTCAAACTCTATAGATGAAATTCGCATGGCAAAAATACTGATGAGGACGGCTGACTTTAGAAATTTTATCAAAAGGATGTTAGCATGTGGTGGTCAGTTAAACAAAACACAAATCACAGACGACAATGAACGCTACCACTTCAGTACCATTGCAAAAGACTATGAGGGGATTTTCATACAAACAAAAGGTAATGTTTACATGTTTATGAGCGACAGCATTTATTGCTTGTTTGCCTTTGCATATTGGGATACAGACAAACTGTTTATACTGAACAATTGTGCAATGGAATTTCTAAACAGCAAACTTCGCCTCAATGGAACTGGCGATTATCTTTTCATCTCTGAAGATGACATGACCAGTTTACTGGCACGATGTCTGAAGGAAATACGACGAGGCAATCTCTTGTTGGTCCTGTCGCTGCACATCGTTAGGTCGCCTGTCTTTGCAAAGATGCTAATGACACGCCTTTTCGATGAAATGGAATCTTTTGAAAGAGTTCTTTGCTTAAAAGACCGCACTCACAAAACCTCATTTGCTTTCCTATTGTCCAGCAGTAAAGGCAGCCAGATTCTCAAGCTCGTTCTTGATCATCCAGACTTCCCAGGAGTCATTGCAAAAAGGCTTTCTGTGTTTACTGAAATTGTATTTGGAATTTGTGATTCAGCAGCAAGCGACTGTTTAAATCTGTTGAAATCTGAGCGGTTTTTTGTTGATCTCAATGTAAGAAACGAATATGGACAGACGCCTCTTATGATCGCTGCCAACAATAGGAATGAAGATTTTTTAATGAAACTTATGTTCATGGACGCAGATTTCAATGCGTTTGATGATCAAAATAAAACTATCCTTCATTACATATGCGAGAACGGACTCTTGAAAGCATTAGAAGTTCTCCTTGAAGTTTGGGTTGACGTTAACATTGGATTGGAATACGGAATCACGCCATTACTTTGTGCTTGTGAGTTCAATCATATTAGCGCAGTATCTCGACTTCTACAGAAGGGCGCCATTGTGGATACTGTGTCCGTACACGAGGCAGTCAAAACAGGAAACATAAAACTCATGGAACTACTGATTGACAATGGAGGCGACATTCATAGTCTACTCGAAAACGGCAATACACTCCTGCACACTGCCTGTGGAAGCACCTTCAATCTGAAAATGATCAAACTTTTGATAGAGAAAGGTATTGATGTGAATGCCCGTGGCTTCAAAGACCGAACGCCTTTGGCCATTGCCAAAGACGCTAAAAGCTCAGTGATTGTGAATTACTTGAAGTCGATCGGTGGTTCCGATGGAGTTGATTCTCCAGATGCAGAAATCAGTGACGAGCATGTCGGAGGTGAACAAGAGAGAGGTGCCACATCTCTTGGTGTATCCTGGCCCTTCTAGTTCTATTACTCTTTGTTCCTTGATATGGAATTTGCCACTCGTCGGCCTTTCTCTAAAGTTCCATAAATCCGAGGAAATGCAGATCAAGTTCAGATCAAAGACTGATTTTCCGATCTGTATCAGGAAATAACGCTGACTAGAGAATAAAGTTTCCGCCGTTTTTTTCCGATACAACTCAGAAAATATGGCAGAAACTAAATTACAACACGCTTTTTTCGAGTAAAAGTATCCACAGAACTTTTTAAATGATGTAAATGTTTAAAACCATAGATTGAGCCCTTCGACTATTAATGAGTGAAGTGTGTAGGAGCACGTGCTTCTTTCCTGTCAAAGCGCGATCAATGACGTGTCTAGTGTGATAATGTGTGTAGGAGCACGTGCTTTTCGCGTGTGAAAGGGCGATGCACGAAGGGTGTCGGCCCGGGACGCCTAAAACTTCTATTTCGGATGTACCGCGAAGAATAATTTTCAGTGCGGGAGAAAGTACCGTTTAGCCTAATCCTAAACCTTGCTTATCAAAACAGCGGGGGTAATTAAGGCATTCAATTGAGTTGATACATTTTATTAAGAAAACATGTTTTGCAAAAATAACAATTTTGAGAACTGTTTTTTCAATTGAGAAGAAATAACTTATCAAGAAAAAATGTTTTGCAAAAATAATAATTTTGGGAACTTTTTTTTCAATTGAGAAGAGATAATTTATAAAGAAAGTGAGAATTTGAGAACACGTATTTTGTATATTGAGAAGATGTATTTTATAAAGAAAACAGTAACGCATCTATATTTACGTTTATATATATACACATTGTGATGGCAAACGCACAGGTCAGAGTTCGCTTCGTTGAGTCCGTTCGTGGAGGAAGATCACTGTATTATGCTATGAAAAAGTTTCGTGACTAGTGGAGACAGATTGCAGTCAGCGACGTTGAACCACAACCATCCTGAACCTGATTTTAACTTCAAAGTTGATGAATTCAAGGCCAAGTTGATCCACCGTGCCAAGACGGAGATAGCAAACCTGAGAAAACATCCCAACGTAGTCCCCAACAGCCTCCTTCGACTCATACCTAGCTTCTCTGCTGTCAAGACAGGCATGTATCGACAACGTCATAAGACCATCGCTGCACTTCCTACCAACCGCCAAGACATCACCCTGGAAGGAGAGGGGACACAGACAGGCAGTGGTCAGCAGTTCCTACACACAGTTGGAGGCGGTGAACCAGTCCTTATCCTCACAACCAACCAGAACATGGGTTTCTTTTGCGACGCTGACGTGTACGGCGATGGAACTTTCTCTTCTGCCCCGAAAATCTCCGATGAGATTTACACCTTTGAACAACAGTGGCAACATGAGAAGTGTTTAAGTAAACCACTGTGTACATAATCTTGTCCTACTTGTTATTTGTTAGAGTTGTTAATTGTGTGCATTCAGCCGTTACATAGGTGACCATGTACCGCGACGCCTACGCTCATCGAAGCATGTCGGGTAGCCTTTTTAGGCTTCGCGGGCCATAACCGCACGAAGTACACGTTCTGAGCTCGAGAACTTCGTGCGGTCCGTGAACAACCTGCTACTTTGAGACAAATTTTCAAAAGTCGTTCATTCGTGTTCGTCAGTTTGAAAACCAAGGGCGGCAACTGAAAACACTTGAGCGTCAAGAGTGCTTTTTAAACAGGAAACCTTTTTGGTGGATTTGTTATACTCAGGAACTTAGTCAGTCGTGTACCTCACTTACTTCGTGTAATTTTTATACGTATAAGATATCAACAAAATTATGTCTAATTTTTAACTTACATTCATAATAGGTAGTTCGGAGTTCTAATGCGCATCTCCCACTGTCAGAGAAAAATTGATCTTGATGACGTCATGTAATGATATGCAATACTCTCCCACACGTGGATATGTGCTTCCTTGTGCGCTGTTTGAATATTCGCCGTATACATTTTGGGTGAATATTTTAAATCGTCTAAATAAATATCGAAAGTGTTGAAACCCACCCATCCCGCATCTGTTGGTTCTAAACACAGCGATCACACAATATTACGTGACACATTGGATTGAGGGTCAGGGAAACTTTAGGGGAATATATTTTAGAAAATGGTGTGTCACACGATCATGATATGTTCTATTTACACCACCACAAACTAGCGACAGCATTAATAATGTTTCTTATTTTCTTTGAATAAATATTATGGGATAGGGATCAACAATTGTTCGCAGAGCACTGCAAGTAAGTTGATCAATAAAAGTCCGGGAGTCGTCGTAAAATATTTCATTTAATTTAGAGTTCATGTGTACTGGCCGTATAGTTATCACTTGTTCAACAGTTTTAGTACAGTGCATTAAACATTTGTGAGGGTTTTCTTCTGTGATGTCTTTGTAATGTAAAGAGTAGAACAAGAGAGATAAACTTAGTAAATAGATAGTAGCCTTGTTAATAATATCTTAATTAATTTGATGGTCTGTTGTATATATACCTTTATAAATATGCATGAAACAGTAAAACAAATTAGTTAAAAATACACATAATGTTCACAAACAAGTTGACTTTTAATTTGTCTGGATTTTTGCAGAAAGAAATTGAAAATGCATATAGACACATTTAGTATAGTTTTGTTTTTAGCTGCGTTACATCGATGTGCGGATACCAATTTTGTAATAGAGCATGGGCAACTCTTTGACATGTTTAAATGAAAAATATGAAAAATTTATGCTAGAAATTGACGCTTATTCTTAAGTTATTTGCATACAGATCCTATTTGAAAAAAGAAAGGAAAGCTTTTTTCGTTTGCACTAAGTCTATAAAGTGCTTGAAATATTTTGCAAAAGGTGATATTTTACGAATGCTTCACGTTACAATTGTTTAATGTTAAAACTTTTTAACACTATTTTTAACTCCTAACTGCCCTCCTGGCTGTTTTAGATAAATCTCCGAAATTACGTTTGACTGTTTGACGCGCGCCTTTGTTCGGTTTTCGATCATAATTGCGACGTTCTACCTTCATATTGTCACTGTAAAAAAACCCAATAAGCTTTAAAATGTGTCTTTTTGGTAACAGTCGATACTTCGCGATAAAATGACACCATTGATTAAGTTTGGCATATAAGACTCCAACAACTCACGGAGTGGCTCTTTAAGACTAACATGACACTAAGAGAGCTTCGAAAATCCAGGTCCAGCTGTCTAGACGAGTCTGTCGACTCCATTTGTATATAGATATATTTGTATATTTGAATGGAGTTGTTCGGACATTAAACTTTACACACATCAAGGAGTAACTCTCTTTAAGAAGCAATAAGGTGTAGCTCATTGAAACAAGGTACATGGAGAAATTATAGTGTGTAGTGGTGCCTTTTGCTTTTTTACGTCTTTAGAATTTTATTAAGGTGTTTCCATGGAAACACAACTCAAGTCACAATACTGTTTCCAAGGTTGAGTATAAAAGCTTAGCATAATGAAGATAAGCTCAAGGATCTTTGACTATCATCTTCTGAAAGATAAATATATTACCAATGAGCTGTTTATTCAACGTAGAATATGAGTTATTCGGGTATATGAAAGAATACACCTATATTTTTCACACTTTTGCCACTTTGCGGTGGATATTGCCGACTATGTCTGCTTGTTAATCCTATATTTGTGTGAATGTTTTATCTTTTTTTTCATGTTAAAAACTATTCTTGATTGCGTGAGCTTTCATTTATGTCTTTGACGTGGCAGTTCCCTGGGCTCTATATATTTGGGTGTAACAGGGTTCGAGGAATAAAACTATCGAAAAGATGCTTTTTAAATGACATCATTCTACAGATTGATGAAATAATAAAATCAACCTTCACTCTTTGGTTAAAAATCAAACAGAGCCAAAAGGTTTTCCTCCAAATCATCATAGTTTTTTAAAACTTGAATTTATCGTTGCAACTGCATGAAAGTTTTATCTTCATATTTGTCCATTTAGATTGTTGTTTTAATAATTTTAATGGTACTGATAGCAAATCGATACGCTTTCCCATGAATATTTACTTTATTTACAAAAATATTAATTTCTTTTTCATATTTATAAAGAATACTTAGTAATGATGAAAGTCAAATTCCGATTTTTGGTAATACATTTGTTTTTCCTTTCTCTTCTCTTCTATTCCGAATCTGCAGCTGCAGGAATGACTGCACTCCTTATGTAACTCACTTATTAATTCATTAAGCACTATTCAAATAACTAAGTTCGATAATGTACGATGTTTCAATATTCAAAGCCTGCTCTCGTTCCCTTTTCCACAGAATCTATCAAAATATACATGGAGGAACAGTATCATAGTTGAACATGGCTACACTGTTAAGACGTCGTCCGTGTCTCGTGGTTACAAGTGTTCAACTACCCCTGGGTCTGCATGCATGTTTTAATGGCACTCTCACACGATTTTCACGATGTTATTGTTTGCTATTCAAATTATGGCTTATGCAATAAATGTTTGATTTAGAGGGGTAAACACTAACTTGCACAATCCAATTAATATCCTTAGTTGTAGTTTCACCTACAAAGCAAAAACCTTTGGCCACCATTTTATTGTGAACACATTTTATTAATTCTATGTAGTGAAATGGAGTTACATTGATTTAGCGGACAATTATCATTCAGTACTTTGGTACTGTCTATCATATTCAAGAACGATGACAGCGCAAACAACCATCAAATGTCAGTTTAAAAAAATGGAGTAGCGTCTAATGTGTTTAAAAATTAAGTACAGTTTGCACTGAACTATTTTAGTTTAAGCACGAGGCCAAAGGCAGGGATAGTAAAAAAAAATCTGTTGACGTCATATGCCTTTGTGTCATGAGGCTACCCAAAACTGCACTTTATTGCGGGATATTAACCTTAAAGAAGCTTTCTGTTAAAAGACTGAATTTCTATCGTAGGATGGTATATCACGATATGATTCGCAGTTGCCCTTGACCTACAGTCTTATTCAGCGTAAACCGGGTAACTATCTTAATGGCTTTTCCCGCAAGGAATTGTACGCTAAAAATCACAATGTGAGGAATCATGAGGGGTTTGTTTTATCACGAGAGGATATATCACGAGTTGCTCTTGTCTATAGTCTTATTCAGCGTACACTGCATACACTATACCAGTGGCGTGTATGTTTCCCTGTATGAAGTGCACGGTTGAGAAATTGTCATAGCGCTGGTCCCAGAGACAACGGGACGAGAACTGCATGCTCTGAGAGCCCTTCTCCCCAATCATAACAAAGCAGACGAACTTGAACCTCTTCATCTCGAGCTTCTTGATCTGTTCGAGGATCTTGTTGCTCAACATCATGCTCTTGGTCTTCATGGCGGCGCAGTCGTACACCTTCTCCGTGATGTGGTCCTTCAGCACTGCCTTGATCACCTGCTTGACGTCCCCCTCTCTGAACACGGCGTCTGGGGTCATCTTGAAGGTGTTCTCATACATCACCAGTGCGTGGTGATGGTCGTCTGTCATCACGCTATGTCGGTCATGGTCACGGTGGCGGACACTAGCAAGAGAATGCGCTGTATCTTTTCTGCCGATGGTTCCGGCTCTTGGACGATGGCCTGGAAGGTTGACCGACTGTGATGGGTTCATGGTGGCGCCGCGTAGTGGTGGATGTTTGTCTTTACCATGGTGGCCATGGTGATGATCCTTGCCATGATGTTGATCTTTTGTATGACCGTGATGATCCTTTCCATGGTGGCCATGTTGATCCTTACCATGGTGGCCGTGTTGATCCTTGGTGTGATGACCGTGTGTATTGTGGTCTTTACCGTGATGGTCCTTGTGGTGAGGATCCTTTTCACTCATGGCGTGTAGCTCTGTGAAACAGTAAAAACAAATATATCAGACATATAAGACAATAATCTTAGGGAAGGAAACTCTTTATAGGACTAAAAACTCTTAGCCTCTCTTACAAGTGAAGCAGTTTATTAGCTAGTACTTAACTATGGAACCAATGACATTGTTTCAAACGGCACGTTATATCTGCTCACATTACCAATGCGTTCACACCTCTGTCAAGACAGACATCAGTCATAGATGTTAAACAAGAGTTGATTGAATAAGCGTTAGGGCGGCCTAATGAAAATTTCCCCGCTAGGGATTTCGAACAATTATAACAGAAGTACAGCAGGATCAACTTGAATCACCTATATTGGGAGAAATGGCAGTGTACATAATAGCGATAATTATCAGTTCATTTACGTGAAAAAATGAGTGGTCTTGTTATCACATTATCACCTTTCGTCGAGAAAATCCGATACGTAGAATCAGTCAGTTTAAAAGGTGTTAATGCAAATATTCCAAAATCAGGGGACTTCTATAAATGACGAAAGTTGTCTGATTACGCTGGAGTTTCAGTAGTTAGTGATCCAAATTGACTATTTCGAAAAGTGACTCACTCTAACTACTCCTGGTAATGTTCATCTACCATTGTGGTTTCAACCTACCCCGTTAGTGGCTCTTCTGCACTACCCTGACAATCCCTTAAAGGCTCACCTGACTAAACCACGGTAGTGGCCCCACACGGGGGGTTATCGGACCTAAAGAGAGATTTGTAAGTGTCCGAGATAGAACTTTTATCAGTCCCAAGTTACCAGGTAACATACAGCTCGATAACTACTGATAAGGCACGACAAGTCCCTAAACCTTGGCACAAGAAACATGTCCGATAATCAACCTGCTATAATCAAACGGATTTGTGAAGTCAGTTTGTAGGACTTTTATTTTTTATATTGAGGTTATCCAAGATATTTTTTACATGTACGAATATGTTCTTGGCAGTGTTTAACAATACTGTTTTCACTTTTTTGTCATTACACATGTATGCTAATGATAACAGAACGCTTGTTCAAGATGTAACGTTAATGGGGCAGTAGCACTTTTTTCGACAATGTAATTCTTCAAATTTTCCCAATTAACAAAAGTTTATGCCAAATGTATTAGCTACTAAAGGTTAAACATTTCTTACTCAACCGATGAAAATAAAGTTTAAAAATGTCTTACTTAATCAAATAAACCGTTGGTTACAGGAAATCATATATCGAGCAAAGATTAGTGGAGGCCATTTTTGTGTGAACTCCTTTTGATCATTTGAGTTAGGGAAATAGATTCCCATAGCTTAACTGATCATGGAACATTAGTTTTAAAACTGCTTCTTTTCTTCAAAAAACATTGTCTTGCAATTGGACCTTGTTTATGTTATATAGCTACATGTATACATACTTACATGTTATTGTAAATTCAGAGTCTGGCGCATGTGTCTTTAATTACAGTTATTTAAAACAAAAGTTGTCTGTTTAACGGATATATATTTAATATAATTCAGTTGTTTGCTATTCCGCCCCGAAGTGGGAATTGCGTGTATATCTATGTTATATATAGGCTAGACTGCTGCTCAAAGAATAACCTCTAGAATCTTAATGTGATGTTTTAAAAGAAAAGTAAAAGGCCAGCCTTTGAAAATCTTTCACTTCTATTTCATCCTAAAACAATAGATGTTCTACTTTTAAGACACTGAAAACGTTATTTATATCGACAACAGCAAAATCGTTTACATTCAAATATCAAGGATCTAATGTACCGCTATGTACCTTTATGTACCTTATCTACCGATCGGTTCTCTCTGAAGGCACAATGAAGGGTTTCTACGCTGCCGTGCTCAAGTGTTTTATCTCTGTGAATATCAATGTTGATATAAACTAAGGGGCTTATCCTGATAGAATGTTGTAAATAACGGCTTCATTCTACATAACGTAACAGTCGAATGTGTCTAAACTTGAAAACTCTCATGAAAAATTTGAATACACCAATCTAAACCTTAAAGCCCCACTGAAGTATAAATCTGATTGTTATAGGCAGTGTATTCCATATATTTTGAAAAAGGCCACAAACTAGATTAAAGACGTTACATGTAGATTAAATTAACAGTATTTTGACTAAGGGGGGCGGGGGCGGGGGCGGGGGTGGTTGGTAGGGGTTTTGGATTGTAAGGAAAATCATTTAGTGGGACCTTGGTGACATTTACTAAGATACAAAAAGACATAAACAAAATTAATATTGTATAAATCAGTAAATTGATATATTAGAAAAGTGGACTGATAGAAAAACAAACGACTGGGATGTTATCAATCGTAAAGGATATTTGATAACACTTGCTTGATAACGGTGTTAGTATCTACACCGAAACGTCGCATCTCTTTGCAATAAAGAAGTTGTTAATCCATAAATTTCCGATTTTCTTAATCGTAAAGGATATCAAGAAAATCTCCTCTTTAACCAAAAAACATTGGATATGCTCATAATACATATGATACATTAGGAACATACACCGATATAGACAATTCAAGAGTCGTCAAATAAAACGAATTCTCCACACTCCTTAAGACACACATTGATATAGACACCATAAGGGGTGTTAAGAAACATATGTAAAATTAAAAACATTCATCGATATAGATACTATAAGAGTCGTCACATTCAGAGAACTCTCCACAGAAAAAGCAGAACTCTTCGCAGTAAAAGCAGAACTTTGTTTAACTACGTTGTACATAACACAATGATGCCACACGTTTTTATCAATTTAATTTCTCATATAAGGTTCAGTCTGTTTAAAAAACTTTGTTTGACATCAACGAAATCTAACGATGACTTACAGAGATATATCTTCCATTTGTTCCGAATTGTAATAAAGGATTTATTACAGGTAAATGAACCCGTGAACAGACTGACAAGCTCGTAATATAAGACGGTGTATGTTTGTTTGATCTAGGAGAAGGCTGTCCAATTATAGCCAGTGGTAACATGTAGAAACACATGTTGGAGGTCAGTTGTTGACAAGTCAATGTTAGAATGCTTCCTAGTGTGTTGACCCAGTGTCTGATGGTATAGACACCAGGGGTGTGGATAGACTGTACTACATTAAGATTAGGATCGTACATCGATATAGACGCTCTACTAATTGTCATTTACAGCGAATTCTCCACACTAGTAAAACACATACTGATATAGACACTTAATGGGTCGTTAATATACCGAGATACAAATGTTACATTAGGAACATACAACGATATAGACAATTCAAGAGTCGTCAAATAAAACGAATTCTCCACACTCCTTAAGACACACATTGATTTAGACACCATAAGGGGTGTTAAGAAACATATGTAAAATTAAAAACATTCATCGATATAGACACTTTAAGAGTCGTCACATTCAGCGAACTCTCCGCGCTACTAAAGGCACACATTAATATTGGCACCATAAGGGGCATTGTAATAACGGTCTACATACATCGGAGTAGAAACATTCTGGAGCATGGTGGTCAGCGCGCTGGCCTCTCACGTAAACGGCCCGGGTTCGAATCCAGGTGGAGACACCAAACATTGGAGACCTGGGCTTTACACTGTGTTGTGTCCTTGGGCAAGGCATTTCATCCACATTACACCAAGTCCACCCAACTGTACAATTGGGTACCTGAATACGGGATGTATGGACCTATATGGTTGCACGAAGCGCTTAGTAGCTGCATCGAAAGTACAGTTCTTTCAGGGTAATGAATGTTTGAGCATGATTTGGATCGACTATAGCGCACAATAAGTACCCATTTATCATTATTATTATCATTGTTCGTCTAGTCCATGACATGATGTCAGGTCTTCAAGACATATACCCACATTTGTTCCAATTACAACAAACACAACGATCAATATTGATTTACACTCTTTGCGTTACTCCGCGCTTTATGTCCTAGATCAAATATCTTTTCACTTCTTCAAGGAAAGGAGACTATCAAACGGTTTGACTTTTATCACGGTTCGCGGTAGTTAGAATATAAAAGTGGGTTCAATTCTTAACATAACATCTTTGACTTTTCTATACGGCGTTTACGGCAGTTAAAATTTAAATGAGAAGCCAAAGTCGTTAAAGGGCACGTAAGATTTTTTCAAAGGCGTTTACATGTACATTAAATGTAAATGAGGATCCAATTCTGAACATGACATTGTTGAATTTTAAGGCTCAAAGTTGGAGGATAAAAATTCTTTGCATCGGGATTACTTTTTGAAATAGTTGCTTTTGTAGCAGTTGTAATTTAAATACGACCCATTTCTGAACATGATATTGTTGAATAATTCAAGCACATGGTTGACTTTTTAAACTTCGTTCAAGGAAGAAAAATGTAAACGATTGAATTCCGAACATGACATGAATTGGGAACGGTTAAACATGTCTTCATTATGGTGCCCTCTCTATACAAGTGGTTGAACCGATATCGGGTTAACGGTTGTACTCGCTGCAATAAACGGCAGAAACCAACACGTGGCGGGATTGTTGAGATTTTCAAAGTTCAAAGCTTTGATCTATTGTCGTGTTCTGTACACACCTGTTTTATGTATGCTCTTCAACAACATGCAATCGGTCATGTTTAATAGCTTGTTATTTTTCATTTGTCAGTAGGTAAAAATATATGAAAGAACAATCTTATGTTATGGTGCTAATGAATACGAATTATACGGTCATGCGTGGTATTTGATTTTTAACATGTAAGAGTTCACGTTTTATAGCTTTGAATACATCAATTTTTTCTATCACATGCAATGGTTCACGTTTAATAGGTTCGTCTCAATTTATTTATCATTAGTGTGCATTTATAAGAAAACATATCTTAAATTATGAGACTGTTGAATAATAGAACATAGAGATTATGATATTTGATTTCTATAACATGCAGTCCTTCGTGTTTAATAGGTTTGACTCTATTTATTCATCAGTAAATGTGCATTTACAAGAAAAATATCCTACAATATGAGACTGTCGAGTAATAGCACACAGACATATTTGATTTCTTAAAATATAGTACTTCACGTTTAATTGGTTTGACTCCAATTATATGTCAGTTAGTATGGACATGTATGACAAAAGATCTTATGTTTTTGAAAACGAGCACACATACATGAATAGTATCTGTTTTCTGAAATACGTTTTATGCATGTTTAATGGCTTCGATTCTTTGATTTGTAAGTAGGTATGAATTACATGCAAACATGTCTATTGTTTGAGATTATGACCTTTATGGTGTTTGTTTTCTACCACACGACATAGGATCGGTTTTATAGTTAGAGCTTTTTCCTACCTATCGGCATCCAGTCCACCATTTTGTTTTAAGGAGAGTGAAATAAAAAAGACGCTGTACTTACACTAATTTTACAACATTATCAAAATCAACTATATGTATGGTTTTAATATCTACACATTTACAAATGATTTGTGATAAAACTTATCAACAGTGACGTTTAATGCTGTAGCAAGGTCTTTACATTCGTAGCGCCGATGAATGGCTTCACTTCTCATTCTTGTTTTATTTTACCGAGTATGCGCTCACATTTGTCTAGCTTTCAAATCTAATTCAATTTTTATTTTACCTTCAGTAACTTGTCTCAAATGGGTTATGTTATAATCATGTACTAATAACATTCATGTACATGTATAAACTGAAATATCCCCTTGAATTTCGTGTCCACAAAAAATACCCGATAGGACTGTCCTTTTAAAGTAAAGAGCGTTGTGCATTAACTCCACTTCAAAATGTTATTGCATACTTACATATCGAAAAGCCATATTAACCATTTTAATCAATGTGTTAAAGGAATTTCTATTAAGTAATTCATATCTATCATTGCTTTCGGCTATAAGTGAACCATAAAACGATAACTGTAAAATATATGCATAAACTCCTCTTCATGTTATTACCATAAGCATATCGACAAGACATATAAAATATGAACATATAAATATATCTTCTCATAAGAGAAATCTGAAAAACAGTATCTTATATGTGCTATTATGCTTGACTATCAATGAACAGATATATGTAATTTATTTACAATGACAAATATTGTTGAATCGTAAACCTTTGTACCAAATTAATTCGTCTGTGTGTGGTCCTAATATTCAGATTTCATTACTTCAGTCATTAATCACGATAAGTAACATATATACCACGTGATGTTTGTTATGTGGAGATCGTTTTATCTACTGGCTTATATCAGCCTAAAATTATCTATTGAACCAGCCCAGCAACGAGGCAGCACATGACGCTTTTCAACATAAAATCAAACCTTAAACAGACTTGTGAAAGAGTCACTTACGTCAACAGATGGATTTGATTTTTTAATGATAAACTTTTTTCTTACATCTCCTCACGTTTGAACGTGGAACTTTTCTTACTTCTGAGCGATGTTAACTAAAGACGTGAAAGTCAATATTTAGCTAATAATGTTGATAATATCATTTATCATTATTGATTATAAACAACTTAACTGCCATTAGCAGTCAGATATTATCCTTAACGGAATTCATGTGGTTTACACCGAGACGTAGTCCATAACGGATAATTATAAGCATTACTGAAAATGTATTTAATATATAAATTGTAGATATAAACCAGCCAAAGATTATCAAACAGATAAAAAGGATATAATTGTTGTCTTATTAACCAAACCTCGTAAAGCCTTGCAAGTTAATAACCATGAATCCAAAATTTTACTACTCGGTAAAGTATCCCTTTAAACAGTATGAATGTTTAACTGTTTTCCTAAAATGATAACCCCGAGAAGTCGATGAACACAAACGTAAGCTAAGATTGAGTTTGAGGATACCTCCAAATCGCACCCTTCCTACTTAATATGAATGGGGCTAAATATCTCTGCATAACTACATACATACCTTAATGACCGAGAATATTTATTAACTCTAAAGGGTCAATAGCCTAAACAAGTCACCACGGTAAAGCGTGTCGCAAAGCGTTGCACATTATTAAGGCGTGCTTTCTGATAAAATCTGTCTGACAGAACAAAACCACGTCTTAAGCTATCTCTCGATCAGAAAATAGCCAGGGGGATTACAAACGTTATGTAGTTACAACTATAGTTTACCTTAGGTGCGAAATAATAAACGCACATGCTTTGTTCGTTATTGACTGCCAGCTTGTAATTTCGGAACTGTAGAAGTTACAGATCAGCTTACTGCCTTCGGGGAACCCAAATGAATACAAAACGAGTTTAAGTAGTGGAACTGTCACAAATTCTGTACAAGGAAGATAAAATTTAAAGTAGTTAAAGAGAGTATCTTCTCAATAAAAATCAAATCTAAAACTAGTTAAACAGAAAATCCTCTTGCTACACGTATATAGTATTGTTTTTGTATTCATGTTACTTTTGATAATGTAGTTTCTTCGACATTTATTAACTGCATGTGTATTCCAATGACTACCTATTACCGTCTCTCAACTCGCTTCATACCTTCGCGTTTTAAAGTATAGTCACTTAACATGCGTGTGAGAACAAGATTGTATCGAATGCCGAGCTTGATTAAATGGTTCCATGTGGTCTTCATTCAAAGTCGCTTTGATTTCGATATTTACTGATATGAAAACGCTTTGAGTAATCTATTTGTGGCTATGGTAATGCAAGTGGTTTTGATCTGATGACAAGAACATGACTGTTTGACTGAATGGTTCTCTCACTGTGCATTTGTAGATGCTCATACAAAGTACATTTAAACCTGTATGCTCATTAATTAAACAAAACCTGTATGCTCTAAACATATATCCCTTATTGTTTCATATGAGAGTCACAACCCTAAACATATTTTTGGCATGATATTTGTAGGAAGTATTACCCTATAAATTTTTTAATCATGTATAATTTAAAACTTCTATGTTATTCTAAGGTTTCCTTCGGAGGCTAAGTTACGCTCCTATTTCATTTTGTTGGTTGTTTTAAATGTTTAATCTTAACTTTTATTACCATTCTAAGAATTTGTGAAGAAATCGTCAAATTTGGTCAAATTCACAAGCATGCGTTAGCACAAAATGAATCAATAAAAACATACATACTATTTTACAAACTCTCCTTTGAAATCATCATCGTTCTATCTTTGGTAGAATTCACAAGAGTACGTCTCCACTGAACGTTAGTCAAACATAGCAATAAGCTTACCTTGTTATGTGAGACCACACGTAAAAGTCCGCTAAACACGGTGTTCAGTCAAGACTAATGCCTGGATATTTTAAAGTGTAGTTGGATAACAGCGTCCTTAGCAACACGACGTCGTCAACCAACTACACCGACGGTTGCCGGGATCTTATTAAGACATTTATAATATTTTCACCTGTTGGTGTACGGCAGGGTTCTCCGATAGGCCGGTTGTTATCTCGCTTTAGCTAGTCAATCTATTATATCGCAGGTTAGCGTTAAGTCTTGTGGCAAAGCTATTGTTGTTCAGCAAATATGCTGTAAAACAATCTTTGTAAAACAAACTACAAGGGTAGGTATGTTATTAGCAAAAGGATTGGTATATAATACACCTACAATTACATGTTATTTGGCGATCTGGGTTTAGTGAATGGGTTCGGTTATCATAACATTTTGTTAATATCTTCTAACGAATTCAAAGGGAGTCGTAAAGATGTGCCGCTCTGTTTTGTCAATGTCTGTTATGCAAAATTTAGCAAAATAACATTTTTAAAATGTATGTCTGCTTTATGTAACAACAGTACCCAATGGTGCCTACTTAATCGTAGATATATTATCATATATTTTAAAATATATTTTTCAATTCTACCATTTTTCATTTCTTAAAATATTCCCAATAAAAATAAGTTTATGCCTAATGTGTTATCTTCAGAGGGTCAAACTTCTCATACTCAACTCGATCATTCGCAGTCGTAGAACAAAGTATCAAATTTCAAGGGGAAATACTGGCGGCCATCTTAGTGTGAACATCTTTCGATATAATTGAGATGGGGAAATGAAATTCTGCCGACTTAACAAACATATTACGTTAATTGAGAACTGGTTGTTTTGATTAAAAAAGAATTCCTTGCAATTGGTAACATAAATTTTCGTCTCCGTGAGATCACTTTGTTTCGCTAAAAACGTGCTACTGCCCCGTTAATACCATTGGATATTAACCTACATATAACACCTTCCTTTGAACTGTGATATTTTCGTTTGTTCCTTATCTATATTGTCTTTAGTTACATGAGGTAGGCAATAGTGATATAGAGTATGTTTGTTTAATCAAATATGTCAAACGGTGTCAATGGGGAATTTTTATGGAGATGATGGTAATGACTGTTGCTAAAATTAAAAATCAAAATGCTTATGAAATAATAAAAAAGAGATGAACTGATTTCAAGGATATTCAAATTCTTTATTACAGATTTGTTGTATGTTTATCAGTCTAGTATAGTTACAATATAAATACTCATGATCATGGCAAGGTTTTTATGACGAGTAGTGACATTAGCTTTTAAATGTTTTGTCATTTTAACATTGGTATAACTTTGTACTTGGTCGTTGTACTTGTATTCTCAACCATCCCGTGGGAAGTTATTTTCTTTGTTTAAGTTGAAGCTTGTATTTAATAAATGCCATCTGCGCTGGTTGGTTGGTTTTCTCACCATGGTTGGTTATGAGGTGTTCAACCTACGCAAACAAGTGGCTTGTAAAATATGAAATTTAAAAAAACTAGTATCATAAGATTTATAACTACCGGAGGGGGGATTGTAACCGGGGACCGCTGTGCAGAAAAGCTGAGCCTTTATCGCTTGAACTTCCGAAGATCCATGCCAGCTGAAGGACGTTTCGTTGTTTTATGTCTATATTGTTTTTTATGTCTTTATATTCTGAAACTAGGTTATGTTTATGTTTAAGTTCGATCGGTCTTGATTAAACCACGACACGAGTGGTCTTATTTACTTAGACTCTGATCATAAATCTATCACCTCAGTCATTAAGAATAATCTACTTTTTTTAAATGAAAACATGTTGACTTTACCTTTACGAAACTGATCGCAAACTATATGACAGAGACCGCATCGCACTCAAAATTGACATCAAAGCAAAACCACAGAGCACGTGAAATTGGCGTTAGGCCGCATACACTTAATATCGTGGAAAGGATCAATAGCAGATATTTGCAGTTCTATCCGACGCATGTGGGGACTCTGAAAGGAGGTGTGCGTGTATGTAAGGTAAGGATGTTAATGAACAAATATGTATCATGTCAGAAGCTTTCAAATGCATAACCTTATAATTTCACGACGTACCATATTGGCAATGAATGTACTACCTAGACTTGTATTTTGATCGTTACATGGATAATTAACATTATTAAACGGTACGCAATTCTAATTTCACTGTAAATATAAAAAAGGGCTGCAGTTGAAAAGGTGTCTTGGGAAATAGGGAATCAGAGATAATAAACAGCAGAACGGATTTCACTGGGTTTTATTTTCGTTTACAGGTATCGGGTAGCAACGTCATCTCAACTGTCCATGAATCTACATAATATACTAAGTAAAGTAACGTGATAACGCAAGTTCGGCTTCGGCTGACATGTTCTCTGTATAGAAAAGAAGAAAATAACAACTCCTAAGTTGAAATCTTTTTGATAATTGGTTAAGTATGTCCTGACGGCAAAACCTGTGTACAGATATACATTTCCAAACACAAAGAGTAAGATATTCCCCTAAAAAATGACTAGGTATGTTCCACGAAACTGTTTGCATCGCCAAAAACGGAACTTTTATTAGATGGTTATGTTCTTACACTTGCAATTAGCATTCTTTGGGCAAGATTTGAGTAAAAAATTCTAGCATAAAATTAACTTCCATGATCATGCTTTTCGCCATTGAAATTTCCAAACGGTCAGATTTCAGAGAAAAGCGATTATGATTGAAGAATAGCCACTGCATGTCTGAAATGTCAGATAAAAATCTATGCATCGAAATCGAAAACAAGAGACATAATCAAGCCTCTAAAATAGAAATGAGAAATCATGCCCCCCTAAAGGCAATTTTGAGGGGACAGAAGGGCCAGAAAAGATATATAAACGTACCCCCCCCCCCCCCCCCCTTAAAGGTAACTTCGGGGGCAAGGGTTACAGCCTTTGCGAACTTCTCGCATACACACGGATGATTATGACCAAAGACTAACTCTATATTATTTTGTACATGGCGAGCACACAATTCGAGTCGAGATGAGGAAGGCCTGCCATTGTCATAGATCTAAATGCCACCTGTCATAGGTCCAAGATTTTAAAAGAGCTCATAGGCTGACAAACGATTTGTATCTTACCAATGATCTACCAGACAGGGTAAAGTATAAGTAAATATTGGCCGCTGTGTTTGTGAGTCGATAGCAAAGGCGATTTTTAGTCTCGGGTTTCTGACATGTCCAACTTTGCTTGGCAGGCGGTGACTAACTCTTAAAAGGCGCGAAGACGCTGATAACCGACCGATGTCAAATGACGTTTGGGCAATTGCAATTCAAGTTGCGAAAATTGAACTTCATACAAAGCCGAACTATTTTTGGAAACCTGCAAATTTCTTTACCATTAGTAATTAATGTTTTACAAAAAATTTGTGTGAATGACACAGTGATAAAATGTCAGTTTAAAAAAAAAACATACCTAATTTCTATTGTTCAATAAAGATGTTCATCTTTAAGAGATAAATATAGAAAACTAAGTTTTAAGATATACCTACTGAAATAGTTGATTGAAGAAAATTGATTTTAAAAAGTGATCGACGAATGTCAACTGTTGGTATGTAAATATGGAAACTCTTCAAAGTATCTTTCTAATCCTGTAGCCTACATAGTTAGCAGGCATTGCTCGTTGACGTGGGGTGATTTGGTGTATAAAGAGTATTTCATTTATATCACGGCAATTAGTATAAATGCAGGGAGAAAACTCGCAACACCATTATGGCTATGCATTGCGATGAAACCTGCTGGCATCGGCTGGAACTAGCGAACCATTGGTGGTTCTGTACTGAAGTTCAGTGTAGCACTGCACCCAAACCTTAATAGCGCTCCATGGCAGACAAAGTTGCCGAGCCCCTGGCGGGATTCCATCCACTGACCTCTTGAAGAGAAGCCGAACGCGCTAAGCACTGCGCTATCCCGCCCCACCTTCCACTGTCCACTGGCTTCACCGCAATGCATTTTCATAATGTAACAATATGTTTCCTAAGTTTTGAAACTATCGGACGTTAGATAATTCAAAAATCCTTTTAAAGCAGTAGTACATTCCAAATAACTATAAAAACTCATCTCGTTGGCACGGATTGGTACATAGTAGGACTGTGTGTACACTCAACTTGCCACTGCCTGGATATAAGAAAATTTAAAATCACATGCACCAAACGTGCCTGTTTTAAATATAAACTTCAGGTATCAAAGCTTTCAGGGTTATTTGATTAACCCAGCACTGAAACCGACACCTTAAACTTGTGAACTGTGAACTATATTGATCATAACTCAATCACACACTATAAAGTCATCATGTAATAGACAACCTTGATTAAGTCCTGTCAGTGTGCTTGTGATGTATGTAACCCGAGTGTCTTCTGTCTGCATTGTATTAGTGACACGTATCAGCTTATCGACCCTCAACTGAACGGGCACCCGAAGTAAGTCACCAGTGTATCTCAGTTCGATTGTTCCTTCAAGTACGGCGGTTCATACGTATGAACATTGTAAGTAACGTTCATAACTTACCCAGTTTAGGGATTTAATTACAGGGCAATGAGCATTAAATCTTTTTTGGTACAAAACTGGTAGCAACCTCATCCTTTCCCCCTTGATACGTTGAATAAAACTAATGGCCCCTAAAACACTCTGCACATGTGACATGACCCCTTCTCTGTTGACGAACAGCAAGCCACTCCTTAGGGATTCCATGTGGCTATAGATTGAAATGACAGACGACCGGAATTGAATCAACGGCGAGTGATGATGAGTTTGTCACTAGCTGAACTGAACTGAACTTTATCACAATCAGGCTGCATAAGAGGTACAAGAACATAAATACACATATACACAACATACAATACAATACAAATATTGAAAACACTGAGTTGATTCAATAGAGGTGTATTTCGAACTAATGGACACTATCTATTGAATAAATACATGATAGTTTTACAAAACAATGACAGTTTTCCTAAAGTTCCTAGCTTATTTGTATTAAAAAGGATGTTCATTTTGAAAACATTTGGTCTGATATAAGAAAATTTGTGAATGTATTTTTATCTTTCAAATTCTAATCTCGGACATTAAAAAAATGAAATTATCACCAATGCCATTTAAATTACATAGTGTAATTTTTTATCATTTACAGGGATATGTCGCCACCTACCTGTCTCAATAGGGAGAAAATAGTTAGAAGTTCGGAATTTCAAAAGATTTATGCACAGCCTCATACGATCATGAGCATGAGACTCTGAGCATCTGTTCATAGTGTGTAAATGAGACTCTGAGCATCTGTTCATAGTGTGTAAATGAGACTCTGGGCATCTGTTCATAGTGTGTAAATGTGACTCTGGGCATCTGTTCATTGAGTGTAAATGAGACTCTGGGCATCTGTTCATTGAGTGTAAATGAGACTCTGGGCATCTGTTCATTGAGTGTAAATGAGACTCTGGGCATCTGTTCATTGAGTGTAAATGAGACTCTGGGCATCTGTTCATAGTGTGTAAATGAGACTCTGAGCATCTGTTCATAGTGTGTAAATGAGACTGAGCATCTGTTCATAGTGTGTAAATGAGACTGAGCATCTGTTCATAGTGTGTAAATGAGACTGAGCATCTGTTCATAGTGTGTAAATGAGACTGAGCATCTGTTCATAGTGTGTAAATGAGACTGAGCATCTGTTCATAGTGTGTAAATGAGACTCTGAGCATCTGTTCATAGTGTGTAAATGAGACTCTGAGCATCTGTTCATAGAGTGTAAATGAGACTCTGAGCATCTGTTCATAGAGTGTAAATGAGTACAAGAGTCGACGCCAAGACAGTCGATTTGTGTTAAACTGAGTGAGGCCTTCCTGCTCTGTTGTAATGATCTTAGAGCGTTGTCTTCCAAACGTGTAGGAAAAGTCTACATAACTTACATCAGTAGGTGATTATGTTAAACTTCCTAGGAACACTATAGCATAGCTACTGATGACTGAAGGATGATATCACTTGCTTTTGTAATGTACAAAGTATATGACCCCCTAGAATATATTTATTATATATATATATTATTATTATTATTAAATAAACCACCTTCAATGATGAATCATGAACAGTCCAATATTTAATAAGGAAAAGAAAACTACACAGCCTTTAAAACGCTTAATTGTTTGACACCTTTCAAAGAACTTTAATTTTGTTTAATGTTCAATAATTTAAGAAAAATGTTTCAATAATAAATGTTGTTTATATATTGAATAAATCATTATTATTTCAAACATATTGAAAAAATTACCGTTATTTCAAACTATATATAGAATAACTAATTGTTGTCTCAAAATTTATATAAAATAACCGAAAATCATTTCTAGATTTATTATTTACACTTTTTTTCAAACAGTAATATATTTCACTATATTTCTTTATGTCAAATGGAATTACTGAATTCATCAGCTATGCCAAAGAAGCTTTCAAGTAAAGTAAACACTGATCAGACTGATACGATACATATAGTCAAACATACAAACTAAATACATACAATCTAGCTGCGCATCGAGTGTGTTGTTGACTGAACAGTTACAATCGATCTAGGAACGACCACTCAAACGTCAATCAAACTCACACCTTCCTGCAGTGCAAGCAACTGACAAGTGGTGAACTAGGTGATCAGAGAGAGAGATGGCTGGGTGGGGCGAGAGTGTACGTGTATATGAACACGTTTGATCACTGGGTACTCGTAAACAGATATTTTTACAACTTTCTCTGAGGTACGAGCAAGGTTTAGAACAACATCGATATTCATGCACATAAAACACTCGAGACAAAATTAGCAATAGATAATTTAGGATGTACCACTTGAATAGCTCGCGGCACTAGAGCAGTGCAGTTGCTAGACTAACACATGTGCATTGTACTTACTTTTACTTGTCCTTAAAATGACAAACTGTTTTATCATTGCATTTGATTTGGCTTTAAAACGTGCCAAAGTGCTTATGTGCTTATTCAAACCATATCATACTTGGGCTGTTTTGAGTGGCATTTTGGAAGCTGTCAGTATAAGGAAGACAAGGAATCGCTTTCAGTACAATAAAGAAGTTGATAATCCATGAAATTCCTTGTCTTCCTCAAAACATTTGGCTTCGTAAATTCGTAAGCCAAATATGTAAGAAACAAGATGATTGAGAATTATCAGTGAAAATTGAAAAATGTCCTTATATATGTAAATTGAGTAATGCAATTTTCATAAAGTCATATGACTTTTAAGGTTATCTAGCCATATCTGTATTTTACTGCCATTGGCGACTTACAGAATTCATCGAATTGGCGCTTCATTCTGGATAAATACAAAATACTTTACACCTTTCAACTGTCACTACGCTTTACCATAAAAGTCAATACTTCTCCATACAATACTGCCACTAAACGTGTTAAGCATATTTGACATATTTGATTCTAACAAATAGCGTCAAAGTGCATTGACTTTATGTTTGTTTATGTCTTTATGGCTGAGGTCAGGCGTACATTGTCTTAAGTATATATAGTTCAAACTTCAAAGAAAACTTAGATTTTTTTTAAATTACGACCACAGTAAACCTCATGAACAAAGTTTAGCAAATGCGTTTTAAGGCGTTGCTGTCATTAACACGTTTAATACAATCAAATTGTTGATATGAAAAAAAAATGGTTACTGTTGATAAGATTTATTTTACCAGATTTACAAGCATTTTTAGTTACTTGCTAAAGCTTTCAGAAAACATCAAACTGCTATTTCTCTTTGAACGTTTTCAGTGTTTAATTGTCATCACATCTAAATGGTCTGTAGCAAGTTTTATATGAATAAACTTATTTCACGAAAACGCATATAAATGTTTCAAATTGCAAGACAAAGATTTTTAATAAAAGAAAGAGTTTCGAAACTAACTTTCCATGATCAGTAAAGCTATGCCAAACCATTACCCCAACCCAAATGATGAATTAATGGCGTTTGTTTGATACTTCGTTATTTCCTCTCCGACTACAGATGACTTGGTTGAGTAATGAGATGTTTGACCGTCTGAAAATAATACATGTGGCGTTCACTAATTTTTATTTGGGAAAATTTGAAGAAATGAAACGTGGTACTGCCCCTTTAAATTAGACCAGACATTGTCAAATGTTAATTTTTGTGGAAAACTTCCGATCCATATGCCTAAGAGAGACAGTATATTATTCCATTTGTATACAGCTTTAGTTTAGCAACATACGTGATATTGATATACAAATGTTCACTATTTGTTTGCTACATTTTTATAATGAATCCCCTTGATTTTAAAGTATTATGTATAGGTAGCCTTGTTATATGCCGTTAAATAGCAGGTCCGCTTTTGATTTGATTTTTATAAATTACCAATAAAATGGGTGAAAACCTCCCCCACCCACCTTTAGACGGGTGCACAACCCAATGACTTCTCGATGAAATAAAAACATCGATCATCACGAAGATTCAAGTGATATGAAAGTCTATGGTAAACGATATCTAAACTCATAGGCCTAGATTTTTGAAGCTCTCTAAGCCCTAAGATAGTCGTAAGTACCATACATTAACATTGACTTAGCACTAAGAGAGCTTCGAAAATCTAGGTCCAAAATAACAGTGTTTTTTCCACTTACTAGTTAAAAGTAATTCAAAACAAATCGTATCTGAACTCGTTTGTTCTGATATTTGTTCTTATAGTTATTCGATGCATGTCTATGACAGTCCTTTCTTGATGATCTATCGATTTCTTTTTCTTTTACCGTGTTTATGTTCGGCACGATTTGTCACAATAATATTATCTTTACTGCCATTAAAATCATTGTCAACTTTTGTAAGTCCCTTTCGAATAACACCATTGATAGTTTTTGACAGGTGTGATCCATGAACGTACTGTTGCCAATTTAACCCTTGCGTGAAATAAAAACAATATTGATCTCATTTAAAAATCATAATTAGAAGGTATTTGATATACGGTCACCATATCTCACCACAACCTTCTTACATTTCTTGTAATTTTACAGTTACGGTTTTTTCACACCAAACTATTCTATTTGTAATTAAAATTCTTGGTCATAGTTATACATATAAATTAATGATAGCTGTAGCGTCTCATAGTCCATGGACTGGGGTAATAGTTACAAGTAAGTGGGATCTAGAAATACCATGTACTAATGCGAATTCGTATCTTAATTTAAGCATTTTCCTGACACGACTATAAAATAGGGGTACTTTCTTTGACAAAAATAAAACCAACCAAATTCCCTTTTTTCTTACTTACAACAAACATGTACTACAAACATGTAAATATTATTTAACTAAAAATATGTCTACATTAAGTGGCGTACATACATACATGTTTTCATTCAAATGTTTTTGGCTTTGCTCCAGTAGGCACGGCCATGTTCTAATCCTCTCCATTAGTGTTTTATATTTAAGATATAATTTACCATGCTTGCAAATATAGAGTGTCCTTAAAATAAACTTAACTGTCGACAAAAGCTATTTGATTTACGAGTTATTGATCAGTAACCAATAGTGACTTCAATGTTATCTATTTAAGGACATTGTCTACGAAGTTGCCTTATATCTATAAATGAAAAGATGAATGACAATTGTTCCATTAAAACGATTCGGCCTTTCCAACTTCTGACCTGGATATTTACTTAGAGATAGTATTCGTAGAGAAGGCTTCAGATGTTTAAAGTCACATACTGTTATTGGAGGAGTCAAATGTTTCAGACAATATCATTGGTGTTATTCATAAAAATACAATGAGTCTTGGTAAGATCGACAGCTGTTCGTTATGTTATTACAGTAGGACCTTCTATGAAAGAAATGTTGATCTACGTTTATTTAGATTGGACCCCTTCGACTTTCATCTTTGGAAGCAATGGCTTTGATCAAATGGTACAGTGACAGTGACGGTTTGGATTGCTTAAACGGGTACAGATTATGTTATTGGAGTCAAATATGTCAAACTTTAACAATGATGTGATTTTATCGAAAAGTAGTGGTTGGTTCTGAAAATCCCCATTTTAATTCTTATCAGTTCAGCGTTGACATAATAAACAAAATTCAACCGAACATTATTATTTAATTATGGAATCTTACTTTTAGCAGATACAAAGGCACATATGAGTTGGTAGTGTTTAGTAAGTCATTAAACTAATATTAATGTGAAATGGATGTACAATCTCGACATATTAACATCTCTGTAGCCGTTTTTGTATCGTCATTGAAAACAAGAACATATCCTAATTTGGGCAATTATCAGGTAAAGACGCAAGTTCAGACAGGATATTCAAACTTAACTCAGGACAGATGGTATCTTGGCTCTTATCTACGCCACATGAAAACTTATGAAACATACTCTGTGTCACTTTAAACTGGTGTTTACAAGAACGGATATGTTGTTTGGTGTCGTATACAAAAGGCTGCATGCATATTGAATGTGTGTGAAAAAGGGAGGTGGGTTTTTTTCATCAATATGCACTCAATTTCTTGTAAAGGTTTCAGGTTGATCATCAGCAACTTCACAATGTACATTTAATGTGCATTATATGGTCATTAAAATCTCGTTAAACATAGCTAAATGCCTGCTTTTTGAAGTTGTAATGGAACCTCCTTAAAGGTTTTTTCCCCATAATGAACATTGGATTCACATAAAAAAAAGATTTAGATTTACACTGTGTTAAAATGGTTAAAGTTTCATAAATTGAGTTATCCTAAAACTAGTCTTGATCTGAAATACTTTTGTAAGTGCTTTTGAACATTTGTCAAGAACCACACCGTTCCACTGGATGGGTTTTTAGACAAACACTACTGAAAACATAACTCTTAAAAATGATTCGTGATTGTGGCAAAAAATGAAAATGTATATACAATCATAATTGGTAGTCAGCGTAAACGCAATATATGTGTAAGATAAGATAAGTAAATAATGCATAACGTTACCTCGGTTCTAGGTATTTTTTTTACTAACGATTCAAAAGCAATTTAATATCAACATGTATAATAATATCATAACATAATATATGTTTGAACTCGTATGTTCAATTAAACTGCATGGAGTTATTTCCCCGTAAAAGAATTGAATACGCTAAAAATGATTTCCATACGTCATTTCAACTTTATGGTTAATAAAAGTTTATTTTTGTCATCAAAGTTCATATCACATAATTGAACGTAAATTTCTGACAGTTTCTTTTAAAAAAGCATTTTTATTGACTTTTGAAATCATTCAGTAGACTCAAATTTGTTTTTTAAACTTTTAAAAACAGTTTAAAGAGACCTTGCGACTCGAATTCTCTAATGATAGACGAAATTCGTAGTTATATCTGATCATACATAAAGGGGCAGTAACACGTTTTCTTAAGATAGATAAAGTGATCTGACGAAAGCGAAAATAAATGCTGCAAGACAATGGTTTTTTATCACAAGAAGCAGCAGGTATAAAGTTGTGGTTATGATCGAAAGTCTGAAAGTGACCCATTATTCGAGGTAAAGTTTGGAAACTTATCTAAAGCAGTCAAGATACAGGAACTGCGTTACATGTTTGATAGTTTTGGCTTCTGCACATGAATAAGGATTTTTTGGAAAACAAGTAGTTATATGGTATTTGCCATTTAATTTTGTCATTGATACACCAAATCTTTTTAATTAGAAAATCAGATAAGGCATTTCAAAGCCATCAATGTGTCGTGAAAATCACAGTGTTTTTAATAAAACAGATTATACTTGAAAGAACATGTATCATGAATAAAGCTTGTCAACACTTGATAATAAACAGATATAACCATTTACTATCTTAACTTTTTCTCTCTATAAGCAAACTCATTGATCGATTTGTCTTTTATCATGACAGGTTATCACCAGGTCCTTGCTAGTATCAATATACCAATATATCAAAATCAATACCATCAAACCACAAATCTGTTTGATTTTAGCAGGTCGATTATCGGACATTTTTCTTGTGCCAAGCTTATGGTGTCAGTTCAATAGTTATCAAGCTGATTGTACCCTGTTGTTGAAACATAGGTCTGATAACAATACAGTCATGGATACCGACAATACTCGCTTAACTCCTGATAACACCCGCTGAGGGGTCACTTTT
The DNA here is from genome assembly GCA_921293015.1 of Phorcus lineatus. NCBI lineage: Eukaryota > Metazoa > Mollusca > Gastropoda > Trochida > Trochidae > Phorcus > Phorcus lineatus. The sequence goes on from OV121083.1 coordinate 52,063,053, forward strand.
AGGGGAGTCAGTTGTGGTCCATACCATGGTAGTCAGGATAGTCAGGGTAGGTGACTGCCAGGATGGTACCCCAGGTAGTCAGGGTTTAGCAAAATGGTAGTCAGAACAAGTCACTAGTGGGTAGTCAGAATTGGTCACTGCAAAGGTAGAGGGTACTACCGGGTAGTCAAGATGTGGGTTACTGCCATGGTAGTCATGATTGGCGAATCTAAGGTTGTCAAGAACAATATTTTAATATTGACAAATCTTCATACTGAACTTTTTCCCTGGTGATCAAAACAACTATGGCTATGTTTCTTGTGTAAGTCTACATGGACCCAAAGGAGTAATTTTTAAAGATGTATACCAATGGTAATTCCACATGACCAGTGTCAGGTCCAGAATCAATCTAAGTATCTATGTATGGGTTGAACATGCATATCGTCAATCTTACCCTGCTGCAGAGCTGTAGCTATATAACCTCTTCTTGCCCCACTACCGTCGACGTCAGGGTATCAAAGAGCCTATTTCGGCGAAGCAACTGTAGCTAGTTCAATACCCTGCTCCAGTCTCTATAGATGTTAGATAGCCAGCATATCAACTAAGATATTGCACATCAGTTTGTTTTTGTTGGGTTATTTTTCATTAAATATTTTCATTTGATAACATGTAGTTTCACCCTCAGACATTTCCACTTTTCCCTTGGGACAACAAAAAATGATCGGGATCTTTTCAAAATCGACATGTTAACAGATGCCTTGATTTTTGTATTAATAGAATCAAAAACAGGTTCTCTTGAACTTATTTGTAACAATTGTTTGACATTTATGTGTTGATACTCAAACCATTAAAAGATTCATTAGCTCTTGAATTTTTTCTGTCTCCTACAATGTTCTTCAAGGTTTTTTTTGTCAATGGTTTATTGTACACAGTGTGAAAATCAAGTGTTGTACACGGTGTAAAATCAAAGAACCACTCCATGAGTTGTTGGAATTACACATGCCAAATTTAATTTCCAGGGTCATTTTGACAAGCGCTGACTGATGCTGAAATCTATCATTTTAAATGCCTGCTTTTTGGTGCAGTGACACCGTCAGAGAAATTATTGTATTCCTTGTCAACCATACATTGGCATTCATCTTTAATTCAAAGTATATTTTGGAAAATTATCACAGCTGATAGAACAGTTGCTAATGTGGTTAGGTTATACAACTCATTTTCATGTAAATTGGACTTGAGATTTCAGCTTCTGTGAACATATAAGGCTGTCTTTCAATTACCATTGAAAATAAAAAATCATAAATTTTTCATTTGATAATTAATATTCAAAAAGATTTGAAACTTGAATCCATTCATCATAGATTGAATTAAGATTGGTATCAAAATCAAATAAAAGTTTTATGAAAATCAAAGGGCAATCAAAAAGTCGGACAGAGATCTACCTTTCAGATTTTGAAGTTCTCATTAGTGAACTGTTAATAACACAACTCTAATGTGTTTCAATAAACATTTTATTCATAAAACTTTGCAGGGAGTTCTCAGCTTGTTCTACAAGTGCTTCCATTTCTATGAACACCAACAAGCAGAAATCCTTTCACTCTGACGACACCATCACCGGATACTAGCAACACAGGTGCTTCACAGTTTCATACCCTCAAGCTTTCAATATTATGGGTATATGGGGGCAAAAAAACAGGGCTACCTTTCACAAAGATGATCGTTAGCCACTAAGATAACCTTTTTTCCAATACCAAAGAATGGGAGCTAAGGGTAGCCTTAGTAAAGGTTGCTTTGTGAAAGGAGCTAGAGACCAGTCTAATCCGAGTAATTTTTTAAGAAGATGTTTTTGCCATTTATAGAGGCAACTCTTTCAAGCTTATTACATACACAGGCAGATAAACTGTTATGGACTGAAGTGAAAAGTGAACTGTCCAGTGTCATGGTCAACTATTACTTCACATACTCTACAAGTCATCATTATTAACTTTAATTCTGGCTTAAAATGTGATTTCTATTGCATTTCAAATCTGTTCATTCTGTCCTGTTTGAGATAACCTTTGAGAAAGTTTGAACAAAATAACAATGACAGTAGAGACACAATCTTAATTAAACTAATGTAACTTAATGTTATTTTACTACTGCTTCATTTACTAACGTTAACAGGCTTAAACATTAAAGAAAGTGTTTTGAAGTTATCAAGGTAAATAATTGGCCAAATAAAGAGAATAAGAATTATGATGAATTATTTTGTAAAAATCGTGATTTAACCTTTGTTTCCTCTCTCTATTTGCATGTTAATGAACATGTTATTTTCTACACAAGAAGATAGACACCTTTCTGAACCTAGATCAGTTTTCTAAAGATATATAAAACAGGGTGATCAATCAAAACACTTCCAGCAATAAAAATCCAAAGATACAGGATCATTGCTATAAGATGTTATGCAAACATACCTTGAGATTATTTCAACGTGACGTTTTACCAGAAAGTGGAAAAATAAACAACAGAAAAAGGAGAAAATACTGTGTACATTCATTCACATTTTAATTGATATCAATATAATAATTACACAGAAAATTTTCTGCTGAAACAAAAGCTAACCAAAAGGTTAAAATTGCTGCTTTGCAGATAGTTATATTTTGGTTAGAGTCTTTCCAGTCAGATTTCATAACATACATACCGGAGTTGGGACATATATTGAGAAGATAGAAATCACCAATAACAACTCCAAACTATGGTATGCATTTAATACCTGGCATAAAATCAAGAGGCATGATGCCTAGTAAGCATAGTGCCGCCTTGACACTGGGCCATCCGAGACCTGGTAGGAAAGCTGGGCCCATTATTCACAGGCTATGCTCATAGTCCCAAATTTCAATAATTGTATATAATTGGATGAAGTATGACCCGAGTCTTCCATCACTGATCAGCTTTGTGCTTGCTCGTCATCATCAAATGTTTGGGTTAACAAAAAATTTGCGGCTAATTCTTCGTTCTTGTCGCAGGCGAAGTAAGCTTGAACCACTAGCGTCTCGGGGAAACCTAGCGCTTTCAACTGAAACAACGAACGATATAACATTCACCTGCAGATGATGCGTATAGAATTAATGTAGCAAAACATAACACTAGTGTAAAAAAAGGGACCTATGATGATTGTTTGTGGTTGTGAAATACAATCTTTGATGTGATCAGAATGGTACCTACCCAGTAAAAATTTGCTTTGTGATTTAGAAATTAACAAACTTCCATATGATAACTAGCAAATGTGAGTTTTATATGGAAACAAACAAGTTAATCTTAAAATCAACTATGGCTCCACCTTCGCATCCAAACTGCTACTGCAGTCACGGCCAATGATAATTGGTAGCTTGATTACATATTCCCAGGGAATAAAATAGAGAAAATGTTGATCATTAAACCCTGTCCTACTGTGTGTGCGCTGTGCTTTGAGCATGACATTTTTTGGTTGTCAGTTTAGTATATAAGTCATCATCATCATAACTTTGTGTACAAAAGGTCATAAAAGTTACTCCTTACCCTCTCAATGGCTTCCTTCTCCTGGGGTGTGACATGTATATAGCCTGAGCCACTCCCTCCCCCTCCGGCCCCCTGGGGGTCCCCTCCCTCCTCTTCTAGGGGCTCATTCAACATGTCTACAAACCGCTCCTGATTCTGGTTTATTAACTGTGTGCAGAACAAACATATGGTCAGTGTTTGAAGAGAGCATTCTTAACGAATATAACAAGCATCTCCAAACAGAGTACAAAATCATGACTTATTGAAATCAAAGTTAGTCGTCCAATTGGAAACTTTGCTTCAAACTGAAAATTCAATCTGTTTCAAAAACAATTTTGAAGAAATGAAATCCTCCATATTGAAGTTCTGTCTGAGATGTTAAATAAGAGTTGATTGGAGAGTAATAAGGGTGTCTTGGTTTTGCAAGTTTTCATAGGTAGGGGATTTTAAAAGAAAAATGGCCCACTTTTAACAGAGGTAATGAAGGCAGAAATGACTGCAGTAAAAAATACATGTTTAGAAGCAGAGTAATAAAGTAAACTGCCTGTGACAAAAGGAAACATGAAAGGGAGATAACTCAGTATTGGTAAAATCCAATCAATTTCAATGCATGAAGTGGGATGGTCACTAATGATTGATTTCAAAGTTTCAAGCTAAGTACGAAATGCAAAATATTGTGAATTGTGGAAAAATAATTGATTAACAGAATCATCAAAGCATGCACACTTTCATTTTATAACTCAATATCCAATAACAATACTTACTGCTAAAAGAGTAGGATTTGTTGTACCAATTTGTTGTAACAAAACCGGGAGTAATTGAGGATTTTCTTGAATCGCTTCACGCATCCTTCGAAACTGAGGTTGTTGACGCAAAAATGAGAGTGGATCACCAGCTGCAAGCAAAGCAAACTAGGTATGTAATTCTATTCACAAATTTTACAACATAATTACATTAGTAATAATTCATACCAAAAGCATAAGAAACTAGTTCTGTCACTTGGCCTGTAACTAGCTAAACCAATCACCACAGCACACTGTTTTACCTCTATCCAATCACTTTACAGCAACCATATAATACAATACGTATTTGGTAGAAAAGTGATAAACAACCTGATATAAAACTCATGACACTGACTATGAATCTCCTTGAAGTATTGACCATTATAAATACATCTACATGAGAGATACTTACGATTGCCTGCAATACCACTAGCAGGAGAGGAGCCTGCAGCTGGGGTGCCGCTTCCCTGTTGGGCAACCGGAGCAGGAGTAGGCACAGGTGCCGGGGCCGGGGCAGGGACAGGGGCTTGGGCCGGAGCTGGAGCAGGGGGAGGGGCACCTGTCGAGGCTGCAGGAGGGGCAGGAGCAGCCTGAGCTGGAGGGGGGTCATCAGCTGCAGCTACTTGAACTGCTGGGATACCCTGTTAGGTGAAGATAAATTCATTTAGAAGAAGTAGAAATACAAATATAGAATAAAACTGCTTTAAAAAGTAGGGTAGAACAAAAATAATGTAGACATGTAGGTAAATAGATTCCGTGCAATGGACTTGCAGAAAATTTATACGAAGAGTGGGCAAGGTATGGGCGGAAACATGTTTTCTTGATGATCTATTTAAAGCTATTATTTATCATAATACCAGGGAATACTGCACTTTACCATGAGCTAATGGTTATCAACTGCAAATGGCTTAAACCCCTGATGCTTGACAAACTAGCCCTAAAAGATCGTTGACAGGATCATGGGGTAAAAAGAAGCCTACAAAACATCTTATGTTTAAAGAGGACAGTCACACAAGAATGAAAGAGCTGAAAAGATAGCATGAGCTGGACATTATCAATGTGGGCCCAATAAAATGTTAAAAAAGATCTGAATACGGTTACACTGCATCAGACACACAAATCCCTAATATATACAAGTACAGCACACACTTTGACAATAGAAAATAAAATTAACAAGCGCCATGAAAACATTAACTTATTTTACTGACCCCAAGAAGATATTCTACAGCTCTGTCAGGATTGTTAAAGCTAGCTCTCAGAGCCTGCACGACCATCTCTCGCTCGAAGCCCATGTTCATCATCTCCATCACCATGTCTTCGTACTGCTGACCCGTCACCAGCGAACTCTCCGCAGACTGGATGGCTGACTGGGGCACAGCGCTCGCAGCCGGTTGACTTGCTGTCTCACTGGACGCAGATGTGCTTGTGTCCATGGCAGCAGGGCTACGTATACAACAGGGGTCTTTCATTAAAAATAATCCAGCATTAACAAAAGAGATTTTCTGACAATTTCCCAAAATTTCAATCTTTTTTAAATATTTCAAGACATGTTGCAAAGGAATTGAAATGAATTTACCGAAAACAATTCCGAAATAAAGTAAGACACATAGATTGCATTATTTAAATCTATTGAACCCATCTTGATAAATGCTTGTAAAAACTTAAAGTCAAACATATGTACATCTTCCCTTCCCTTGATGCACACAATTTAGGTATAATCAGCAAAAATAATCAATGACCACCAAAACTTTCAATATAAGAGTATTCCATTCCAAGGTCCCCATCCTACTGAAATATTGATCACCAAGCTGGACCATTACTTTTCTTTTCCAGTATATGATGACATTGTCAGTCACTTTTCTCAACAAAAAAACCCTCACCTGGCTGGTTTATCCTCTGACTTAGCCTCTGTAGTTGGCTGGGAGTCCTTGGCCTCTGTCTGTGCAGGGGGTGGAGCAGGAGTTGGCTGGGTAGTCTGTGTGGGGGCAGCAGGGGGAGGGGCAGCTGCTGCAGCTGGTTCCACAGGGGTGGGGGCTGTGCTTGTAGTCTCCGCTGGCTTAGCTGGGGTTGCAGCCTTGGGCTGAAAATAGATAAGTATTGTTGAAAGACGAAACACTTTTATAGATGAAACACTTTTTGGTGATAACAGTCCATGTGCAGCCTTACTTTAAAGAGTATATAGAACTGGCATAAACAAGAAAAGGAAGATTTTCTTGATAACATCTTCTTTGGAAAAATATAAACGTTTCAAAGCATATGCACACTCTTTCACCCTCAACCTAATGAGCAAGCATATACTCAGAAACGTGCTATCTTATCTTTACATACTAATACTGTACAACAGTTGGCACCGTTTGCTGGAACTTCAACAGAAAAACAATATCACCCTATAGTTATTTTCATATCAGGTTAATATCTCATGGTTAAAAATTGTATTATTTAAATTTGATAATCAATTCAGTGAGTGAGTGAGTGAGTTATTGTTTAACGCCGCTTGAGCAATATTTCAGCCATTAGCGGCGATAATCAATTCAGCTGGAAAACTCACCTTTGTTACCATGACAACAACAAAATTCTTTTCTTCAATTTTGTATTCAGAGACCTTCTTCTCATCTTCAAGTATTTTCCCTGATAAAATAACATTATTTTAAATCAATATATTACTATGATAAACTTCATCTTTTAAGCAAATGGAAAGCTTACTAATTACAACTTCAATCATAAATAAGCAGTGTTGTTCCTAGAGGGGGTCCTGGGGAAATTTGCCCACCCTTTCTGCTTGGTGTCCCCTAAAATTTTTAGAAGTAGGATACTTTTACTATTACAAAGGGTTCAATTTGCAAAGAATGGGGTAAAATGACCCCTTCAGCTGATAACATAGGAACATCACTGTCTCATAGACTATTAATCAAACATACTTCATCAATTATGATCCAAATAAAACAAGAAACAAGACGTACATTAAACATTTGAATTCAAAATAATAATTCTATATTTCTCCAATTAGTTCAGACAAAAAATACAAAGTTTGAGATTTAATTAAACTCACCTGCATAAATAAGCTTTTGACCAGCCGCAGGGAATTCCTTTCCTTTCTCATTTTCCACTTTGTCTTTGAGTTCTTTGATCTATAAAAAGGCAACAAAACTTACAACTTATGATATTACTATTTCCATTTCATGCATGAAAAAATACCAGATTTTATAACAAAACATTGGTTATGACTTAAAACATTTGTAAAAAATCATCAAATAGAAGACAATTTTAGAATGTTTTGAAATTGAAAAATTCCAAATAACTTTTTGACAAAGGCATGTCATAGCCTTCAAGGAATTTGTCTGCTTACAATAAAGAATTGAGTCTTACCCACAAAACATTTTGTTCTTGTTTATCAGCAATATTTCAGCCATTTGCGGCCTTGCAATATTGCAAAAAAAATTCTATTTTTTAGGATGAGCCGCTACCTATTACTTTATTACAACAGCTGATGCGAATTCAAAAACCTCACTAAAATCTCTGGAGTCTGGGCGTTGGTTTTTTATTCAAATAATTTCTACTGGTTGTGGTATGTAAACAATGGCATCGTTCATAATGTCTTCAGTCTATGGAGTGAGGTAATAATAAATGAGCATTAATTATAACTAAAAGCAACTAATTTGAGATTAATAAACTAATAAATGATTACAAATATCAATCCAGATAAAGGGTTCAAGCATCCCGTCCCCCATCCCATTTTGAAAATCTTAGGAGAAAATTATTTGAGAGAGACTTACAGCATAAACTGAGCAGCTTCGAAATTTCTGTATCTGCGATATCATGTGCTCTAAGGAATGTCAACTTTGCACAACAAAATTAATCAATCTTTTATAGCTATTATTCATCAATTGAAACTAAAATTATTTCATGATGTTCATAGCTGGGGCAAATGTCCAAATTCAGGCTTAATATTTCAGGTAATAGAATGTGACATCTGCATCAAAGAACCCTTGAGTTTTAAACTAAATTCTTATTAACAATCGCTACCTTTTATTTATTTAGAACATTCTATCCATGACTAATTCTAAAAATAAATATGTCAGAATCAATAATTTTATTTGAATCTGAGATATGAAAATCAAACGGATTGTAAAACTTCTACTTTTCAAAAAATATTCTAGATATTGTTTATTCAATTGAAAACATCATTTTATGTGGTAGACATTTTCATAATTCTTTTCCGGTTGATCTTAATCATAGATCATAAATCTTTACAACAATGACCAGTTGAATATGATTACTGATACAATGTGATCACTCTTTTCTACACAGAGATGTGCAATATAATCATATTTAAACAAGGAAAATATTTTTACGACGCGTGCCCATTATTCATCACAAATCAAGACGGAATACACTTGTGGCATTGTGCCGATTTTTTCTTACCGTTGATTCTTCGTCAATGTCGATTTTAAACGTTTGCTGCTGCAACGTTTTCAGTGTGATTAACATCGTGAACTCTATTCTATTTCAATTCACTGAAAACTACAAATAAATAAACGCGGACGCCTAAACAAATGTTGCAAAGTAATGCTCGACCCTTGTGGGGCTCGCCGCCATGAAACTGACGCTGCGCAGTAAATTATCATAAAAATTCATTAACTCAATCTAATTTGTACATTAATAGTTTTAAGAGGCAGTTACTTCAAATATATACATCCACAAGAATTGTATAGTTTTTCAATCTTCTATTTTATTTCGTTTAACGAAGGTCAACCAATGAAAGTTTATCTCATGTTTTCTGCTGTTCTAAAAATATTTCCTTGTTTACTTCCGGGTTTTCCAGGGATTTCCTTGACAAGAAAGAATTTTCCAAAGTCAAAGAGGATTCTAGAATAATGGACATTAAGAACCTTGACAACCAAGAAATCAAACCTCCTGAAGGAAGCTGTTCATTTTTCTTGCCAAAGAAAAGGCGCTTTTGCAAGTTCAGACCAAACATTGGACAAATCTATTGCTCAGAACATGCTTGCGTGATGGGGGTAATGGAATAATGGATAAAACTTGTTTATTAAATCAAACGGCACATTTTTATCCAATGTCTAGCCATTACATAATCAAAACAATGAAAATGTAAATTTGGTTAAAGAATTTTTCTATCTGTTTATTCATTCATTTATTTGAACATGACCAGCTGGGTACCAGTCAAATCGCCCCACCTACAAATCGCCCCAGCCCAATTAGTCAAATTGGTCAGATCGCCCCAGATTTGGTCAAATTGTTCCAGGGGGGTAGTCAAATTGCCCCAATGTGTTTTAAATTCTTACTTATGCACAAGTTGAAATCTAACTTTTATGTTTTAACTAGTTATTGTCAATGTTGATATTATGTTTTCATATGTAGGTTATTTCGAACATATATCTATCAAATTTGTAAGATGAAACTCAGTTAGAGCAAGAGAAACATAAATAGGTGTGTAAGGGATGAAAGAATGAAGGTTCGGATATTTTGTTTAATGTTTTATTTCTGTGTTATATTAACATCACATCAGCTAAGACCCGTAAGAGAATAGCATAATTGGACAGAGTTTGCTTGAGGAATGAAAATAAAACATTTAATTTTCCCAAAATATTTTATTACCTGGATATCAACAATACAACCTAATATGTATCCAAAAAGGTCATGTTTCTTTGGAACTAGTCATAGACCTATACATATATACAATGTACAAACAAAATCAGATAAAATCTTGAATAAAATCCAAGGGAAAGGTTCGTCTTCTGCAGCAACATGGTCTACAGTTCATGGGGGCTTGGATCTTTGGTCCTCAGTGTTGATTGTCAGGATTTAGATACTTACCTTAAAGAGCCACTCCGTTATTTTCATAACATATTATTTACCTTTGGAACGAACCTAAATGTCATATGTGGTGATATAATATCAAAACATCTTAACTTTTCATGTCCAAAAGCCATATATGACAAATACTGGGTTTCCATGAAAATCTAAAAACAGCCTTAAATGCACAGAGGTGTAGATATCACGTCTAATATACGTGGATACTAGTTTATAACCTAACAAACACTATCAACTCCTAACTGTCCTCGTGGCTGTTTTAGATAAGTCTCCAAAATTACGTTTGACTATTTGACGTGCGCCACTGTCCGGTTTTCGATCATAATTGCAAAGTTCTACCTTCATATTGTCACTGAAAAAAACAATAATCTTTAAAATTTGTTTTTTTTGTGGTAAAAGTCGATACTTCGCGATAAAATGACACCATCGATTAAGTTTGGCATATATGACTCCAACAACTCACGGAGTGGCTCTTTAACCCTAACTGGTTAGGGTTAATAATGCCTACAAGGAAAAACGCCTAGAAGGAATAATGCCTACAGTGATTGTTGTGACAGCGGCACGCTTACCTGCACACAAGTGAACTGTTCCAATTAGTTTGGAATAATGCCTACAATAGAGCATTAGCTAATAGATATATTAAGAAATTATACGAACAGACAGACACATTTTTTATTCAAGACCATCCCATGTCTCCGATAACTGCATTATTGGGGACAAACTTACGCAGACCAAGGAAAAATCGCATAGCATATTATAAACAACATTTAAGCATTACAAATTATGCGTACCCCATATTGCCGAACCATATTCTATAGTGGACCCTACCAGAGACTATATATAACTTAGAGCAAGTCTGATACTACATACCACCTAAAGTTTGTACTTAGTCATAAGTAAACCTAAAGCCCTACTTGCTGACCTTGCAACTGTTTAGCCATAAGACTAAAATCTAAATGTTCCGACAAAAGAAATCCTAAGTAAACATAACTGTCAACAATTTCTAAGTTCATACCACCGCAGAAAATTGCATATTAGTTTTAATAACCAAAGCTCCTCGAAAATGCGTAATCTTAGACTTATTTTGCTAAATAATGCTTATTTTTGTTTTCATGACATTTTAAAACAATATTACATAGCATACGGCCATTTGGGCCATCCCCCAATCTCACCTAAATATTATACTCTCTTCAACCATGCATCACCATCCACAAATTTTTGCTCTCGTCAAGGTTCTATTGAAAAAGCTGAGTGGAACAAGTTAGTATTTTGTAAATACATTGAAGATATTTTGTGATAAAATCATGTTTTGAAATTTTTACAAAATTACATGATGATAGACACTTTGATTATGTCACATTAAATGTCCATCAAAATATCGATTGTGCTAACAATATGGTGTTTTGTATGCCTAGGTGGAACATTCCACTTTGCTAATAGGGTGCAGATGTTTTGATAAGACTGTAGGCATTCTTCCATGTAGGCATTAGCGAACGCCACCCCCTAACTTATGATGCCTGTAATTTGCCAGGATTAGCTGTATGATTATAGGACATGCTGCTGGGTGTGAAGTCTTCCCTTCTGTTTCACAGTAGCAGGGCATCGCATATATTCATCTCTTAACATGTTAAGTATATATTTTCCCTATCATCTATACTTTTCTTAAATTGTAATAATACCCCCTTGCTATTGTATTTTACAAAATCTAAGACTAATAATAGAAATGGGGCAATGATTGAGTTTTCCTTACTATGTTACAATAATGCATTTCATATCTTTCGACTTATTGAGTGTCATTATTACAAATTTAAGAAAAATACAAGTTAGAAATAACCTTTATATGGTTTAAACATATTTTATTCATTTCAAAAGAAAAGTATTGGCAAACATGCTGAAAGCTAAATATTAATACTGCTCAAATACAAATTATGTTTTTAAACCATCAAACATAGAATTCTAAACTTCATATGTTAATATGATATCAACATTGACAATAACTAGGTAAAACATGAGAATTAGATGTCAACTTTTGCATGATTAATAACTTAAAACTCATTGGGGCAATTTGACCAAATCTGGGGCGATTTGACCAAAAATCTGGGGCAATTTGACCAATTGGGCTGGGACAATTTGTAGGTGGGGCGATTTGACTGGTACCCGACAAGCTGACCAGGATGTAAAATTTATAACTATTATGAAATAAATTTTTCTGAGTTATACAATCATTGAATTTAAAAACTGGTATGTTGTCATTTAATATTTCAGATAAAATTGTTATTGCATATTTAAAAAGAAAAATAAACTAAAAGAAAAAAACAACACCACCGATGTGTAATAGCTGGGGTAATTGACCCTTTAACCAAATTAATTTTTGTGTGAATGCAATATGTATTACCTGAACAATTCTTTATTTTTATAGGTTCAGCTGGAGAGGAAAAGAATTCAATGTCCTCTTGATCCAAAACAGTAAGACCTATTAGGCCTTTACTAAAGGCTATTGTCATGAATTTTTTCGTTAATTTGTCAAATTTTTAACTAAATACATTGGTCTCCATTCAGTGTCCAGCATCTTTAAATTTTCCTTATTTTTAACTTCTCCTCCAGAAGTTCTGTACTCACCAACCTGAAGTTTTGTCAGGAGGTATCATGCATTTGAAGATTTAAGCTTGACTTTCCTACCCACTCTGTTCAATAACAAAGGTTGTTCAGCCCGTGTAGGCTATGATAAATTGCATCATATTGCACTTGTATTACATTCAAACATGCCTAAACTCATGTCTCAAGTGCCAATAATAAAATTTATGCACCAACTTAGTGGTCCTCTCTGCCCCTTAAAAGAACAAACTGAAGCTGACCTCATTGTGATCCCTGTTTATTGGTAATCAGGAACATTACTCTGCAAATTGCATTATGTATTGCCTCAGGAATTGTCACACAGATGTGCATTTGTTGCATTTAGTCAAGAGGTGTGGAATGTGAAAGGGTTTGGGTAGTACAGTTTATCCCAGGTAAAGATGTGGGATTAAGGGGGTGGCAAATAGGGTAGAATAATTCAAACCGTTATAAATGCTATTTTGAGCTTTTTTGCTTTTGATGTGAAAGTTGTTCCTCTAATTGTATTAGTATATGATAGTAGAAAGAAGGTCACAATCTTTTACCATGTTTGTTACTGATTCTTTAGAGTGTAAAGGTTGAATTGAATTTTCTGTAGCAATACCATTGCAAATGTGTGTATAAGTGGTAACCCGGCAGGCAATCTGACGTTATATTAACATGGAAACGACGTCGTTTAGCAACGTTGAAATAACGTTGAAATTTGATTGGATATGAAATTTGCGGCGACGTCGAAATCCGACGTTATTTCGACGTCGGTTCAACGTAGAAGCCAAGATGTTGTATAGACGTTGAAAAGACGTCTTTTCGACGTCATGGCTTGTTAATCATTTCGGATAAGTTTATTTCGTAACTTTAATTGAAGCTATGCATTGTCTGTGGCGCTTAGCTCGTAATGTCAGCTCATACATAGGCCACGATACAAGACAGATGGCTGCTCGTGAGACTTTCTCCACGAAACGGAGATGGTTAAAGTTGATAGGGTATTAATGTTTATATGACACTGCAACGATTTAGACCAAAGTGTCACCAAAAAAATGTCTGTTACAAATGCACAAAAAACGTTTTGTAAAAACTACTAATTTTATTCAAATCGAAAATTTATGTTGTCAGGTGTGAACATAACTGAAAAAATAAAAACTGTTGAAAAATACCATATACCGTATTCGACGTGATAAGCGCCCGGGGCGCTTAAAAAATTGGTAAAAGGGGGCGCTAATTAAAACGATAAAAATTGTCCTCAAGTTTAGTCTTGAAAGTGTTTTCTTACGATACACATGTCTTTGAAATATGGTTTTATAAGTTTTATCATTTTGGTGGTGGCTGGGGGTCTTGAAATACCCTGTATTCTTCACTTTAGTGGAAGTAAAAGACTTATTGCAAGACTGAAAAACCTTCCTCAATGAATCAGCATGCAAGGTAAGCAATGTTGATAGGTGGGCGCTAAATCAGGACGCATATTGTTCACTCAAAAACGTGGTGGGTGGGCGCTTATAGGGGAGTGGGCGGTTATTAAGTCGAATACGGTACTTTTGTTTATTCTCATTAGACATAAGGACAGAGTTACTTCCCTTTAATGTGAAATTGAAAGAAATTAACATTTTTTTTATCTAAATCCAAAATCAACTTTTTTATTTCATTCTTTAAAACAATCAATAACTTATTTGATGTTATTAATAATAATGAAATGTTATAAAAGTAATTACTTGTCAGTTTTAAGTTGTTTTGATGACGTTGATACAACGTCAAAAACCAACCAAATTTTAACGTCAGGAAACTAACGTTGTTCCGACGTCGATAATTGGTTGATCGACGTCCTGACCTGAAATCGACCAAATTTTAACGTCTAAATGACGTCAGATGCCTACTGGGAAATTTATTAAATGTTGAAAACAATAGTAAAAAATATAATACCACACATCTACAATAATACAAGTAACACAAAACCTAATTTGCTGCAGAGACTAAGGCTATCTCTTAAAACTTTGTTTATGAATCCCTTGGCTTCGTATTGAAAAAAATACCACTTTAAACTTTTTTTCAGCACATGTTATGAGGATAGTTTAGAAAAGCATCTGAAGAAATGCAACAAAAGAAAAAAACAGAATGAGGTAACTGTTTATATGATTGTTGTCTTTTTGTTTTTGAACATTTATGTATAGGGGATGGCAACTTTACCCATATCTGGAGATAAAATGAACCTGGTATTTGACAAAACTCATTAGGTATTCTATCTTTTAATAATTCTAACAGTAATTTGATATCAAATTTACTTTGATATCATCACTGTGGGCTGATAAACTGTATATTTCACTGATAAATCAGAGTAGTTCATTGCTCATGATAACTTTTATTTCTCAATTAATTATAAGCATTTCATTAAATAAAATGTTTCATTTCATGTCTTTTTGTGAAAAACAATTACTGTCTTCTACATTTAGTGCCCTTAGCAATTAGAAAATTTAAAAGAGGGGATACTGATTGCAATAGCAATTAAATTTTAAAAAACTTAACAATAGAACAACCTCTGCCACTTTGACAAACAAAATTGCTTAAAGTTTAAAAGTTCGGCTTGCCGGAACATGGAATAAAAAGACAGTCACTTACATCCATGACTAAACTTGAAATGCAATTTCCTGATTAATAGCAAGCAAGACTTATGTTTTACTGTTTGCTTGATTATATATATATATGTACAAATATTTGTGAAATCTTCTTATTTCAGTGTTACCATGAAACGGGCATCAATTCCGGAAGTGATGAGGGGGACACAGCACCCAATCCAAAGGTTTTCCTGAAAAGCTGCATGATTAGCCTATTGAACACACCATAGGAATGTGTATGCCTTGAAATTGTTACTCAAAAGAAGTGAAAGAGTTTCACTGCGAGAAAAGAGTTATACTGCAAAAAATAATTAAGCTTTGTGCATTTGGTATACTGGATTTTGTAGGATCTATCGGTTTTAAGGTACTTAAAAAAAGATATTGCAAGCTGTAAAATGGTAGACATTGGTGAAGTTTTAGACAAAAGATAATTTCATTTTGTACCCTCATTCGACTGTCACATCACAATATAGGAGTTGAACTTCACACATAGAACTAACATGTGTGGAGAAACTCATTCACTTTATTGAGTAACAATTTCCAGGCTAACATGGTTCAACGGTGTTTGGGTTGGCTCAATGTAACTCACACCCCAAAATTATAATTGACTTCCTATTACTAAACCCTCATTGTTCTGTACAAGCTCCTTATGAGTTATTCTTCTCTGCCCCAGAAATAGATAAATAAATAAGTAAATATATAAAATAATAAATAGAAATTGGGAAGTGGCTCCCTCAGCCTCCTCTTTAAAAATTCCTCATGTTTTTTTAATCAAAGAACTATAATTGTGCACAGACAGCAGAAACTTTGATACTAGCCCCTTGTTTAATGAGATCCAAATTTGTAGATATGATGACCCTGCATTCACTACATTGCTTCACTACAAATCCCCAAATCAAATCTTATGTATGGACTTCATGGAAAATAGTTATCATAAATTGTAGATTCGGTGACTGTCCGACCCCTAATAATTGTCAAACCCCAAAACTACTTGGATTTCTAAATTGTTGAAATTTGTACGCCTATTGAACTACTTAACCTCTTTGCTGTAAATTGACAAGACATTTAAAGCATAATATTTATTATGAGAAAGTCCTTTGTTCAATTCAATAATGACATACCATTCTTTTGACTAAGTCACAAATTGAAAGGACAAAAACATGCATCATCTTATGCAGTTATTCATGATTTAGTGTCGTATCTGTATAATGACATGACTGATTTGTTTTGCATGGGTTTGTAAGCGGGGTTTAAGATAAGGTAAAGCCTGTAATCTCAGCTTGGAAGTATTGGCTGGACAAGGGAACTGAGTCATTTCACCTTGTAGAACGTTGTAGCAGAAGTTGTTGTGCTTCTGGCAGAATTCTTGGGCTAATGTATATATCTCATAGTGTAAACAGGAAATATGTGTCCTGTCTCATAGGGTAAACAGGAAATGTCGGTCCTAAATGTTTGCGAGATGTTGCAATATTGTCATCTGAATAACATATGTGTTTGTTTTTCTTCAACAGGTGACAGTTTGCAATGTAACTGATGAAGAACTCCAGAATCTCATAAACCAAGTCAACAAACTTTATGATGGTAAACTTTATTCATTCAACAATCTTTGTCAGAGAATACATCTCAAGGGGAAATTGTTTCCTTTTTGAAGAGAACCTATTGCAATTCTGTTTTGCAATGCTTTCATTGTGTACTATCAACCAAGATTTGCTTGCGCAATAGATTTTGTTTCAGATCCAGTGATATCTACAAGCATTATCAACATAATAGAAATGTCTACTTATTGATAATAAAAATGCAATCATCTTGTTAT
The DNA here is from genome assembly GCA_921293015.1 of Phorcus lineatus. Classification (NCBI taxonomy): domain Eukaryota; kingdom Metazoa; phylum Mollusca; class Gastropoda; order Trochida; family Trochidae; genus Phorcus; species Phorcus lineatus. The sequence continues at coordinate 52,080,191 of OV121083.1, forward strand.
TTAATGACCCGACAATATTTGAACACTGGGAAAACCATTAACATGTTATTGTTTCTCAGACTTTACCAAACTGTGCTAAATGTTGTCGTTATTTTGGTAATGTCACATTTTACATGCACAACATGTATATATTTCAATGAATGCTTTTCGTTGTTGTGCTCAGAGCACATAGGAGATATTCCGTCCGACATACTGACCCACAGCTCCCTGAAGGAAGAGCTTGAGAATCCTTCATATGGAACCCCAGCTTTGAGACACAGGAAACAACAGGTACCGGTAATCTTCACCCTGTGTCTGAAAAAGTCTAAGATAGCCTCTTTTTTAACACAAGATTAAACTGGGACTGCTCCCTTTGTTATCAGGTCATGATTCCAGTAATGTAGTCTGAGTAAGTGTAGATTTAATGTTAATAACAAGAAACATTTATCAGTGAGTTAAATCTGTAATCAATAGCAGATTGAGCAATTTTAAAGGTTGGGGGGAGGGGGGTTTCAGGAGATGGGATCACCTTTAGAGGATCTTCCGGTAAGAAAAGACTTTTTGGTCACTGTAGTAACATTTAAATATATTGATCGTTATCAGTTTGCAAGCTTGTTTTATTCTACACAAATATAATGCAGTAATGCTAATGAGAAAACATTCCAGTTAATGTAAATCGATTCAGTTTTTGGTCAGTTGAATGTGTCAAGTAATAACTGTTTTGTATCTTCCTTGATCGTTGTTACTGCTGATCAAGTTTGTGACACCATACCAGCATCTCTTTCACTTTCCATGGTTACAGGCATCCCTCATTGGCCACCTGGACAAACTGAGTTTGCTGAAGGATGGAGTTTGTTACCTGGAGCTTGGGGCAGGGAAAGGTCTAAAGATTTTCTTGAGTAAAAATATAGAAAAAAGAAAAAGGACGTACATAATCCCTATTTATTAGAAATCCTTTGATTGAAATCTTTACCTGTTTATTTTGCAGTTGAAAATGTCATTTTTATATTAGGACTGATTTTTTCATATTTTGACCACAAAAAATTATCTAAAAAGTGTTTGTCTGGCATTTTGAAAGTTAACAAAATGAATACATCATTCTTAAAAAAAAATTTAAAAATTGTTGATGAATTTTATAACAAAAAGAACCACTGATGTTGAAACGAGTGATATTCATTGATTCCTTCTCTACCAACAGGCCAGCTCTCCCATTGGGTGCAGAAATCGGTGGAGAAATGTGATAATATCTCCTTCATACTTGTAGATCGGGGTACCATCAGATACAAGGTACCAACCAGTGGTAATTCAATTCTACTGAGCCAGTTAACCCTTAACATTTGTATTTTTTCATCAGCCATAAAGGTTTGCATTTGTAAATGAAATATTTCCTTGATAAGTTACCGATTTATTATGTATGGTTTCTATTAAAATCTTGACTGCTCATGACGTAAATTGAAATTGAGTTATATTCATGGAAGGTACAACCAGGAAGAAAAAAGTAAATTGTTGTGGTCTCTTTATTGGTAGTGAGAAATCATGATAACATGCTTATATAGGGACAATAAGTCAAGATAAGCTCAGACTTCTGGAGGGCAGACACCCATTTGAACCTAAAGGCAGAGACAATTCTTTTTGGATTCAGTGAAAGAAGAAATGATGTTCTAAACTTCTATTTATCCTAACTAAGGAATACATCTATGCTAGAAAACGAGCTAGCATTCTACCGACTCTAGCAGGCTTAAAACCAAAATTAAATAATAATTCTCAAATACACAAAGCAAATGTCTACACACAATGCAAATACGATAAGTTTGTCTCATTTTGGTCGTCTTGCCACAACTTGTTTATTTGAAATGAATAGATATGCTTTAACTTGTTTACTTGAATTGTTTCATAGTTTACATTGATGTTATGAAAAAGCTGTACCCCACTCAAAAAGAAATAAAGTGATAAAAAAAATAAACCAGTGGTGGATCCAGAGGGTCTATGGGGATTTTTCAGGGTCTCAACCTCACCCTCCCTTAAACATTTTTTTTTTTTTTTCAAAATTGACCTTAAAAAATCTTAAGACTAACCAGCCCCTTTCAGAAGGTGAACCAAACCCAGAAACTTCTGGATTTTTGGATTTTGCAATGGAAACAATGTTTGTAACTCAACTGGGTCGTATTTTGTCTTGCCCAAAAAGTTGTAGATATTTGAATGGAGCTGGTATGTACGGCGTCATTACATAACATGAACTCACTCCTTGTGCTTTTAGCTGGACAACCAGCACAGAGAAGTTCAAGGTCCCAAGTTTGAGAGACTCAGGATAGATCTGGAACATCTGAATTTAGGTTGGTTTCTTTAATTCATTTTTACCCAGGTATCTAGGTTAGAAGCTCTAAGTTGGCAGCCATTTTGTCTTGTCTTTGGAGGACCTGAAATGATTGAAACATGCTTTATCTTTACTAATTTCACAACTGAGTGATTACGTGATATATAAATTATACCTTGACAGAAACCTTATATTCTGGGTTCCTGGTGGCAAGTTATGAAGTATTTTTTTCCTTGTGTTGAGACAATACATCATAGTACTGAAAATCGTGATCCTTAATCTGGTGATATACGTATCGTGATATGTTACCTGTATCATGTTACGTATTGTTGATTTATTTTGCCTTAAAAGCAAGGTGTTTGTCAAAAGTAAATGGATTTTTTTTATCAAAAAAATGTGGAAATGAGATACTGGGACATGTCTTGTATTGAATTGTTTCAACATGAGATACATTATAAAATATCATATCATGAATCGTCTGTGTCAACTATCGTACCAACTATTGTATCGTGCACAACACACAAGTTTCAGGCATATGGTGCTGCTGTTGTTGTCCAGATAAAAGTGAAACCATAGATCAATGGCAATAAAAAAAACCTCTTCAATCCTTAATGTATTGGATTGTTTTCTTTCAGATTGTGACACAAGAGTACAATCTCAATGAAATATGATCAAACCTATACCTCATATTTCGTTAGGTTTCTGATCTCAATATGAGTCAGTGAGGGTGTAGGTTTGATTAGATTTCAATGAGATTGAACTTCTGATTGATTGATATTGAGATTCAAAATTTGATCATTTGTTTTGTTCTTTACTACAAATGAATTTCTATTCATTATGTTAATTCAGAATTTGAATTGTTTGCAGGAAAGTATCACACTATATCGTCCCATGAAAACCGTCCCATGGTTGCCATGGGAAAGCATCTTTGTGGTGCTGCAACTGGTAACTAACAAATACATTATTTGATGCAACAAAGAAAGCAGAAAGTATCTCAAATGTTCCATTTCTTGATTTTATCATGTTATCTAGATCTACTTCTATAGACAACTCTCCACTTTAGCTTTTTAGCTCATCTGGCCTGAAAGGCTGGATTGGCTTATGGCATGGCGTCCAGGCGTCGAGCATCCTGTCAACCTTCTGGTAATTTTTCACTATTTGATCTTCTCTAGAACAATTGGCTTAGGAAATCTGAAATCTTGTGGGCAGACTCCTTGACTGATGAGGTTTCTAATTTGCAGATTTGGTGACTCTGTTACCCCAATTAAAAGCCACCGGGGCCACACCCTAAAAACCTATTTTAATCTTCTTCTGCAGAAAAAAAATGCCTAGAAAGCTTGTGAACTGACTCCTTAGCTGATGGGGATTCCAAATAAAAGATTTGGAGACCCTGTGACCCCAAATAAGGGCAACAGAGGCCACATCCTACAAAATTTTTTGTTTTCAAAGAAAAAGGGCAAGAAAACTGAAATCTTGTGTACAGACTCCTGAGCTCATGAGGATATCAATAAATGGATTTTGTGATCCTGTGACATCCAAATGGTGACCCCATGACCATTTATAAAATAAATTATAAATACCCAAATGAGCTAAGTAAATTTTATCTAAAATAGGTTCTACCATGGACGTATTATTTTTTTAAGAAAATCTTATTTAGTCAGTATTCTGTCATGTAGACATTACGTCCCACCCATATAATATTTCCAGTATGTCATCTCTGAATCGGGGCTTGTTGTCTCCCATTTAGACCTGGCACTTCGCTGTTTGCTGGAAACTATGACTGGCTCTGAAGAGACATCTGGTGGTGTGGAATCTCCTTGTAAGAAACAAAGAAAGGAACGTAAAAAACGGTGAGTTACCAATCTCATGATAATAAGATCTAACCTAAGAGAGCATATTATTATATGAAGGTACATGATAAACTATGTTCGCAACACGAGAGCCTTAATATTTAGTATATATATCAACGGTACGAATACACGAAAGTTAAATACCAAATTTACATTACTTCCAAGTGAGGCAGATTTCCTTTGATTGGCGCATTGAAAAAGGCAACGTCATTAGCAAACTGTGTCAAAGCAATGTTTATGACGTGACGTCACAACGCAAAGTGATATTTTCCTTTAGGGATCGTATTTAAAATAAGACCCCTGATATGATTGCCCGCAATGGTAATTAAAACCCAAATCTCGCTCCATTAGATCTGACCTCTACTCGTTTTCACCTTCTGTAAATGGTGTTTGAAATAATGACCGAGCAACATTCATATTGAATCATGCCTAAACTTTCCAAGCCTACTCATTGACTCAATGGAGTGAAAAGAAGACGAACCTTGCCCAGTGAGATATTATGTTGATGAGTTGTTAAACTTCACAGACGGATACTAGACAGGGAAGGTCCACCTTAGAGACGTCTTTATGACATGCATGACAAAATCCTACCACAACTTTCAAGCAATTCAGCTCTAGTTAACAAGGTGAGAACACCAGCGTTAGGTAACTAAACCAAGGTGAGCATGGTTGTGTTGATAAAGGCTGTCAGTGACCCTTATCACATACTCTGTTGTCCAATCAGATGAGATCTAGAGCCGAACTTTCCTCCATTTTGCAGATTACCGAGAGGTGTAGTGATCGCTCTGTGTTGCCACCACCGTTGTACGTGGAGGGCGTACGTGGGTAAGGAGTTTATGAGACAATCGGGACTCACCGCACGACACTTCCAACTCCTTAGCAGCATGAGCAGCTGGGCCACCTGTACCTGGAAGGGCTGGAGGAAAACAGGTGCTCTCTTTATCTATATGCTTACATATTATACATATTGTGGGTCTTATATCAGTGATATCATGGTCATTATGAGCTGGAGGAAAACAGGTGCCATGAATACATTTATTCTTACATATTATACATCTGGTAGGCAGTCTGATTAAAATCGACCCTGTTCCGAGGAATAAAAGTTTCAAAATATTTACTCTTTCGAGATTCGAACTCTATCTGTCTAGGCCATCCTCTCCACTAGGTCTAACCGCACCCTACTGTAGCGCACGTTCTTGCTTAAACTCATCTAACCAATCACAATGCGTGCGGCAAAAGCATTCGGTATCAGTAGCTAGGGGCAAGTAACTCCCATTTTCCATTCGTTAACCTTGATCGCCGCTATCTGTATTTTAAACGCCATGATGTGATTGGTTCGCTATTGACTAGGTTTTGTATGCGCTAAACTGGTGTCGGCACGTGCGAGCAGTGAGGCTGCCTTCAGACCCAGTGGAGAGGATGGCCTAGACAGATGGAGTTCAAATCTCGATAGAGTCAATATTGAAACTTTTATTCCTCGGAACAGGGTCGATTTTAATCAGACTGATCTGGTAGGTTATTACATTTATTGATATTACATTAAGTATGAGCAGCTGGTATATCCGTATACCTGAAAGGGTTTGAGGAAAACAGGTGACCTCAATATATATATATTTATATATAAGAAAGAGTAAACATCGGATGGTTCTGACTGGATCAATCTTCTTTAATAAGATCTTTAATCTTATTAAAGAAGATTGATCCAGTCAGAACCATCCGATGTTTACTCTTTCTTATATATAACTTTCCTTCACGTGAGAAACCTACTCTCCTTTTTTAGATATATATTTATATATATGTATGTCATGATCTTATATTCATTGAATAAATTTGAAAGACGTAAAATACCAATATCATAATATACAAATGTGGCCTTCAAACAAAGAATTAAAAGTATTGACTCATTCTTTAATAAAACATCAGAATATGTTTTTCAATATTGTAAACGATATGTGACCTTCAAACAAAGAAATATTACAATTGATCTCTTGACGTAATAGGAATCAAGGAATCTCCACAGCAGAACGAGAAGGAAGAAGATATAGGGGATGAACATGATCATGATGCACCAGACGTCAATTCAGAGCAGACGTGAGTTTCAAACCTTTGAATAATTTATCATTCCCATTTAGCTTGCATTACAAACATTTTATTTTAAAATAAAACAGAAACGTAATTTTAATGTACATTTTATTGACTTCAATAATTGACTTTCAATGAGAGCAGGATTTATAATTCCAGGTCTGTTCTCAAACTGACGGAATCTGAGAGAGAGGAGGTGGGGAGGAGATGCAAGCGTTTGATCGACTACGGACGTGTGAAATACCTACGTGACCACAAGATGGACAGTTATCTTAGAGAATATATAGATCATCATCTGACACCTGAAAACATCGTTCTCATCGCCTCACCTGAGAATGTCAAGTAACATGGACATTTAACATGAAAGTGATAGGAGCAAATGAGTCACCTTGATGAAGACCATTGAACAGATAAACTTGGATTTGTAGTTAATTACTTCTGGAGAAAAATAAACCTTGTGTCATGTTTGCTTCATCTGTAAAACTTTTTGTAAAACATCTGGCACAATTTCTTATTATCTTAATCAATTGAATGAGCTATGTTGAAAATAATCTATGTATTCCCGATCATAGAGAAAGTAAAACCAGATATATTTTGTTGAATTCAAAGCAAACATTTGGTTTAAGCATTGCTTATCATATTATGTAATATTTCTTCAAGTGAACTGCTTTGTCGTGCATTAATGGCATGAGTGTGCTGGAAATAGCTCTTTCAGTTAAAATTTTTAAGAAAGCAAACTTTTAAGGATATACTTCTTAACGAAATATGATTCAAGTAACTTGGCCAAGTTGGAACTGAATGTGATTTGTTAAAAAGAAAAACTGATTAACTTTTCTTTGGTGTACAAATTTTCTCAACCTCAAAGGATTGTTAAAGATGTTTAAAAAATAGTTTTTTTAAAAATGAAATCAAAATTGAATTTCAAAAACGTGCATGAAATCAAACATTGTTTTTTTAAGGAAGATTTTTCATTGTAACAAATATTATTTTTTATGTTATCTATATTCAAATTCTAAATATTTGTTACAATCATTTAAATGTTAGTCCTGCACAACCTGTTAGCATTTCATTGACTTGATTATAATTTGCTGTCATCAGCTCTGTTCATATTGCTTCTGAAAAAGTTCTCTTTGTAAAAAAGGTAATAACAAACGTAGGTTGAAAAATGACCTGCCATATTATATAATATAATAAGAAATCATAAGAAAATGATATCATTTCTGTCATTTCAACTTAATATATTTGTTGCTCAAAATACTATAAAAATGTTGTTACCTTGTTACCTATGTTATGGTTTCATTTACAATTTGCAGCATATTTCTGATGCCATCATTTATGTAGAAACGGATTGTTGGTAACCATAACAGAAAACCACAATCCTTCATAAAGGAAACATTGATTATCTTGTGGAACTGTTTCAGACCACTTAGCTTGATGAAATTATTTAAAACTTAGATAAGCTCATTCATTATTGTGTCAATTATATCATGTTTTAATTCAGTAACAGTTTTAATGTTATCTTACATGTTTATATGATGACTTTCTGGCAGTATCTTCCGTAAATGCTCTATTTTTTTTCCTAAGATATCTATTTTATGTTTGTCAATCACTAGTTTTGTCATTTCATGGTTTAAGTAACTTTTTAATGTATTCTACTCATTGGTTTAATTATTTATTCCTTAAAACGTTATCAGTATTTGTGGATTGATAAGTCTACCACTTTAATAATGCATGCGTGTGTAGCGACCCCAAATGGGATAGGACCCAAAACGATTAAATCAATCAAAGTTAAATATTCAGCTTATTACCATTGCTTGAAAATCAAAAAAGATATACCTTGTCTCAGTTTTTAGCATACATCAAAGACAACCATTTTATTATAATCAAAACAGTTAAGGGTGAATATTATGATTTTGACACTTATTTTTATCACCATATTTCTTCTATCAAATCCCCAGCCACTTATGAATTCTTTTAAGACCTGGATTCTGAGAACAATCCCTTAAATTTTGGTCTTGCGTTGAGTTGAGACAGGGTACTAAAGTTTCAACAGAAATAAATATAGATGGAGTTTACTTTTCAATGTGATGCTTTTTCTCAAGTTTTTGAAAGAGGAATTTTAGTATTTATACAAAATCAAAATGATTAATTTGTTGTGATAATAATGATAAATACATGGAAAGTTGGTTTAGAAAGCAAGATTCACATTTCTGGATTTTAATCATCTATGATTACATTGAGTGTATTCTTTCTAGCCCTTGGCAGCAACTTATATGTGTACATCAGTCGTAATAAAAACTGTTTGAATTTTAGTTTTTCTTTTCTTTTCTTTCTCATTCAATTTCTGTTCTTTTTTATCTTCTGTTTTATCCTCTACATCAGCTGGAGGCTCGATTTAACTGCCTCCATCTATATCAATGAGTTGTCTCCCTTTATGGTTTGAAAAGAAAACAGACAGGTGTATTCAAATGATGTTGTTTTTGTTCAATATGTTTCCATTAATATGTTAAGCAAATATAGATAATTTAGTTCATGTCATAAACTAGGACCACTTCCATATTCTGGGATTGAATAATCTTTTTGTCCAAAGTAGCCGACTTTTTCTAAATTTAACTAAATCAATTCTTTTTTAAAAAATGACCAAAAGTAAAAAGACAAATAAGGAAAATTGTGACTGAATGAAAAAATGACAGGTAGGGCCTTTACTTATTGACACTCATCAAATTGTGTAACCTCTGATGTTTTGACACGTTGAAAATCATATGCGAAAAAAAGTTTGGCTACAAGTTTGAAAAACTAATTCTGTTTTGACTATGACATTTTTTAAAATGGAATTCAAAGCCTTGAAAGGCCAACCAGTCTGCTATCTTGTTTTTAAGGAAAATGTCATGAAAAAGGTGCTGTACTATTATCAATTTTACAACATTTTGAAAATAAACTATTTGTATTGATAGAATATCCACAGAATTACAAATAATTTACAATGGGGCTTATCAATAATGTCTTGTAATGTCTCTTAGCGCCGATTAGTGACTTCATTTTTCATTCTTGTTTTATTTTACAAAGGTTGCACTCTCATCTCTCTAGTTGTCAAGTCTAAATCAACCAAAATGTTACCCTAATAACATGTTTCAACTTGGTAATGTTATTGTCATGTACTAATAACATACTTGTACAAAGAAGAATGTCCCCTTGAATTTTGTTCGCACAAAAATACCCCGACAGGACTGTCCTTTTAAGGTTCCATAAGAATTCGACCCATTCCCATTTCATCCAGCATGTAAGAAAAAACTACGGCAAGATGCGCAACTGTGTGAAATTGAAAACAATGGAAGAGTGATTGCGCATGTGCAGAGAGCGGAAGTTTAACAAATTAGCGGTAATTAAAAACGAAAGAAATATTTAAAACGAAAAGGGTATTGATTACCTAAAAAATATGCGCATGTCTTTTCGAGAGAATTAATTTAAATTACTATGCATAAATGATATGTATTCAAAGCCTTTTAACTAAGCATGGAGATATGCATACGATATAAAAATATGATGACATAAACAAACATGAAATTGGAATACAGGATAATAAGGTAGAATATGCATAAGGAATACACCAGGCTAAAAGTATAGAATACATGCAGTAAATGGCAAGTGATAAAATAAGTTGTCTCCAGTCTTCATAAACTCTACTAAAAGATTTTTGTACCTAATCAGAATCCTCTGTTACCCAGGCTGTTCCAATACTCAATACAAATAACACCTCTGGCACTTTTCATCAGGAGAATAAAATTCAAACCAGATTGTTGTCTCTTCTTTTATTTTACTTGTAGATAGGTAAATAAATTGTTCATACATTAATAATATTCACAATTACAATTAAAATGATAACAAAAAAGGTGTCTTGAGCAGCATCAAGTGAAATCCTAGGAGGCAATCTTATGGAAGTTTCACAACAACATCGTGAATTTAAAACCATTAAAAACATGAATTTCTTCAAAGGCATTTAGAAGTTGGTGTAAGATACAAGACAAGATGTTTTGGATGACAACTTCTTTATTTATTTCTCATGATGTTTTTAGGGAAAAAAAACTTTTTTTGCTCTTTATTTCAATGTTTGAATGAAAAAATAGAATATTATAAGTTTCATGAGTTCATGAGGCATCTGACCCTTTTCTGCAGATTGAGAACGTGACGTGAACATTAAATGTCTTTATTTGGTCCCACTGACGTTGTAAGCGGGTGTTTTTCTTCAATAAATAATCTATCATGACCTATTTAAAGTATAAACGTTTTTCTCCCCCCCCCCCACTGAGCTAGCAAATCTCTAATTTTAGCCCCTCCACTCTCCAAATTGGTGCTACGGGCCTGAAGGGTAAATGGAATTGGTGATCTCTGATATTAGCGCTCATTCAGACAAAAAATTAAGTATCCTCAGGGTTTACGGGACGCAACTTTCCTGAGTATTTGACGCAGAAAATGTCAGGAGGACCCCCAAAAAATAATAATGTGGGTCCTCTGTGACTCAGTATTAATCTGATACAAATATCTAATCTTTCAATGAATACCCATTTCAGTATGACTTTCATGTCAAGATGGTATTAAAACATCACCCAATAACAATCCCATTATAGGCAATTTTTTATCAACCTTTTTATCAAGTTATAACGAAACTTCTTTACTTTTTTTAAGGACTCCTGAAATAGTCGCCAGGACTCTCAATTTTCATTGACCATGTAAAACCCTGAGCTTTGTATATTTGTAACTACCGGTAAGAATTTGATTTCAGAGACCCTTGAGGATCATTTCAAAACTAGGGGACCAAATCACAACACACGGATTCACGTATGGCATATTATGTATTAAAATGTTGTTACAGATCCAGAATGCTAACCATAAGGTGTTCAATGGCAACATTAACTAAAGACCTATTCAACTTCAGTGGAATATTTCAAAATTGTCTGTTCAAATTAAATTTATCATGTATTTTTTTTAAGGATATGCTCATTTCCCAATGTCCAAAACTTTAAGTATAACATTTTAAAATTTTGAATTTTCATTACAAGTAACTTGAAAATAGGTTTAAAGTAAAAAAGCAATATGATGCGGTAAATATTAATGCTAATTAATGAACAGAACAGGTCAAAATTATCAAAAATAATTGTTTGATAATATAAATTTTGAAGATCACTGTCCAAACAAAATATGTCATTACGATAACACTGTCTAAAGATAAGCATCATAGTCAAAGGCGAGATAATTCCAAATATGAAGTTCAAGATGGCCTCCAACAGATAACAACACCCTAAAGGGTTGCTCAAAATTTATGATTTATCAGATGCAATTCAACAATAATATTTAATTTCTCTCATTTCAAGTACTCCACACATCTAAAAAAAATTCAAGGTAGCAATGTTTCTTTTGACTCTTTGGAACCATGGACTGATTGCTCTTCCTGCTCAAAGAAGGCCTGGTTAGAAAATCTGAATAACATGCAGTCTTCATTTGAAATAAAAATTGGCATTCCCATTTATCATTACCATCACAAATTTGACATTACTGATGACAAATTGTTCTGATAAATTAATGACTGTAATCTTGCCCTCACATTCAATTTCAGTCATTAGCATCACAGTTAGTCATGCCACAATGCTACATAGCCTTTTTTAAAGTTTGGATAAGAAACATTTGATTTGTCTTTTAATGCAAACAGCATCATTTGCATTCCATTAGCATGCATGACATGAATGATAGGTTTCATTTCATTCTCATATTTACATGGCAATTTCAAAATTAACACAAGTGAAATTATTTCTTCAGAACTAAAAAATGTTGTTTATATTTCACCTTATGTTTGAAAATAATGTTGCTGTAAATATATAGAAGATCTTTGACATTTTTCATGGAAAATAGAACATTTGACATTTCTCGTCGAATACCATGAATATCTCTTCTCGTGAAGTAGAAAATCATATATTTACACTCGTTGCTGCGCCACTTGTGAAAATATAAATTTCTACTTTACTCGATGAGATATCCATGGTATTCGACGAGAAATGTCAAATGTTCTATTTATTATGTTTCCCAAAACCTCGTAAATGACATGAACTATATGAACGGAGTAGCTAAATTGCTTCGCCAGAGTGGTCGTTGCATGACGTCATTCAATGTTTATTGACGTCACAGATGACGTCATATGATTGTTGCATTATTTCGCTAAGTAGAATACCATTATTATTTCACTCAGTGAAAATACAGATTTCACCGATAAATGGCATATTTCACCATTGAAAAGAATAATTATATTCTTTTGACATCATGTATTCATATACTGTATACAGACTGAAATGAAATTCAAATAAATATAATCAATTGTTTACCTGTGATGTCTTTTTTTAATAGTATTTAAATCTAAGCATAATATACATTTTTGAAGTCAAAATTTCAAGAAGAAATTAATGCTTAAAAGTGTGTACCTGTATTATTCTAATATATACTGAGACTTTAAAATAGAAACCATTATTTTTTCACAAATGTATCTTTGCAAACCTCTAGTTATGAAATTACATTTTGGTGAAATCTTTATTGCTTTAAATCAAAGTGAAAATATTGCAGACCGACATGCATGACGTCATATTGGCCTTCAATTGAATGACGTCAAATCTTCAATCAACAATGTTATGACACAGATATAATTCACTAACATAGGACAAATTGGCAAGTAAATGTATATTCTAGACACAGAAGCGTACAAAAAATGCTTAATTAACCATGAAAAATCAAATGACTCGTAAAGATCATGAGACAGCTATGGGTTCAACAAAGTTTTTTTACGTTTCTCAGTAAGCCTAGCCTACTCATATTTGAAGCTATCATTAACTAGACATTTTTTTTTTTGCTTTGCATATTCATAATTCGTATGTTATGAAATCACGTGTAGCATTATCGTTTTTTATAATCAGCGTGGCAAAATTTCGTCTGCTAGAGAAAAGAGGTTACGGTGACCTCTCGCGAAGGCAAAGCGCTGAGATAACGTCACGTGCTGCTGAGACGAGACTTGAGAGTTGACAACTGCTCCATGCCGATGGCAGTGTGTAAGTGACATTGTTTCGACGATTTTACTCTTGTATTCTAAAATTGCAAACTGATTCTTCCTACAGACGTTAGTCTCGAGGTTAGGCACGAATTCAGACGGCAGGTAAAGACGATCAAAGTGGATCTGACCGTTTCGTATGGCACTGCAAGCAAGCATCGCTTCTACTTCTACGCCATACCTCACGTCAAACATAAAGAGTCTAAATCTATTCGATGCTGTAATCATAATCGGGTCTTATTCTTTGTTGATCCGTGAGTTATGTCACATGGGCCTTATAATCTATACGGAGAAGGGAAACATACCTAATATAGGTGTTAAAGAATTCCGATTTCTAATAATAGATTCAGCTTGTTAGATGCAAACATGAAACAACCGATGAATAGACCTGATAACTTCCTCTTTGTAAAAATACTGATAACGTTTTTCTTTGAAAAGGAAATGGAGTTTGGGTTATAATTATTACATTGTTTACAATAAATGAACGAATTAGATTGTTTGAATCTGTCTTTGTAACCATGTGCTGAAGTGCGTTAAATGAACTGTTAATTATATATCAATAATCAACTGATTGACAAAGCACTCTTATTGATGTTAGTTACCATGGATGCAGGCTGTTGTTTTGATGAAAAAAGTTCAAAATTTCCAACTGTGATGATCTTTATAATTGTTGAAAATATTTTCAAGAAATATTGATATTTCTTGATAGCATTATATATTTAGATGTTATATAAATTATTTTTCTATAGTAAATGGACCTTTTTCCAATATGAACATCTATATGTGTTTGATTCTACAACAGCATTCTTTATTTATAACAGAATACTAACGTACATCTTATCAGCTTTGACATGTTGCCAACTTTTGTAATTCGCTTTAGATCCTAATCGTCTAGGATACAAAATTTCAACAAATGCTCTTTTAAAAGAACTTTATTCATTAATAAACCATTATGTTTTGTTTATTCTATATAATTTCATAATTTTTGAGGTTTCACTGATCTAATGCAATCTCTTGCGTGTAACCTTATTAATCTTTTGCATCACGATTGGGATTATCAAGTAGCTAAGGTTTTAAGGAGCACTACAAATGGATCTCAGTAATTAGTAAAGGAAAGTAACTTGAGCAAAATAACACAGCCTATGGCTGAAATATTGCTCGAGTGCACTAAACAATAATCCACATGTGTTTAATAAGACACTATTTTTACTTTCAACTTTGATGAAAAAACATTAATGGGCAGGGTAAGCATCTTGTTAAATAATTATATGAATCATGTCTTGATATGCCATACTGATTTTCAGAAATACAAATACAAAATTTATCTGGGATTATGTATTCAAAGGAATAATATCCAGTTATCCTTCTAAAAGTAAATGGTCATTTAAGGAAATAATACATAAAAACAACCTTCTCCTGTTCAGATCTCCTAACGATTCAAGAGTATAAAACTCTGAAGCAACCACATAAATGGCCATATCCCTTTTGTCTTTAACCTTTTATGACTTAAATTCATGACCAAACATTTTGATTTCTCTTGCAGTCCATTAAAACAATTAATTCTCTATAGTCAATATTTTCTCCCATTGCAGAGCTGTGCCACTATGGGATTTTGAAAGAAATCCAAAATGGCTGAAGCTTCTGAAGACGACCCAGCCAAAAATGCACCCGGGTTTGGTGCAGGTTTGGAGGGACACAATGTGGGGTTTCCGGGGACTGATGGGAGGAGGATGCAGTCTAGCTACGAGCCGTGGACACAGTTCAGCGGAATGAGCCATCCTGTGTCTCCTAACTTGTACTGGGACTCGTTCACTCAACCCATGAATGTCGGGCTTTCAACCTCTCCTGATTACTTCAATACCTATTCCAGCTATGTGCAGGATCTAGGAAGGACCGGTGGTCTCACAGGTGGCTTCGATGATGTGAGTCCAATTCCCACCACCCCAACCTTCCCTGAAGATTCAGGCTATGACACTGCCTCCAAGGAAGGGTTTGATTTGTATTCTGACGCCATGAGACAGTGGCAAGCTGGAGAAACCTTCACCAGCACCTACAACCCTTTCGGTACAGCAGATGTTTTAACTCAGTCCATGGCTGCTGAGGAGAGAAGTGATCCCAACAGCAACAAACCCAAGACCTACTCAGATGTTGCAAAAACATTAAAAAGTAAACCTATGCAGAAACCAAAGGAAGATCCTGATAACTGCTCAAAAAAGAAGGTTGTTGATCCTTTGCCCAAATCTTTCAAGCCGGCTGTGAAAAAATCCTTCCAGTCTCGAGCATATCCTAGTCGACAGAGAACAACTTCAGCAGACGGCAATCAGGGTTCTGTGGTGTTGCCAGATTCTAAATATGGCTTGGATCAGTTTGAAGATCTTGAAGGGTTTGAATCCAAGTCTGATAGGCCTATCAGCAGCAGTGCCGAGAGCTTGTCTCATCGGAGCCGTAAAGGAAGTACCAGCAGTGTGAGCAGCGGAACTAGCGGGATCGAGGATATTCATCTCAACAAGTCCGCCAGTCGCGAAACTAGCGAGAAACATACCTCCGATAAACTCAGTTCTGAACCTGTAAAAGCTTCTAATGAACATGTGCCTCCTCCAAAGGACAAATCTAATAGTGTCTTCTTTGATCCGAAAAGAATTTTTCAGAAAAAGGAAAAGGACACAAACAAAGTTAAAAATGATAACAAACATTCTAGTTCAAGTAAATCGGGGAACACAGTATTGAACAATGGCAAACCATCTAGTGCCAGCAAGTCATCCTGTGTGCCTCCAAAGAAGGCTGATTATATCAATAACGACCTGAGAGACTCGAAAAAGCGAACCAATCACACTGCTGCCATGAACCGAGAGACACGCGGAAAGAGTCAGTCAAGTTCTGCGGACAACATGTGTCAGAATGGTGTATCTCCGGACAGGAAACAGAAGCGAGAGGTACCCAATCATGACAGCGAGACGCAGAAACATCTTCCGTTTGGTGCAAACTTCGATTGGGAACTAATGGGTAAGCATTTCTTATTTTCTTACATTAACTTAGCTGCCAACCAAAGAGTAATGATATGGAAATTGGGATCAAATGGTTGCAACTTCCTTGTCAGATCAAGTGCACAGCCACTGTAGGGGTTGCTGGCACAAATAGGCTGAGAGTTGATATCCTTAGTCCTATCAAACTTTTTTATGACACAGATTAAAGGGGCTGTATTTTTTATGCACTGTCTGTCTGATAAGAATAACATTTCACACTTAAAGGTCACTTTACAATGCTACAGTAGGTACATTTTTATTTCCTGTAAAGATTTCTGTTGATTATTTTGCATCCTGCTACATCATCATATTTGTATCTGTATAGCTTCTATACCATACGACTGTCCATACCCTGATATCATCAAGCAAACACCTCGTATCACTGACAGCCAATTAAAAGCCGTTATTCAAGGAGCCTGAAGCAAAATATCTCAAACTCTTGCATTGTTTCATCTAGGTGTCGCCACTTATGCTGGATTCGAGTCATTTCATTAGCTGGTTATAAATAGAACAATACAAGGCATCAGGGTGTGGTAGCAGCTACATGTGTATAATTGAAATTATGTAACAGGATGTTTTAAGCAGCAATTTCAGGGACAGATTATCTTCAATAACTTGTTGAGTTCAAGCTGACAAATTTTGGCAATGGTCATGGTATAACTGTAATATTGCCCAGTCGACGTTGAACAATTAACTCACTCACTCACTCGCTCGTTCGTACAAAGTAGTGTCATTTCCATTTGAAACAGGGCTACAGATAAGGGGCGTACGTAAAATCATGCATATACACCGAAAAATGAAATTAAATGCGGAGAATTTATGTTATAAATACCTGTATATGTCTAACATTTCATTTCCAAGTGTATTGTTTTCATGACATTTGACCAAGGATGATATGTCATGAGCTTCATTCCCCAGCTTTGGGAGTTCCCTACTCAGATACTGCCAGTTATGCAATGACAATTGTCCCTATTTTTTGATTGGCTGAAAATTACTGCAGTGTTTTCCAATTACAATTTTGCATACAAACTATTTCATGTACAACAATTATTAATGAATACAAGCTCGCTTTTTATGTTGATCATTTGGTACAATGTGTATGTATATCTAATGTAAGGAATTGATATTACAGGTTGATAATTAGAATGCATTACACTTGATTAGATAATCATTTGATCTAAAACATAGGACTTATATTATCAATAGGTTATATATGAAACGTCATTTAATTCATATCAGAAAATAACAGGTTTCTTTGGTAAAAGTTCCAAAATCGGGACTGAATGTATTTTTGTCATATAAATGACTAACAGTCGCAAATTTTTTCAGAGTTGCTTATCTGAGATTCACACTGTTACTAAAACCGTTATGAGTTTATGTCAGTAGAATTTTGAGTTCCATGATATAAACTTTCTAGCTAATATTTTTAGGTAAATAAAGTAACCCCACAAATTGAAAATGAAATGTTTCCAATCACAAGACAATACTATTTATCAAAAGAAGCTGTCTAAGACTAATGTACAATAATCAATTAAGCTTTGCAGATTTGTTTCTTGCCTCAAATAATTAAAAGGTGTTCACACTAAAATGGTCGCCAGTGGTTTTTGGTTTCATAATTGATTATTTACTCTACGACTTCAGATAATACGGTCGTTTAATGAGATGTTTTGACCTTTTGAAGATACTACATTTGGCAGAAACTTATGTTTATTCAGGAAAATTTTTTAATCTGTCAAAATAAGTGCTACTGCCCCTTTCACTTTCTCACGCTGTCAGTACACTTTCGAAGTCCTTAGTACACCTCAACTTAAAATTTTAGGTATAAGTACACCCACACCAAAAGTTTTCTGTAGCCCTGGTGAAGTACTGTCCGATTGGTGTCAAAAATAACCATTATGGTGACAAATGTTATGGATCAAGTTGTGATTTTTTATCAAAACCAGACATTGTTCCATGGCTGGCAAGGGCCAATTTAGCAAATTTAATTCTGGAAATGATCTATTCCAGACAGTGAATCAGATTATTTCAAGAACTGCAAAATAGGATATTTAAATAGTATACAAGTAATTTGGAGATGTATTACCAAATTCATAAGGCCTTCTAGATTTTCTTTTTAAATCAACGAATTGTTATGTATTTAGGATTATGGGGATAAGTTTTTAACCAAAGTGATGTGGTTTGATTTTAGTACATTTGGTGTTTTTGCACAAACCAGACCGAATAAGATTCGATGAGCAATTCTCTATTGCACTTATTTTTATATTTATACCATTGTTTGACACATGTTCGCTGCATTTATTTTCAAGTTGATAGAGAACCTTGGCATGCCAGTTTCTTTGATATTGTTAAAAGATTTTGAGTGTTTGCCTCAGGGTAAATCAGGTATAATGGCTCTGTTTATTGTTCATCGGTTGGCAAGGTGAAGATTTCCTCACAATCACTAAAAATTATCAAAAATAGAAATCGGTAGTACTTTACATTGATTAAAATTCTGTCAAAATATTGTTGAATGATTCCTATCAAAGTATATAGTTAGAAACACATTATTTGCAAAAGGTTTTGATCGAAATGCAAATCTAACGAAGTATCTCTTAAGTGTTTTTCAGAAATGCACCTTGACTTGTAATTGTTAGATACTTATTGTATTCACTTTAACCTGCAAACACATGCAGTCTCTTCTACAATTTAAGTTAATAAATATACAATATGTCACGATACATATTGTATTGTCACCCTAATATTGTGCTAAGTATCATATCGGGAGGGTAGTGTATTGTGAGACCCCCATTAGTCACCCCAATCAGTATCACAACAATCATTTGGAGATTTACTTTTTAAGATATTAAAAGCGGTAAAAGATAAACGACAAGGTTAGGCAACTTAAATACACAAAGACGTAAACAATTAGGAAAAACCCAAATAGGAGACAAGATAAAGAAAAGCCCTCCCTCAAGTAGATGTAGGTAAAAAGGAAGTATAACAAAGAATTGTCTTAGCAGTAATTAGCGTCAGTAAAACTACTTGGTGGGAAGGGTGGGATAAAAAGCTTTAAAGTTCAAACTTGCTCATAGCTAGATGTCGGCGGCGGCCATAACTGAGAGAAGTGTGACGTCATAGCAGGGGAGATAACTCTAAGGTGTTAGATAGCTTGTGCTTTGGGGGGCATCTCAAAAAACTAAAATGTAGTTTATTTATCAACTATCACGTTAACTGACAAGTATGAGTTCTATGACCACTGATTAACCCTCCATCAGCTCATCAGCTTATGGAAAATTACATTACCCTGTTGTCAGGAATAATTGATAAATACTATGAAAAATACATTTGGTTTCATCAAAAAAACCAGGTTTAGTTAATGTAAGGATTGGGCTTCACCTCTTGCTAGCTTATCATATAAAACCAGATGGCCATATGACCAGTCTGGCATCTGACTATCCTCTAGCGTCTCTATAATTTGAATACTTTCCACTTCCAAATCAAAACTACTGCATCCCAAAAACTGAAATTTTGTGCTGATACCTTGATTTCTTGCCGACAAGGCAAGGTGGGCCAGTTGGTTAGCTGCTGGTACAATCAATGGTGGCAGTGTTGCTTGACGCTGAGGATGTGGGTCGAATCCCTTAAGGGAAAGTGTGATCCCAAAGATATGAATGTAACACTAATTCTAATACTCAACCTGTAAACTGCACTCATACCTACACAGGGATTGGGAAGGACACCTTTGACAATGGGCCATTTTAGGGCCTTTAGACGTTATCAGAATTTTAATTAAGCCACTCTCCTTTGTAGAACTGGTAACATGTATAATTTTGATTGGCCATATTTTTCATCCAATGTGCAAAATATCTTTCCTTATCCCTGCTTTCAGCTTATAAAACTGCATTGGTCAACAATAGAGCTAATGTGCGATATTTCAAGCAAATTTGGTTTGACGTTGGGGGATTGTGGTTGGGGTATATCATATTTAAATCTGCTATCACTGCTTTTTTGATCTTTCATGCTTTAGTTAGTCCCTCCTGGTTTCTGCAATTCCACAGTTGCAGAATAAATTGCATAAATATGCTTCTGAGGCAGAAAATAGTCTGGTCCAAGGAGAAGGTGTTTTGATGCAGAATTCATTATTTACTCATTTTGGAAGTTGGAAAATATAATTAATAATAAATAAAATGAAAATGTTTGCTCAAGGACAAAAGGTATGCAAAGAGATAAAGGTTACAAGGTATACTTTTCACAACTGAAGATATTACATTCATCACTTTATCATTTGGAAGCAATTCAGTAGCACTCAGCCCTAAATGAAGTGCAAGAAAAGGGTAAAAAAGAAATACTTTTCCATTTTTAGGCATTAGTAGCCTGTTTTAGAATTATATTTAAAAAGATGATTCACCACAGTCATATTTCCTTCATAATTGACAAAGTGGAGACAGGGAAACTTCGGTACTTTATTTACTGAATGAGTTATGATTAGCAATCTGATATATATATATATATCTGCAATATATGTATATTCACTGTTAATTGCCTTAAATTTGACAACAAGGTCATGTGGAATAATGGTCCATTGGGATAACTTATCTCCCATAGATTTTAGTTGAAACCTTGTATTTAGGATCATTAGTTTATATTTTTAGAAAATATTAAACTGTTTGCATATATTTTAAGGTTTTAGCAAAAATACACATTTTGTTAAACAGTATGATAAGGTACTTACATCTTCCAAAACATAGAAGAAAAGTTAATGATTAATCACATGGTTTTAATTCATTATGTTCAGTTTCAAAAAGGAAGTAGTATTTGAATTTTGTAATTTCCTTTCCAGCAGCCGTAATCATGTCATATTCTGCGCTCACATTAGTAAAATCATTACCTATTATTAGATTATTTTTACAGCAGTCAATATTTAAGTTAATAGCCCTTGACATATATTTATCCTTAAACTAAACTAACATGCTTGTAATTTGATGAATTTTTATGTAAGAAAGGTTATTGTGACATGGCAAGTCTAAATACTTATATGTTACCTTGAAGATTTGTTTTAATGTAAATCAGGTTGGCCACAGGTTGAGTTTACTGGTTACCGAGCTGTCCTAGATAATCCAAAGATCAAATGTTATACGGTAGACTGTAGAGTGTCTTTTATCAGTCTGTCTCTTCTATGTGCATGTAAAAATTCTCTCGTTAGACTTTGACTTTAGAGATTACTTCTAGGTTATATATATTCTTCTTGAAATTGTGATTGTATATTGACAAAATATAATGACTGGTTGACACGCAAGCTGTCACATAAGACTGCGCACGCAGTAAAAAGTTTCACTTTTGTTTTCACCTCTGATAGTTCTCTCAAGGAATGGAATTTTCTAATATGTCACAGATGGGTAGGTTTGAGGTTTGTTTACAAATATTACAGATTTGTGTTGTTTCAGGGTCTAACAGGTTATTAGTTCGATACCTGTATTTCACCTATTATTTTGTCTAAGTGATATGAAATTTGAAATGCACAGGAATTTGAGGAAATGAATATATATGTTTATGATAGTTATCAAAGAGAAATTTGCAGGTGATTGCTTACTTGTCCTGCAGTGTAATCAAAATCATATCAAATTGTATGTTCATTGGTTTATGTTACACGCAAATCGTTTCCTTGATGAAATGTTGAGATCTAGTGATAGCAAGTTTTGCATATACGGTTTACTGTCCTTGATGTGTTGGCAGTGCTGCTGTTTTTTTTATCAAACCTGCTATTAGATAATATTGAGTTTGCCTTTCCTATAAGTACTGTTAATTTGAGCCTAAATTCTTAAACTTATCTTCATTATATATACATTATCTGTAGTCTTGCATCTCATTATCTTCATATATCTTTTGATACTGTAAATTAGTAATATTGTTACCAGTTGTATGAAATGACTTAAAGCACCTAAGATTCTTTTCATGTCACAACATGCCTTCGACATAAAGTGAAATCTTAAATATTCTGTTGACCAATCAAAAGCCCCCTTCATGAATGTTTCAAACCGAGTAATTATCATAACAAAGGTGTGTGTCAACACTATAATTTACGTGAATATACATGTATAAATTGAGCTGTGCCGATATATTGTAGAATTGAGAATCAAGATACTTATCATGATAATCATCGACATAAAACTGTTTCCTTTGCCTGTCATCAAGGTGTTTGTCAAGAATTAACCTTTTTATCAAAAATCCCTGCTAAAGTGTGGTGTGACATGTATCCTATCAAATCATGTATTGAGGTTCTGATACATATTGTCATCATGAAATTCTTGTATCATCAAACCTCTGTATTGTATATAGCTGTTTTACTTTTATGTGTTTTGTGTAAGTATAACAGAAATATTTCTAACCTGTAAAGGAATTTTAGTTATCTCCATTTGCTCCTTGACTGTCGGATCAATACCAGGTCACAATTGATAGCATAATGTGACGGAAAATTGTTTTTTAACCAGTTAAAGCAACATTGCTAAGTAATCATATACAGCTAGTAAGGGGTCAGGATTTGTTTAGTTTGATGTGCAAAATCATGAATTGAAAAAAACTGCGCCTTAAGAAGTATGTTTTGACATGTCTTTTGGGGGCATAAATCATTGTCATTATAAACCCCTTCACACCATCATGCCTGAAATCAGACTCGTTAATGTATTTGTGTCTTGTTTTGTCAGGATTGAAGGTAATGTACCCATGTACCATGTCCTTTTTTCGAGACAGTCAAATTGTTTTAACCATGCATTTGATAAATGCCTTTGATGACTGTGTTTATCCTCAGATTTTTTTCGCTGTAAACTCAATGTGAACTTACTTAATTTGATCGCATTGAGAATATTCACACCTGTGCATGCAAGTATCATGGGCAAGATATTACCCAAATTACATTAAAATTATATTTATAGAAATTAGAAAAATGTATGATTAATTTACAGAAATATCCAAATTACATTAACAATTCAAATATACAATTTATCATTATTCATAAGATACATAAGTCACAATCTTTTACAAGTAGACCATATTTCTCATAATCACCTTTTCACCTAAGGATACAAAATGTCAGAGTAAATCTTCATTCTAAAAAGTAGACAACTCGTCTATCTAAGACAATAGTCTTTAATTAATAATCCTTTTACAAGCGATGACACTGACAGTGATTTTAGTAGATAAAGCCTTAGGCTAATTAAGCTAATCCACTTAAGAACTTAATTGACCTCATCTAATTAATCTTCAAGTTTTCAAGACATGTCAATTTATAAGTCTAATGAAAACAATAACTGGCTAGAATATTAGTGACACTGTTAACGAGATTAAAAATCTAACCAATGAGAGATCACCTTCATTTACCTATATAAACCAAGATAGAAATTTAATCTTTAGTCAGTCAGTTAGAGTTAGAGTTCGGATACCATCTAAACACTTCTCAAATCTAGACTCCAGGGGCTGTGTGTATATATATAGATTGTCATGCCCCTGGAGGGATCATCCACCTGTAATCTACATGTTATTATTATTCTGTTGTTAAAATTGTTCCTGTGAATAAACTTGTGCATAACTATTCCACGGACTTTGGATTTCTTCTGCCTAGAGTTAATTCCCCATTAAAAACTAGACAGCAAGACCGTCATCCCGGAATATCCAAAGTTGGGGCAGATGAGGAATACCTACAACCCTGCTTCAGCTTTGTGATACAAGCTCCAAACCTAAGAAAAGTGACAATTTTATGCTTCTAAACTTGTTACAAACAATGAACGGAATGGTTATTTTTGCCATATATGATATATGAAAGGTTATATTTATTTTGTTGAGCTATTTATAGACTGAATGGCAGTTTGTGTGTTTGAAACACTCACACTATTTATGGTGGCAAAATGTGTGAAGAATTTACAACTGTGTAACCATTTTTAGCTTAAGCATTGCTGCCATGAATTCAAATAGCATGCTGATTCTCCCATTTAAACAGAAACCACAAAAAGTACTTTAAAGCTTTGGACATTTTGATATGAAATTATTTTATTGTAATTCAAAAACATAACAAAAGTTATCTCCTAAATAATCTTACACCAATTTGACAGACAACCAATCATCAGGCAGTAAACAAGAAGGTAATTCAAGATAACTGTCATAGGTGTTTAAAAAATCGGGACTCGCAAAACTTTGTGATCTTTCCTTGACATGCCGAAAAAAGTCACCACAAAGGCACTGACTTGCATATTTTTCAGAATATTAACTGCAAAAATGGCATGACTCAGAGACCTTAGTCTGTAACTCAGTGGTAGAATACACTGAAAGTTCAGGAAATACTGACACTGATAAGATATGCATGTATAATGGAACAGTCCAGCGTTATACTCTAAGAGGTAGGGTAGTCCTGAAAATGGTATTTTGATTGTTGAAATTTCTTGTTTCAGATGAATGGATGAGCTACTTTGGGGAGAAATGCAAGAGTTGTTTTCACGGAGTTGTTTCTGTCCTAGTGACCACCCTCCTCTACCTGCTGGGTATCATCATGTACTTGTGAGTTCTTAGTGTTTTGATTGTCAGTTAAATACCAGTATCTATCAACTGAATAAACTGGATTATCAGTTCCTTTGGAAAATAACAATGGAATGTGTTAAAAGCTAATAGTGACTGATAAGAACAATTTTCTGGTGTCATCAAACAGTGGTTTGACATAATAATGAGCCTATGTCGTCATGTTGTTGAGACGAAATCTTGAGTCGACTAAATATAAATGCAGTCAGATTATGATAATACAATTATAAGATCATATAATAAAAAGACAATTCGTCTATTCGTGATTTAGAAAATTGAAACATTATCATTTACTGCTCATCATTTGTGATAATATAAACTTCTACCCTACTCATTGAGGCATTTTTAAGAAAGACATATCTCAATATAATATAGGACAGCTGAGTCATGTTTGTTTGGGGTCATTCACATATATTTAAGTCATGCCATATTGTAATGTCCAACAACTGCTACATTAATACACCTTGGGACGACAGTCTTCACAGCAATATAAGCTAGTGTTCCTATCACAAGCTTTTATTCTGATTTTATGTGTTTGCTATGATTACTATTTTTAATATTAATATTATATTGATATCATATCAAGACCAAAATGCTTAATTTGATTACCATTACATATGGAACTGTAATCAAGGTTGGTTTTTTTTCAATGTTTAAAGTAAAAGCTTATGAATAAAACATTGGCAGTAAGATAGTAATCTTATTTTAAAAATGACTGTTACGATATGTTAATTCCCATCTTTCATCTGTCTGCAGAGCTTCAGGCTGTGTTCATCTAATCACTGTTGCGTGGGGCAAGGGATGGTCTTTCCTGAAAACCAAAGTCTTCAAAAGTAATTTTTCACCCGGATCTAAACCTGGACAAACAGAAACAAAGCGTCGGATTGGACTAGAAGAAAATATAGCATTGCCCAGCACAGGTATGATTTTGGCCATTGGCAAATCTGATTAGAATCAACCCTCTTCTGAGAAATTTAACTTGCAAAATATTGCTTCCAACTCATTCCTTTGTAAGAGTTGAGCAAGGGGAAACCACAAAATGAGATTGTTTCCTGATAGACACAGTTTTTTAAAACTGTAAATCCATGGTACAAGGTTGAATTTAATCAGAATGGACTTTTCTATAACTATAGGAATTAGAATATATTCTTTTATAATACTTCAATCAATTACAACCAAGTTTCCTACCATTTGCTAAGATTTATGCTGTCCTACATGTTTCAAACTCCCACTCTTAACTGAAGAAAATAAAATTGTATGATCATGGTTGAATGAATAAGTGACTATGAGATAAAGCTAGGGGAATGTGTGCTACTCATTATAAATAATTTGGAGTCTGTTGCTAGAAAGATAAGAATAAAAAGCAATGATTTGATTTTCAGGAGAAGAAGCCATGAGAAGGTTACTTGCCTGTCGAGGAAAGGATCCCTATAGGTAAACATCAACAATATTAAGTTCATCATATTCTTAGAATTCTAGGTTTCTCTCATCCCTCTCAGTTACCCTTGACTAGCTTGATTAAGCTACTCTAAACGGTTTACTGAATGACTCGTTCAAACATTTTTGAAAAGGCTGCTAATGACTGAAATCTTGCATAGGTGGTGTTAAACAATAACTCTTCATTCACTCATTTTGAAAATCTCAAAAGACCAATGAAATCAAAGTTTAACTAGTGTACTTTACTGTAACTACAAACTGCCTCCCCTTTGAAAATCAAGATATATGCCATGTAATATTGCTGCATCAAAAGATAAAGAGTAGATAAATAGAGAATATTTGACATTTCTCGTCGAATACCATTGATATCTCATCGAGTGAAGCAGAAATTTATATTTTCATGACGATTGTAAATTTATGTTTTTCTACTTCACGAGATGAGATATTCATGGTATTCGACGAGAAATGTCAAATGTTCTATTTATTGTTTCCCGAAACCCCGTAAAAGACCCTAACTATATGAATTTAGAAGCTAAAACGCTTCGCTAGCGCAGCTGTTTTCTTGACTCTTACATGTGACATCATGACAAAGACAACTTTGTGTTTGCAGTATTCTAGGATTACGTTCTGATAGCTCGGATGAAGACATCAAGAAGTACTACCGGCGCCAGGCTGTCTTGGTACATCCAGATAAGGTCAGTTGAATTCTGCTATAACTTTGAATGATATTTTCCTTATTGAGTGTCTTAAGTAATGAACATTCTGTGCTTAGCTGCTAATGGCTTGAATATTACCCAAGCCGGGCATAACAATACCTCACACACTCCTGTAGTTTTCTGTGGTTTTTTGTCATTGCTATTTGAAGGTTTACTCTGTTTTGGAGATATTAATTTCTATCATATCGTTCAAGATCTATACTGTTTGTAAATGATAGTGATATTACTTTAAAATTTGACATTACTTGAGACATTTGACATTAGACATTTTCAGGAAGCTTATTTTATAAAATATTTCAATATTGACCCGTGAAATATATCCTACTTCATAAAACCTGATTACTTTGATCATGAATGTGATTTTTCTGCCCACAGAACCAGGAGCCGGGTGCGGAGGAAGCCTTCAAGATTTTAGGTCACGCTTTCGAGATGATTAGAGAACCTGTGAGTAACATTTTGGGGGGAAAAAATCAATAGTCCCTTCGCTTTGAACATTTCCAGAATGGATGGCGTTCTTTTAATCGAATAAAATAATGTTCCCATCACAGAGATGAAAGAAATGCAGTTGTGTTGACAGTTAGGTGAATTGGTTTAAATGACCAGTCTGCATGTCATTACTCAGCTTGTTATCCCCCGCTCAACGTAGTTGGCGGGGGATATTGAAATGGTCTCCGTCCGTCTGTTCGTCCGTCCGTTCGCCGTCCGACCTGATAATGTTTCCGGAGCACAACTCCAAAACTGTGAGACCTAGCTCGACGAAACTTGGTATGTGCAACGGGCATCATGCGGAGATGTGCCTTTTGGGGTTTTCAACTTCTTTGCATTTTTATGTTTACCCGTTTCCATGGAAACATAACATAGGATTTCGTTTCCGGAGCACAACTCCAAAACTGTGAGACCTAGCTCGACGAAACTTGGTATGTGCAACGGGCATCATGCAGAGATGTGCCATGTGGGGTTTTCAACTTCTTTGCATTTTTATTTTTACCCGTTAATGTTTCCGGAGCACAACTCCAAAACAGTGAGATCTAGCTTGACGAAACTTGGTATGTGCAACGGGCATCATGCGTAGATGTGCCTTTTGGGGTTTTCAACTTCTTTGCATTTTTTCCGTTCGTCCGTCTGTCCCGATAATGGTGAGACCTAGCTCGACGAAACTTGGTATGTGCAACAGGCATCATGCGGAGATGGGCCTTTTGGGGTTTTCAACTTCTTTGCATTTTTATGTTTACCCGTTTCCATGGAAACGTAACATAGGATTTTGTTTCCGGAGCACAACTCCAAAACTGTGAGACCTCGCTAAACTACCCTTTCTCTTGGGCGGGGGATATAGCTGACTCTGTCTGCTTGTTTATTTTGGATTCAGTTTTTAAAGTGCTGTAGTTGTAAATGGAGTACTAGGAAAGAAATGACTGAGTGTCCTTTGTAGAGAGGCAACAATGTTTTGAGAAAGCTGGTGAAATTGCAAAATTTGAAATTTAAGGAGTTTTTTTTGAGTGTTTAAAATAAAGACTTCAGTTTAATGTTTAGAGTAAGGTTTCCTTACACACTGAGTAATGCAAACCCTGTTGTTGAAATCTTTGGTCCTGACTTTAGGAATTAAATTGAGTAAGTGTTTATTTAAAGGCTTTGTATTTGTGCTCATTAAAATATATAATTGTGTTTTCAGGCAAAAAGAAAAGTTTACGATGCTCAAATGCAGGAGGCCCACGAAGCTGAGGCTGCCATGGTATGTAAGCTAGTTCCTTGTGTAGAGGTGTGATGATACAGAAATATCACAATATGATACATATCACAATATCATGTATTTTCCATAAAATGATAGACTTTTGACAAAAACCTTGAATTTTAGAGAAAATAACCAATTTAAGTCAACTATTTGTCATATGAAGTATTATAATTATAGATCCTACGTTATATCAATACAGCTATATCTTTTTGATCACTTGACTCCTGAATTAATAGACATCACAATATAAGAAATGGTTTTCTGTGACTTTATTTTTATTAATCGTTATTCATGGATCTGCATTCTTTTCAAAACTAGTATAATGGAGACCTTGTTTTGAGACCCCTTTGACAATGGGCCATTTTGCGGCTTTCAGTCTTTTTCAGAGATTTCGAATGGGCCATTCCCCTTTGTAGCAAAAGTAAAGTTTCTAATTCTAATGGGCTATGTTTTCATCCATTGTGCAAAATGGCCCAAGGACCCTGCCTTTCCCAATCCCTGCTTATGCAATAATATTTTATTTTCAGTGATTTTCCTTATTATGCAAGATTTTATTAATGTAAAGAGAGCAACCAGGAATGTTTAAACGCTAATAAATTTTGCAGGAGTTGCAATTAAGACTTGCAATTTTTTGGGGGGCATAATGGTGAATTATCAGTAAAATTATTTGGTATAATAAGCTTTGTTGATTGTCAAAAGCTATTTAACAACACTTGTTCTCATCACTTTTAAATGACAGAATATTCATAATTGTACAGGAATATGATATATGTATAGCTATGATGTTTAGCAATATTTTTCGTATGATCAAGCTCTTTGATTTCAAATCTTATTTTATTTTATCTTTCAGAGAGAATTTAACGATTTGCTGACTAAACTACAAGAAAAGATACATGAGGTGAGATATACCTGGTAACGGTAGAAATCTTAATTAGCATAAACAACCTGAAAAGTACCCCAAATACATAAATCGTCCCCCTCCCCAATTTTGACCAAAAATATCTTTAACCAAAAAAAACTTAAATTATTCGTGAGAAGATTCCTCGGCTCAAATAAGAGTTCTTTGCAATATTTTTTATCAAGTTATAAGTGTTCAAACCTCATTTAGTAAAATGTATTGTAAGTACCACTTCTTAACTTTGACGTACCAATATCCTAGTACGAGAACAGCCATGAAAATCTGAAAGCTTATGCTCCCGTGATCAAAAATTTGATTCTGTGTCTCTTAAACTGCTTTAATTCTCAAACTGGAAAACATGTCTCTCACATCTTAGCATAATTATGATTTAGCTGTTGTTATCTGGTTGATGTTACTCTACAGGCTGCAAACATGATGCGGTGTGACAACTGCGGCGGGAAGCACAAGCGCATTCCCATCGAACGGCCGTGGTACAGCGCCAGATTCTGTGATAAATGTAACATCTTCCACTCCGCCAAAGAGGTTAGATCTCCTTGAATATCTACTTTCTGTATTGAAATAAACTTTCATTCCCTCAAAGAGGTGGGATCTTCGTGAATATTACTTTCTTTGTTAAAGGTAAACTTTCATTATTTGAGGTAAACTTTCATTCCACAAAGGAGGTAGAATCTCCATAAATAAATAACTTTCTGTATTAAAAGTAAACTTCCATTCTGCCAAAGAGGCAAGATCTCCAAGAATATGTACTCTCTGTATTAAAAGTAAATTGTCAATTAGCAAAAGGGGTTTGATATCCCAAAGTATTGGTACTGAGAAGTAAGTGACATAAAATTCTTAAAAAATAAGAACAAACTCCAGCACGCACGTATGTATTTTTTATTATGATAAATTTACAACATTCCCTTGTAAAACAAATGCTTATATTACAAAACACTGACGTATTACAACTCACTTTGAAAATTACTGATACATCAACTTACCGTAATTCAATCTCTCAACGTGACGCGTGCTTCATGTCGACCTGCCTCCAAGATGCGCTATTAGGGGGGTTGACTTATATACAAGGTATATGATTTTGCCAGCAATTTGGGGGGCTGAGAAAGGGGGTCGACTTATACACGGGGTCGACTTATACACAGTAATATACGGTACTAACTATGATAAATGTAACATCTTTGACTCTGCGAAAGACGTATGATCTCCAGGAATATAAAACTTTGTTACATGTAGACTAAAGGCACTTCTTGTAATTTTCTGTGTTATGCAACAGTAATTTGCTTCTGTGGAATTTTATGTTTTGTGATGAAGATGATGTTTAAACTCCACCTTAATTTTGATTTATTAAGTTTTTGTTGTTATCTCTTATTGATTAATTGGATCATCCATATAATACAATGGAGCATTTTTTATTTAATAATCACAGCATGCCATGTTTTCATTGTTTGTGGCACTTTTAAAACCAGGGATATCAGTGCATTTAAACAGAGCTCATGAAGATATGGCTATTTGGTGAGAATAAAAACAACAGTTTTGCAGGCCATAGCCCAAAAGGCGGGTTAAAAACCCCAAATGACTTTCGTATTATTTGGGTTACAATTGATGAGATCTAAAATCAATATGAAATCAGAAATAGCATCAGTGTTTGGTACGCCAAAAATCTAACATACTAAAGTCACTCTTTGAGATTGTTTAGTTTGAACATGTATCCATGTTTGTGTTGCAGGGAGATGTATGGGCGGAGACCGCTATGTTAGGTTTTCTGTGGCATTACTACGCATTGATGGATCAGCACGTGTTTGATATTACTGAATGGGTCGCATGTCATGTGAGTATATATTACAACTGAGCTAACAGTATTGCCATAAACCAACCGCAAACCATCCTGCTACATCAGCGTAATTGAATCTGCTGATTGAACTCCTTCCATATACCCTAATCTCCTTCGAGCCAAATCCCTCGTACAGCTTGCGCGGCTTGATGTTCATGGCTGTTAATGAAATGTCATTATCGAAGGAGCTTGATGCTACTCTTTTGAACTTATCGGAAGTTTCAATCCGGGTTGTGCCACTGTTGCTGGATGCGAGTCGTCTCATTGTCTTGTTAGATAGCAAGCGAGGGATTTGGTTCAAAGGAGATCAGGGTATATGGAAGGAGCTCGATCAGCAGATTAAATTACACTGATAAAGCAGGATGACCACAAACGTCCTAATAAAGGGTCGAGTTGATGCATGTAATGTTTACTTCATTTCAAACAATGAGAATAGGTCTTTAAGCAGCTTTGACTTGACTGAGCTCTTGACCAAATCATTATTAGAAACAATAAAATTTTAAGTAGCTATAAAAAAATTTATTTGTTTTCCTTTCAAAATTCAATTAACAGCTTTAGATAATTTTTATATAATTTTGTAACAAGTTTGATATTGAATTCAGGATTTGTCTGTGTGATTAAAACTTCTTTGCCTGAGTGTGTGACCTTATGAGTTATTCAATCAAAATCATAGAATATTTTCATGTCAAGGTGACTTTTCTTTGCATTTAATTTTTGTTTTCTTGATATTCTTTGATGCTACTTTTTCTAACCACTCTTTTCCCTCCAGGTTTACAATAGATAAATAGGTTGTTGTACAGGAAATACAGGTGTTTTTTTGTCTCACATCATGTCACTGTAAGATGCTCTTTGTATATTTTATTTTTAAAGTTTTCAATTTATTCATTTTATTTCAAAATTTTTTTTTTTTTTTTTTTTCCAGAAGGATTTTTTCAAACAGATGCAAGCCAACTGTCACCATGTGTTGTATAGGATAGCAACAGACGGCAACAAGGGTCATAGACACGGGAAATCAGGGTGAGTATTGCCTGTACCATCTTGTTAAGAATGTTGTTTCTTTATTAACAGTAAGAACTAGGGATGTAACGATAGATCAACTATCAAATTATCATGATAGTTGGTATGCTATAGTCCTTTACTGACATTAAAAACTAACAATAGTATCAATAGCACATCAATAGTTTTGATAATTTAGTCAATTAAGATGTTAATATGAATCTATAAGTGAAATTTGCGAACTGGCTAAAACTGCAGCTTTTAGATTTGAGGTCCCTGACAGATCATTGATTCTAACGGCTAATGCAAGAATTATTTTTCTGTTTGCCATATAATTGGAAAGTTAGAGGGACTTTTAAATCATAAAGATACTAAACACTGTTAATTCATGAACTATGTTACTTCATTTATTGATGAACTACTGCAATAGCTACTGCAAAAGTGGGTCACAATAGGCAACTTCCATTGTTCATGTATCTGTTTATAGTTTGAGCAAAGGTATTCTTATTGGATGATGCTTCTTGAAGTTCTTGAAGTTCAAATGGATAATTGTTTTCGTCATTTGTTCATGTTTTTTAATTTCTGTACTTTGAATTTTTTAAGATTCTTAAGATTTTCACTGATGAATTTGTACTTAGCATGACTATATTTGTCAAGATTGATTTTTTAACTAAAGTAATTAATTACAAATAAAGCTTTTATTAGCTAAATGATTACAAATAAAGCTTTAGCTGCTAAAGAGTAGTATTAAAATTGTCTTGGTTGTAAAGTGATTGAAAATATTAAAAAGTGTTTTTGATTTCAATGTATATTTTAATATATGAAGTTAACCGAAATCTCAGTGAAAGGGATTTTAAGAAATTATCTTGGATCTCTCAGTTTGTAAAGTTATTTTGAATTCCCAGTTATTAAGTTTATACAAATCTCTTTTTCAGTGAACAAGATTTAGAAGATTTTATCAACCACCTTTTCCACAAGGCATCAATGTCACCAGACGGATCGTCACCATGGCAACAGCAGCAA
This sequence comes from Phorcus lineatus, assembly GCA_921293015.1. Classification (NCBI taxonomy): domain Eukaryota; kingdom Metazoa; phylum Mollusca; class Gastropoda; order Trochida; family Trochidae; genus Phorcus; species Phorcus lineatus. The sequence continues at coordinate 52,113,712 of OV121083.1, forward strand.
CAACAGCAACAGTCTAACTCTCAGTCTCAACCATCGTCTACATGGAGTTCTAGTGGTCCCTCAACTGGCGGGAAACGTAATCGCAGGAAAAAGAAGCGCCATTGATGAAAACTATGTCCATTGATTTGGAGTTTAGCGTTGAACTGCCGTAACAGTGTTCTGTTGAACAGGATATATATCCTTTATGGAACCTCCTTTATAGGTGTTCTGATATAGAATTGTAATTTAGGGCATGAAAATTTGTATCGATGATTTGAAGAATTCTGCGGTGTATTTCAACAGTTTTTGATAGGGAAGGTTATGGGAGATTTTTAACCAAATTTCAGTTTAGTAAGACGTCAAGTATATTTTGAATATGTTCGTAATCTTGCCTTGATTTGTTATTAACACCTAATCCCAATTCTTTACCAATCAGGTGATCAATGCACTATAAATTTTTCGATCTTAAAAACATTTCTTGTCATACTTTTCTGATTCACTTTGCTGGGTTCTTTTATTTCAGCATAAATGTATAACTGAAAAACTCATTTATAAACGTTTCTCAGGTTTAAACATTATTTCTCTTTCCAAATGTTGTTTCGTTTTTTAAAAGTTTTTCAAAATAGGAAAAAAAGTTTATAGAGTCCACTATGTTGTGTATGATAAATGTCAGAGAAAAGTTGATTTCTCCTTATACTTGGGAGATGCATTTAGAGTTACCTCCCTTCACATAGCTATTTCAACAAATCAATTTGAATCAGTTTGGTTTAGTATTGAGTGCTTGATGTTTGAGTTTGTGTATTGTAATTTTGGTCAGTTTGTGCAAGATTGAATAATTATTTGATCTAATTGAAATCTCAAACGTGGTATGAAATTTCTTTCTATTCCAATATTTAAAGCTATTGGCTATGTCAACATTAATTTTCCTTGATTTAGACAAACATGAAATTAAACTTTATGATGTATATTTTTTACATTATGCTGTGATAAAATGATTGAATAACGTTTTGACTCATACATCAATTTGGACAATACAACGTCGATTTGTCTATTTTGCATAATTTTATATAATTTCAACTTCATCATTTCCGTGGATGGCAACACCCATTTAATTCAGGCTATTACCCTAAATGGCTTTTGACACCAATTGGTATTTGCTGGAACTTTGATGTATTGAATCAATAATGATATTTCTTCATTGGTTCATATGAGATTTTTAAAAATTCATTACAATGGGTGGTTGTCGTTCAAGATGGTTAAACTTTTCAAAGTTTTGTTTGTATTTACCCTTTATGCATTATTCCCTGTTTCACCTAGCAGTATTCAAACATGATTTCATGAATAGAACACTCTGCATAATATTATTAACCCTATCACACTCCCGTCTCCTTCAAGTGACGTTGCAGCTAATGGCTGAAATATTGCCCGAGCGGCGCTAAACCATAACTAACTCACTCACTAGAGTTACTTTGTTAATTCTTGGTGCTGCATAGCATTATATCTCAACTCAGATTTATTCGTATCGATGATGATTCAGATTTGACATAGGAACACAGCTTTTTTTCACTAACGGAATATATACTCAACAACAAAAGTTACGGAGCACCCCATTATTCAAAATTCAAAGTTTCATGTGATTCTTGTTATGACCTGTTATTTACATCATTATTGAAATTTATGGAAATCATGTGAAAGGTTTCTCCGATTTTAACAATTGTCATTTCTATAAAGCAGTATGAAATCACATCTCTGTTGTAATAAACTTGTCTATGAAATGTGTTGATCAATCAATTGATTGCTGAAAGTAAGCAGACATTTCATTTGACTGAATTTTGCTTGCAAGAAAATTGATAAACCTGGTTCAAATGTAGCTCTTGATGGATTTCTTACGTCTTATCTATGCAGTGATCATTGCAATAAGCCCTGTCAGCTTTCATGTCGTAACGCTTCACTTTCTGTTGTTTCCTCAAGTGTTTGTGTAAACGCAAACTGAATAATTGAAATATAATATGTGTAATGTGTTTTAACCTCATCATCGGTTTGGGACAGTGTATTCCGAAGTCGAGGAGAGGTTCATAAGTAGAGGAACCAGTTCTGGATCCACTGAAGGATGCTGCATTGTAATTTATTTACAGACATTAGTGTAGATGCCAGATTCAGTTCAGTTGCATTTAATGGTACACCTCTCACTCTACATGTGGATAGATATTCAAATTTCAAAAAGGAAATTTCCATCATGACTAACTGTCTTTCCAATAAAAATCCAAAGAGCTTCTTTTGAAATCATTTGCAAATATGTAACACTGCTTGTTAAATAATGTTTTGACCAAACTCATTTAATTTTTTCCATTAAAGACTTGTCCATGGTTCCTTTTTTTAGGAATGTTGTGCCTGTAGTCTTGTCCATTTTTTTGAAGAAAGTGAAATTTTCTTATTATGGCTGGCTAGCCATAGGACTTGATTCCATTTCACTCGGGAGATCTTCAAATAAGATTCTTGGAACTTGTTGGCCAAACATTTATTCATGTCTTGTTTATTTTCATGAAATAAGTATGATAAATCACTTGAGGTTACCATTCCCTCAATCAAAGTTTAACCAACTCATTTCTTCTCTAGTGACCTCTCTTACAAGTGAACCACTTTCTGGGTTAGATCTACAGAGACATGATAGAAAACAACCAAAGTTAGTACTTAAATCAAGGACTTTCTAAATAAGCTTTCCCTTTGTTCATATGTGATGAGTCCTACAAGACAAAGATCAGTCATATGTCCGCAGCTAATGGCTGAAATATTGCCCAGGCATTGTTAAACAATACTCACTTGGTCGTTTATCAAACAAAGTTTTATTTGATAAAATAAGGAAGGTTTCCATTTTGCCAATTTTTAGGATTTTGAAAGAATATAATGGCCCAGTTGTAACCAAGTCAATGTGGGAAAGAATATGGTTACTAGTCTGTGGGATAGATGAAAGTGCCATTAGCATGGAGATTATACTTTGTGGCCATTTTACATTGTATCATTTTTGTTCAATAATTAATATTAACTCACATAATGTCTGTCCATAAAGATAAATATTTGTTTAATCACACACATGAATCATTGTTGAAATATCATTTCCAATATGCCTATTTGTAATTTAGTGTAAATTGTTACATTTCCTTTCAATAAATCTATTGAAATTCTTAATATGTGAAATTTGATAGTTATGTTATTCTTTAAAAGCATTTTTAATTTGCATTTCATGAAGATTCAAGGTGAGAGACTTATTTGAAGTAAGTTTGTCCACTTTGGTAATGTGCTATTTGTTTGTTTATATATTGTGTTGGTCTGCCAGTATATATACAATGGGGCTCTTGTTGATTATGAAAAACAATTAAGTTAACTGAATTTATTTTTTTGGATTAATATCCTCTTGAAACACTTGTTAAATGCCTTCATAATCCTTGTTTAATATAGTCTTAACATATATAATAAATTGAATCAAATTAATCATTCCAAGTTTTTAACTTAAAATACTCGTCTGACATCTTGTTCACTTGCTCATGTTTGAAATTTCAGTGGATAAAAATCAGTAACTCTCCAGCCATTTAAATTAAAGGTACTCGCCTTTTTGGCTTAACTCCATTTGTTTTTTAAAGAATAGACTGTTTTGATTTAATTTCATAAGTATTCACTGTAATAAAGATAACTGATGTTTTCATGGATTTCTAAAAGATCAACGCTGAGTTTCAAAGTCGAAAACTTAATTTCTTCTTTGAAATAATATTCCATTCCTTGAAAAAATGTACTCTCACTTCCAGCATGTTCTGTTGATATGCAAGATAGTCACAACTTTGTTTCAGTATTGGTTTGAGCATAAAGGCTTTAGAAGTAATCAATTAGTTTGCACTTTGATCAGTGGACTGTTGCACAAAACAACTAAACACTAAGGTTAACTTTAGTACCATCCTTATCAATGTGCTAAGGCTACCTTAGTGATTTAAGGTCACCTTAGCGTTTAGTGCAACGGGGCCCAGTGAGTTACTGAGACCAGGAGACTATTTTTATACCCTCTGTATGCAAGCAGAAGGTTCGTGTTGAAGCAGAGAGGAACTTCGGGTGTTGTATTTTTGTATGCGTGCTATGTTTATCATGTATTCCTAGTCTCAAGCAAGACATCAAATTTCTTCATCATTTTGCTTTCATTAACTAGATGTTGGGCGCATCAGTCCACTCTTTACTAATCTACAGTGATGTATTATACTGAGATTGAGACTATATGAATAAATACATTGAATATATGCATTTCATTTTGTTTTTTTGTGATTTATTTCTTTGCATTGGATTTTGTTGCAGTGATTTTTTATTTTTAGCTCATCAGACTTTAAAGGTCAAATGGGCTTATGGTGGCTGGTTGTCCTTCGTCCGTCTGAGTAAACTTTTAACATTCTTACTTCTCAGAAACTGATGCACCCCTTAAGCTGAAATTTTATTGTGATGTACCTTGGACCTAGGTTATCTGAATTAGTACATATGAGATTGACCAACCAAACCCCCCTCCCTATTTACCAAGTGCCAAGTTGGTATTAACAAGATTCATAAGTCATGGTAATTTTTAAAACTACAAAACTAGCAAAATTGTTGAATTTAAAAACCCAATTTAGTCCAGTACAACTTAAACATTGCTAAAGTTCAAATGATAGATTTAATGCAAATTTTTACAAGTGAAATTCCAATAAAGTGAGACCAATTTAGCTGTCTGACAGAATATTTCAATTCAGGATACAATGTTCATTTATTTAAAAATCATTTACTAAAACAATTCTTTTCTTCACCCTGAGAAAGTTTAAGACTCTATGATCAGTATCATTGCTTATAGATTCATGTTGCATCTGTAAGAATCAAAATGTTCTGAGTTTGAACTGCATAACCCCTGATACCACAAGAAAACCATCTTCCTTCGCAAAGCTTGAGTATCACCATTCTCAAACTGGGGACAGTTCAAGACTGGGGATAGTTAAGCTTTGCGAAGGAAGATGCAAGAAAAACAGAACATTCCAAGATATAATTCCCATAGGTACATAAAGAAGAAGAAAGCATCAAATTAGATTATTTATTTCAGGTTAATATATCTTTTAATTACACTTATCAGTACAAACCATATGGCGGTAGATATCACAAGTAAGAGTGTCTTGCAAGATTCTTCAGCGGGACTGCGAGGAAGAATTAATATCTTGAAATTCTCTTGAAAGCCTTTGTCAAGGTTTCAAGGAGCAACTGATGCATAATGTCCACCATTTTCAACCCTGAAAATGGTTATTGCTAGGAATATATATAAATATATATATATATATATATATATATATATGTTGTTCTTGAGGTCAATGCAGGAACTACACTTCAATGACCTTGCTCACATTAATTTTGAGGAATAGGAGTTAAATGTTTCAAAACAATGCCGCCAGAACTCACTTCTCAGGAACCGAAATTGTCAGATGCAAAACTTCTGTCTACAGGGTGCTATATATGGTTCATCATAACTTGTGCGAACCAACAACCAATCTGTAAGCACTAAACGAAATAGTTAAAGGTTAAGGTTAGTTGCTGCATGATCTTGCGACCAAGATGCCTTCACCTGTCGGACATGAAGGGTGAGATGTTCTGAAGTCTTCATCTCTGTAGCAGGACTTGGTTGTACCCCCTAGACAGTGTTGACGCTACCAGGTTATCTTCCAGACCTCCTCTCTTTGTTTGTGTTCCTCCTCTCCCTGCTTGTGTTCCACCTGTAGGTTACAGTACACACAGCGACACCCCACGGGGATCTTGATCATCCCCCAGGTGACCACGTCCCTCTGCAGGTAGGCGTACGTGTATCCGTAGGTTGTCTCACACCTGGAAGAACGTACCGTTCATTAACAATAGTGGCTTAGGATATGTGAGCATTGTAAATGGTGGAAACTCTAAATATTGGCATTCTCCCCCGAACGAGGTAGCTTCGTCATTAATTTGAATGATTTCTGTAATTTTTTATGGAGATTCCTTCCTTAAGAGAGAACAAGATATTGGGTAAATATAAATATTTATATTTGCTACGGGGAAAACTAAACAAGGACGAGGAAAATAAAATATTCGTGAGAAGAAATATTCTAACCAATGGTGAGGAAATTAATTTAAAACATTTTTTACAGAGGGAATCTAATCAATGGTGTCAGGGAGCTAGTTGACGTTGATTACAATGGGCATCTAATATTAGTGATAGGAAGACAGTTTCATTGTCGGTGAATGGGAGATAGCTAAACAATGAGGTAGGGAAAGCTGAATTTTAAACATTGGTGACATGCTGGATCATGATGTACACAAAAGCCAAGGAGATATAAATACAAAGACGAGAGAGGTAAATCTCAAATGTATAATAGGGATTATCTAAACATTGGTAACAGGGAGATAGTAAAGAAATGATGGCGGGACATCTTAAAGTAATTCCCTCATCGTTGAAAAGAGCTTGATGCTTTAGATCTGGTAAATAGCGCCGTCCGTATAACTGAAGTATTAATTTCCACCATACTTTTAACAAGAACTGTAAGACATTGACAGCTGTAAGATTTGCCTTTCCAAGATGAATGAATGACTTGAAAAATAATGGTGAAAGTATTAGGAGAAAGCTTGGAATGATGACAGGGAGAACTATAAATTTTGGTGACAGGAAATGACACTAGTTTCAACCATGCACCAACCTTATACAAGATGTAATAGATGGTTTTCATAGAAACGAATATTGGGGCAATTTTACAAGGGAAATATATACTCACTAGTCCTGCTTCATGACTGTGTATTAAATAATAGCCTTTAATACCGTCTATGTCCACATTGAGCAAGTCTTATTTGACTGAATACACAGAGTCCGAAGAAAAGAATATAGATATGAAGGAACAGTAAATTTGTGTCTATCTACTCACTTATAGCCGGTGTTCTGATCGCCCCTCAAGTCTCTGCACTGACCACTGGTGTCCGTGCACTTGGACGTGTAGAAGTTCTGAGCGATGGTCAGTTTGCCGATGTAGACGACAGGGGAGACCTTGACCACAGAGCCCGTGATGTCCTCCGCTTCTTCTATAGTGTCCCAGCTGTCCTCGGTGCCGCACATTGGACTCGTGAACTCGAGCTGGCCAGTAGATGACAGCAGACAACATAGCAGCAGATGCAAGATCTTGGATGTCTAAAATGAAAACAAACCAGAACCTGAAATGACAGTAAACTATCACGAGTAGTATAGAAGGTGGACGTAGATGCTGCTTTTTTTGCAACCATATTTGCAACAGTTGCAACCGTGAATGACGCATATAGCTGCATGACGTCACAGATCAAAGTTTATATAAATGCATGACGTCACAGATTAAATTGAATATAGGAATTGGTAAACTATTATGAATAATATTCATACGGATATTACAACAGAAGATGATATAATTGTGTGATATAAAATAAAAAAGATAAAGCTGAAATGAATGAAAACCAATTAGATGAATTAAATCTAGCCATCAACATTATACTGAAACAATGCAGAATAATAAATAGTGCTACATTTTAAAATGTTTAGATCTGTATGATATAAGTCAAGGAAATCTAAAGTCGGTTAATATGTCAATCCATGTATATATATATATATATATATATATATATATAGATAATTTGCACTCATCCATCCACACGAGCCTGTGTGTAAAACAGGGACTGGCCTTCATGTACTTCCTGGTCAGCTCTATCCATGGAACGTGCTTAACATCAAAGTGTGAACAACAGAGTCCACTTGACAATTCACCTCCCTCGTGTAATAGATACTTGTTTGTGTTATAAAGAAACAACACTAATGTTTATAGGGAAAGTAGCATGTTTTTCGAAATTTTATGTTTTCAAGTGTTCACTGATAAGTGTACTTTAATGCTAAATGTAATATCTTTATAATGTAAAAAATCTCAATTAAAAAAAACCAATCATCCATAGTAAGAGAACACATTTTAGAAATTCCCATGAAATCATTTGGTAGCCATTTTGGCGTGAACACCTGCCCCCCTTTCACATATAAAACTGGACCAAACTTGTCCTTGAATTATAAGATTGACGTATAATTATGAAGTGTACTCTCTTGTACTGTTATGAACATAAATTATAGCCAGTGAGCGAATACAAAGTTACTCCCGCTGTACTTATTTAAGGATTTAAATAATTTGTATATTGAAGTAATGCTGACTTTGATAACTGTTAATGTGAACAGAGGTATTTTCTTTTTTTAATGCCTGTTTACTTTTAAATATGAACAGGTAGTCGTGTGCTGTCAAGATGTGTTCCACTATAAGGGGGTCCCTAATCAAGGATCCAGACGATTTGGTCTCCACTTGCTAGGGGCTCGTGATGCAGATACAAGCATTATTCCGAAGCGAGTGTCGCGGGTAGATGTAAATAAATAAGACATAACGCATTTGGTCTTCATTTGCGAGAGAAGAAGAGGACAGGTCAGTCAGAGGAATACTAGAGTGAACATCATGCAAAGAAGATTATACATTCCTGATACACAAAAGTTTATGGACTTTTTTGAACGTCGACGTGAGGAATCAAGAGGAAATCAAAGTCGACCTTATTCATGCATAATCGCTAACCCCACCAAAACTGAGGAAGCCACGGGGGTGAAAAGGTCCAAGACCTCTCCTAAACGTACCAAGACTATCCAAGGCGAAACAGGAGATATTGGAGGAAGATCTCATAGCAAGCATACTCCTCCTCCCAGAGATTTCTTTGCATAGTAGAAAACTAACAGAAGAAATCATCTTTCCTTATCCATTGTGCATGACATTCCACAGCATAAAACACTGTTACTGTAAGGGCTAAGTATTCATTTTACCTCTGGACGGTGGAGAGAGAAGACGTATAAACATGAAGAGGCCTTCAGTGAATAGACCAAAAGACATTTTCTGTACCCATGATAAGGTAATAAAGTCCAGGAAATCAAAAAACATCAGCAAAGAAACCAGTCAAGACGCGGCGACTTACATCTAAAAGGACATCGTGCAAGCAAAAGACCTCACCTCCTGTATTGAAAATTCGGCAAATCACAACCACCCAGGGCGTTGTCAACAGGGCTCTAGCTGCATTGAAGAGACAGAGACTGGAAAAGTATAAAAAGAAATCTGCACTCCCTCTCATCACATCTTTGTATTAAATCGAAATGGAACAGGTCATCTGTCCGGATTGTGGGAAGTCCTTTTCACGAAAGGATGTTATGTATCGACATAGGAGGAATATACACTCGCACACAGCTACGCCGCCACCACCGCCGCCGCCACCACCGCCGCCTCCTCCCATCTCAGTTACTTCAATGGCACCCTCGCCGCCGCCGCCGCCGCCGCCGCCGCCGCCGCCTGGTTCAGTGACTTCTTATGCATCAAAGCCATCGCCGTCACCGCCGCCGCCGCCGCCGCCGCCTGGTTCAGTGACGTCTTATGCATCAAAGCCATCGCCGCCACCGCCGCCGCCGCCGCCGCCGCCACCACCGCCGCAGGAGCACCCATTCCAATTTCGTATAGCATCCTGTGGTCTTTTGGTCGGACCGAGCGGATCCGGTAAATCGACCTTTATGTTCAATGTACTACGACAGGGACTGATCAAGCCCCAGCCCGACCATATCACCTGGTGTTATAATGTATGGCAACCTCTGTACGATCGTATTCTTCAAGTCTTACCCTTTGTGCAGTTTGTTAAAGGACTCCCTTACAATCTCGAGGATGAACATTACTTTGATGCCCACAAACAGAACGTGTTGATCCTGGACGACTTCCTGGCTGAAGCCAAGAATGACAAGCGAATCTCTCGTCTGTTTACTCAAACTTCGCACCACAAAAATGTACTGATCTTTTTACTCCTGCAAAACCTGTTCCCCAGAGGCAAGGAATCTCGTGATATTGCTCTTAATTCACATTACGTGACCCTCTTTAATTCACCCGTGGACAGACAGCAAGTTAAGGTATTTGCTAGGAGAATATTCCCTGATGATGTCACTAAGTTCATGAGTTTATACGAAAAAGCCATTGAAACACCTTATGGAAACCTAACAGTGGACCTTAAACCTGGTACAAGCGAGAAGAACAGACTCCATCCCAACATCTTGTCTTCTACTACTACGAGCTATCGTCAGGAGGGTGGACCACTACACCTACCACAGCCAGAGATAAAAGACGTCTCTGTCGCCTCAGGTCATCAGTTGACTCAGGACATTGTAGCTGAACACACGTCTCTTGACGAAAACATTGAAACAGCATCCTGTTCCAGTGAGGAGTCTGGTCCGTTCACCATGGCTACAGCTTGTGCTGATTGTGGTGTGTTGATAGACAATATGCATGATCTCCAAAAACACATCAAATCGTGGTGTCCAGCAAATGATAATGGCTTGAAAACCAAGAAGCGTAAACGGGTCATCTACGACACAGACAGTGAGGACGAGGGGATACAGGAGGCTTTACAGAAAGGCGGTGGAAGCAAAGATTCAAAACCATTACCTCGTCACTGGAAGCCCATCAATGACATGACAGCCGAGGAGTGGCAAAACGTTGGTTTACAACGTATCTGGAGGCGGGTTTATGACCTTTATCAAAATGATATGAAACTCACTAGGAAAAAGTACAAGCAGCGTGGCAGAACAGACGAATGGATTGATAGAAAAATGAAACAGCTGTGGGATGCTAAATTGTTGGAAAGTCTCAACAGCGTACTCGAGTTTACTCACTATTTCAAAGAGGCGCCTTTCTTTACACCAATCCTAATGAGTCTGGATGGCATAGACCCAGCTTCAGATCGAACCGTGATAAAGGAAAAGATCAGGCGCTTCATTAATCCTAAAATGAAGGACATTTCAACTCGTCTAGATCGACCGGAATTGGAAAGTGACATGGAATCAGACATGGCTCCTGATGAGACTACTGCCGATGATGAACAAAGTGATCAGGACTGATTTAAAACATCGGTTGTGAGCTAAACCAGCATCAGTTGACTCCCAGCCCTTTATGAGACAGGATGAGTCTACCTAACTTGCTTCACATCGTGAAAACACCACGTCCACTCAAGAGAAAGAATGACAAGAAAAAGACTATTTCCCTGTATGTCAAAGGTGTAATAAAACTTGGACCTCCTGGGCGACGAAAATTGAATAAGACAGAGGCCTTAAACTCTAAATGGTGACTTGATATATGACTCTGTTGACTTGGTTTTGTATCCCATTTGACAAGCAGATATTGAGAATGAATAAATTTTTTAAACTGCTGCCTTGTTTTGTTTTCTTTTGTTTGACACTGTTCATGTGTTAGAATCTAAGAAAAGACAAAAATATCATAACAAGAAATATATCATGATACATACTGATAAAGACTTTTATACATCTACCCGCGACACTCGCTTCGGAATAATGCTTGTATCTGCATCACGAGCCCCTAGCAAGTGGAGACCAAATCGTCTGGATCCTTGATTAGGGACCCCCTTATAGTGGAACACATCTTGACAGCACACGACTACCTGTTCATATTTAAAAGTAAACAGGCATTAAAAAAAGAAAATACCTCTGTTCACATTAACAGTTATCAAAGTCAGCATTACTTCAATATACAAATTATTTAAATCCTTAAATAAGTACAGCGGGAGTAACTTTGTATTCGCTCACTGGCTATAATTTATGTTCATAACAGTACAAGAGAGTACACTTCATAATTATACGTCAATCTTATAATTCAAGGACAAGTTTGGTCCAGTTTTATATGTGAAAGGGGGGCAGGTGTTCACGCCAAAATGGCTACCAAATGATTTCATGGGAATTTCTAAAATGTGTTCTCTTACTATGGATGATTGGTTTTTTTTAATTGAGATTTTTTACATTATAAAGATATTACATTTAGCATTAAAGTACACTTATCAGTGAACACTTGAAAACATAAAATTTCGAAAAACATGCTACTTTCCCTATAAACATTAGTGTTGTTTCTTTATAACACAAACAAGTATCTATTACACGAGGGAGGTGAATTGTCAAGTGGACTCTGTTGTTCACACTTTGATGTTAAGCACGTTCCATGGATAGAGCTGACCAGGAAGTACATGAAGGCCAGTCCCTGTTTTACACACAGGCTCGTGTGGATGGATGAGTGCAAATTATCTATATATATATATATATATGTATATACATGGATTGACATATTAGCCGACTTTAGATTCCCTTGACTTATATCATACAGATCTAAACATTTTAAAATGTAGCACTATTTATTATTCCGCATTGTTTCAGTATAATGTTGATGGCTAGATTTAATTCATCTAATTGGTTTTCATTCATTTCAGCTTTATCTTTTTTATTTTATATCACACAATTATATCATCTTCTGTTGTAATATCCGTATGAATATTATTCATAATAGTTTACCAATTCCTATATTCAATTTAATCTGTGACGTCATGCATTTATATAAACTTTGATCTGTGACGTCATGCAGCTATATGCGTCATTCACGGTTGCAACTGTTGCAAATATGGTTGCAAAAAAAGCAGCATCTACGTCCACCTTCTATACTACTATCACGGATGTTTAAAGGGCGTTAGCCATCATAAAATCCTTTCAAAAGGGTGCGATGATTTCTTGTACCCCTTCTCTTGCTGATTACCTATTCTGATGGGGCAGAATGACACACGCAAGTGCGAGATCTTGGAAGTATCTGAAATTATTGAAGGGTCAAAGATTTAACTCTAGTTGCATCACAGAGGCGTTTCGTAAATACTAGCAGTTGTAGGGAAGTTAGACGATGTAATTAATGGCACTGACTTTTGCGTCATGATGTATTCTCTTCCCACAGTTTATTGAATAAGGTTTTCAACATCAGTTAAGCGGTTCTTTCCTGGAAATGAAATCTTCATTGTCAATCATAGGGTGGTGCAATCGGCGATGTCGTTTGAAAGTGACCATATCCGTTGAAGAGTCTAGAGACTATCATCTGGGCGACGCGCACATAATTCTCTAGGTTAAATTATTTATGTATGACAACTTCTTTATTCTGACATTTGCGACGTGTCGATACAGATTCTTGTATCGTTGTCAAGTGTCAAGCGTTATCCATAAAAGTTGTACTTATTTGTTTCCAACTATGAAATACCACCCAAAGAATACATATAAAATCTAGGATGGATTTAAAGATTCTTTCTAAACTAACCTTAATGGGATCTGGCCGAAGTTGTCGAGTCGCCAGAACCACCATGCACTAGTCGGTGAGTATTTTGTGTGTTGGTTATATCTACATTCTGCAAACATTACCTAACACTAATTCATAAATTATACATCACGTTACATTATACGCATGGTAATATTAACAGACCTGTTGCCTCACAGGGATCTGATAAATATCAACATTATGGGGATATGAAAAATGGTAAGTAAATCTTAAACGGTTCATTAAAAAAGACTTTTTGGGACAATTTGACGTTTTTATCATGACATTTGGCTCAGCTGCGTGCCAAAATACCCTATATGCTTATTTAATACAATTATTTTACTCTGTTTACATATTCATTCTCAAAAGCCAAATATATGATTTAAATTTAAATTTATTTCAATAAAAATCAAACGACGGCATATTAACCGGCCAGGGTCTTCAAATCATCAAATGATGATCCGCGTTGACCAACGTGCTGGACCAAATGAATGACTGACCTATAAGTTTATTTTTAAAAATCACCCGCCAAATGACCTGTGTTCTCAAAGCAGATAGGTCTGGATGTTTGGCTGGTGACATTCCCATGCCATCGGTATCAAGATATTCATTTTAATAAATCACAATATCAACCAACATGGCAATATAAAACCAAGCTACATAGCCTTATCGAACTATAAAAGTATGGTAAATATGATCTATCTACGGATGGAAAAATATGGTTATTCGGGAATGTCAACGAGTGACTTTGAAAGAAGTTTATTCGGAGGTGGATAGCGTTCATGTAAACGTCTAAACACGATACTTTTACATGTATATTACAAACAAGTGTAAAATAACATAGTCATGTTAATTCAATGCTTTGGCCGTTTTCAAAAGTGGGAGAAACCGAGTTTGCTTTTACTGTCCTTTTTTGCGGTGAAAATATTTTCAGGTTTTCAGCGATTTCTAGCTCCAGACAGCGAGTATCCGCTCCGTGACGTCACTAATATACGTATAGAGGTACTCGAAGGGAAGGCGCCCTGACTTGGAGGTTGCAACGATTTTATTTAAATGGGACGTCATGTTCACGTTAACAATCAACGTTCTGACACATAATCTGTAACATATTTTCAAGTGTGCGCAAATGAATACATCACTTTTGCCTACCAACTATTGTTTTAGGATTAGTTCCCGAAGCATCACAAACATTAGTTAAAATGGACAACAAAGCAAGTCGTTTTCTGGATACGTTTGAATTTTAAAAAATCATTTAAATTTGTTTATAATCCTTTCTTTCGCCTGAATAAAACCCCTTTTCTTTAAAAAAAAGTCCATATGACTCACTTCTCCATATGACATTCTTTAAAATAAAACATTTGCATTGAATAGCCCCTAAATGTGTTTTGCTCCTAAATCCAGTTACCAATATCTAAACCCACTTTATTGTAGAACTTTACTTTGAATAAACATTGAAATTTAAAATTGTCATACAATTGAATTTAATCTCCAAGAAAATTATATGACAGAATATTCAGAAATAAAATAGAAATGAATAGACAAACCTACCATGATGACCGCGTGTCACAGAGCAGATTCACCAAAGCACGCTTCCCTTCTCATATCATACATTTATACCGCTTTTATCAATTGACCTAAGATCTTTATTACTGAAATTGTAACTAATGATGAAATTAATTAAACAGGACAAAACACCATATTTCTATCCAGGAAAAGGAAGAAAAGGAAACGGACAAGTGGATAAGAAATAGCAAGGTATCGAGCACGTGACATGCCGTTTGTCTCAACTAGTGTTCTTTTAATACTCGGCTGCATGCAACTTAGAGATTGTTTGAAATTGATCTATCAAACAAAACTTTACAGAATTTTAGATAGTCATTTCCTTCTCCTCCTAAACATTCTAACTTGTGTATAATTTAGTAGTAACAAAAGTAGGTGCAATGATCATAATAAATTATAAGTTTGGTATTTATGACATGATTTTTAAAAATGTCTATGTTATTTATTACTTGTTCTTGGTAATGAGTTATTGCGGAAATATTCGGCTATTAACGACGAAACAGTAGAGGTATGACATTATGCTTAAACTAATTATAGATACCTGTATAGACATATGAGATGTGAATTATGTTGTTGAATTGTATGAATCTTTTAGTGCACAATCATATTGCCTTCATTTATCGACATATCTACAACATCCGCATGGCCTAACGACCTGAGTCATTAAAGTGGCACAGAGTATATTTCATGAATTTTGTTTGTGGCTTTGATAGAGCCAAAATATCATATGACCTGAGTAAATTTCAAATCGCCTATGTTGCATCTTTATCTCTTAAATGCTAAAATTATGACATTTTCTTGATTTCTATTGTATATTAAAAACAGCCATATATTTTAAAAAGTCGCAATTCAACGTCCCATTTATATTATTTAAATGACCTACTAAGCAATAACAAACTATATTTCTCATTGTGTCTGCTTTAAATAAGTTTTATTGGCTCGCGGCATTGTCCGGTTTTCGATCATAAATCTCGACTTTTTTCCTGTTTATTGTCACTATGCTAACTGATAGGCATTGAGATGCTAATCTTCAGAAAAAAAACACTTCTTGTCGATGAAGTAACCCGATTTACGAAGTTATCGATATTTGACCCAAAAAACATATTCTCTGCCCCTTTAAGAAACATTGCTTGACACGAAAACCTTAAAATGAAGTAACGTGATTCTATCAATAAATATTAATTTCCATGAGATTCAACGTCGTTTTAAACTCCAATAATTCAATATCCCACTCATATTATCGCGTCATTGAAACTAATGATGGCTCAGTATGTTCCGGAAACTGGGAAATCGAACAAATATTTCAAAGCAGTTTTTTTAAACATCCAACGTTAATGGTAAAATCGTGTTCATCTTATCAATGTTTATTGAAAAATCTATATTCATATGAAATAAAATCTGAAACAGAAGATCGGAAGGCTTATGAAATGGCGCCCTTCATTATCTTTCCTATTTTGGACTGTTCCTCGAAAATTACTGGATCATGCGGTCTGAGATAAATTATCTGCCAATGGACATTATTGAATGTAGATTAAGTGTATTTGTGACCTATCCAAAAAATCAAAGGGGTCTCACGCCAAAAAAACTAATTTCGTCTTCTTCATCAGAAATTAAATCCCTAGAATGCTACCACCTGGTGGAAGGATTCTTGGCTAATTGAGATTATAAATTGCCAACTTTGTGGCCCAAAAAGGGGTCACTCTCTCAGAATATGTTTTCCTCTTCTCTCATAAATCGAACGATGCAATACTAATATTTTGTTCAGTAATTCCTAATGTAAATCATTACATAAAAAACAATTTATGCAGATTCAGATTTCTAGTATCATAAATATATATATGTATATATATAAAACAGTTCATGCAGTTCCACCTCTCAAGTCTTACATAGAAAAACACATTTGTTGAAGAAAACCAAGATGATTTATTCACAAGTACTTTCGACCATAAGGTCTCATCACCTTATGAGACCTTATGGTCGAAAGTACTTGTGAATAAATCATCTTGGTTTTCTTCAACAAATGTGTTTTTCTATGTATGTATATATATATATATATATAGATATATATATATGAAGAAGCAAAGTGCTGAGATTCCATCTCTTGATTGCTATACCTTGTACGAATTTCCACTCCTCTTGGGAGGTATAAACCTGATACAAATTCAAGGCAAAGAAATCGCGGAAGGCATGTACACAATTTTTCTGTAATTGTTTCTCTAAACATACCTAGTTCTCTTCTGGAATTTAGTTTTGAGATATCATTTTCTAAATATTATTTTAAGAATGAAACGTAATCAACCTGGCTTTGAATATTTCCTCTGGTAAATAGTCTGTATGTACAACTCTATGAGAACCTCATCAGTTATGATACGCTTAAGCATGTTTTGTGTTCATATATGTCACTTTTTATATTTTTTAGGTATTTTCTTTTTAAGGCAAGACACTGAAATAATCTTAACCGAACGTTCGTTAAAGTGGCACAGAGTATGTTTCAATAATTTGTATCGATTAAGATTCATATACCATATGCAGGGAGTTTAGCTCAAATCATTTTCCTCAATTTGCATGTACTTTTTAAAATGATATATCTCAAAATTTTGACATTTTCTTATTTTATTGGTAATAGAATGGTCTGTAGTACCAACTTTCGTTTTAGTCACCTGCGCCAGCTTTCGATCAAAAATCAAGACTTAAACTTTTTATTGTCAGCGGACTTAATCGGTAAGCATTGAGATTCAGAAACTAGCACTAATTGTCGATTAAGTAAGACCATACGTTTCCGTGCCAAATTCAGTGCTTCGGAGACCCCAAGAACATTGCCAGACGGACCGTAGATGTTCCTGGTCGGGGCATCAGAACGAAACAGGTCGACTGATAGAAGCCAGACCATATTTGGGTCGTTCTAAAACATTTTGTCTTTCTCTTTTCTTTCCGTCTTTTCTCCATCCTTTCGATCCCTTTCTCCCTGAATTGTCCGGATTATCTTTTGGATGCCTCTCATCTACGTGTTTAATAACTGAAATATTGTTCAAAACACGTTAAACCGCAACTCACTTACTCCCATTTAATCATGATATTTGTTTTTAAATTTAACTATCTGTTCTCCTTTTGTGAGAATATGCTACTGTGCCTCTAAGGATAGACAGTCGACGTCATTTTAATCTTCAACTACAACTGGTGTACATGTCAGTGACGTCACAACATGGAAAGAAGGTTAAAAGTAACTGATATATGCATATGACGTTTTAGTCACGTTGGATTGCAAACACAGCTAAATTCAAAACGAGATTTTTCAAACCAAAAGAAATGATTTTAATATAATGGAAATCTCTTCAGATTCTGAACATTCTTATCGTTGGTTTAAGAAAAAGATAATTTTCAGTTAAATGACGGATTGGACATCAACTAAAAATTTTGGCAAGTTGGTAGTTTTTTCACTTTGTTATAAGACAGAAACGTAAAACTTGGACTGTACAACTAGAAATGATTACGGTTTGAAAAAATAAATTATTCATATTTTGGTGCCACATGGTCCTACGTAACAACTCAGGCTTCTTGTGTAGTTCAGCAATTTTAAGTGCGGCTAGCCGTATGGCTGGTTCTGAAAATTTGAAGGGTATTTATTTTTTGGACTGTAACACGAGTTACTCGTGGTGTCACATTCAGGAAGAGACTTAATTCTAATGTTCATCTGTTCACCAAGCGGTTCTAATTGGATACCTGGTGATGGTGTATTAGAGGTGACTTGTGGGCGCTGTAAATTCGCAGTTATGGCTCGACAGGGAGCGCCTTGAGCATGCATTTTACATGGATAAGTACGATTTATGAATACCCTAATTATTTTCCGTATTAAGTATTTGATAAGAGCCTATCCTTAAATCAAACTTCTGCATATGGCAGAAAGATTTGTTTTTTTTTTAAAAAAACAACACATTTTCAGATATAATTCAAGAATGGTCAGAGTGCATAGCTCAGCACAAATCGGGATCGTCGTCTCATTCTTTCTGCCGACGGTTTTGCTGACCAGCGATGTGAAGAGGCCGTATGGAAGGAAAATGTGTCAACAGTTCTGCGAGACTGCCGACTGTTCAGAGAAGTTCAAAGTTCAGGACCTCTCCTGTCACGTGGTGTTCGACAAAAACAGTTCGAGAAGTAGAAGATATGAAGTTATTTGGAGGATAGAGGAAAAGCTTATGGCGGTAATTGGATTTACATTTTGT
This sequence comes from Phorcus lineatus, assembly GCA_921293015.1. Taxonomy (NCBI): domain Eukaryota; kingdom Metazoa; phylum Mollusca; class Gastropoda; order Trochida; family Trochidae; genus Phorcus; species Phorcus lineatus. The sequence continues at coordinate 52,132,682 of OV121083.1, forward strand.
ATATGTTTTCCATATTTTACTAAAAATAAAAATAATGAAATTATGGGAACTATAAATTCATTCATTCCAGTTCGATGGAAGGCACTACCCTAGTGCTTAAATCATAAAATCCAAGTTCTCTACATTTGCATCACGCATTGGAAAACATTGATTTCGTACTGACAAACTAAGTTTCTATTTCTGCCATCCCTCAGTATCACAGTTGTTTAAGCTGTGATAGAACAACCGGGGAGTGCAGGTTCGAATCTACAATAGCACACTTCCAGATACTAAATTTCATATTCGAGACGTTTTATATTTGTCACACCTGAAACTTTAAGTCTACACTTTGTACTATTTAAAACATTTTTTTTTAACTTACATCCATCCTGACAGGGAAAGTCAATGAGAAGTGGGCTCCAACTTATAATTGAATAAACAATGGAATGACGTCATTAGCATGGATTTCCCTTGATAATTTAGCGCGGGTTTCAAACCCGGCTATAAAATCAATCAATGCAATAGAAGATAGTAGTTATATGTAGGATAGAGAAAAATACATGGCGATAAGTGAATCACAAAACGGAAGTTTACATTGTTGACATACTGGTGTAGTGTTGTTGGCTGTTCCTAAACTTCACAATTGAGGATCCTTTCATATTATTAAAACACCCAAGAAAAATATATTGTTTTTGAGAGAAGAAAGTAATCGAGAAATTAAAATGTATACAACCTTTTGATCTTTTACCAATTACTATCATAGACAATGAGTCCTTAAAGCTGTTAAGTAGAAATCTGTTATCGGTACATTCTAACGCTGCTCCTGATGAAATGACATTGAGGGTAAGCTCTCCGATTATCGGAACGTTTACCAGGGATTATCACTTTATTTCATATAAAAGGGATATATATTTCATATATTCTGAATTGCAGACAAAACCAAGCCCCGGGGCGGTTTTATCGTGCAGTCAACTAACTCGAAATCTTTCCTCTGGTAAGGGCACATTAATTAATTCTTATTACATCAATATCGAAACGAATCAAAATATCTAAATTATATATTTAGATTAGTATGTTTTCCTATACAAGCTTTTATAGTAGAGTATATAAAATTCATAGAAAATATTCTTTGACTGCGTTGCTGACAAATAGGTTAACCATTGTTATAATAAACACAATGACAAAAGAAAATTATCAATGTTTAATTAGAAATAATGTAAAAGATCTGTCTGATTAAAATCGACAATGTTCGAGGAAAATAAGTTCTTAAAAATTTACTCAACCGGGTTTCGAACTCATTCTATCAGGTGTTTCCTCTCAACAACGGCCTGCAACAGATCCTTGGAAATAAAAAAAGTGTCAGTAAAAGTGACCTCCAAGACTTTTTGTCAGTTTGCACACGCAACAATACACACATGTATAATAAAGCCACCATTGACAGGAACATTTTGAACATCTCTTAAAATTTCAGATCACAAAACACTTTTAGACATCTTTTTCTCTTACAAAAAGCACTGTTTTTCATGATTTTACAATAGTTATTTTCACGGTAGGATTGATTGTTGGACTAGTCCATGAAAATTATCACATCTGACGGTTCTAAAGGATTACCTGTGAAAATGCCTGTTCGCTTTCCGATTCTTGTTTGGTATTTCACAAATATTCGGTTTAACAATTTGTTAAAGCTTTCCCAAAAGAATAAATAATGTTTAGGCTAAATGTAATCTGCTTGATAATTCTGAAGAAGAAGTTGAAAGAAGATTTTGATGACCTTAACTCTTTGAGTCTTACACACACCGCCATCAACTTACAAAGTCTGCTAATCATTATTCACAATGTCTGAAATTGCTAGCAAACAACATTTTGTTCTGTAGAATAAATCAAAAAGCAGAAACTCGACTGACGGATAGACGGACAGTCGAAACAGATGGCTGGACGCCATGCCCTGTCACAGTGAAGAAGAAGAAGAAGAAAAAGAAGAAGAAGAAAGAAAAGAAGAAGAACAAATAGTTTTTATAAATGTGTCACGTGTTTTTTTTACATCACATTACATATTAACAGATTTGTTTTTTTAAAAACATCCGGTCGAACGTCTTTTGAGACAAAAATGGACATATGAATACATTATGGTATTAAGATATTATTTTTGAAGTATAAAACAAAGTGATTGAAATAACTTATGGTGGAATGGTTCCTTTTCGTCGTTTTATCTTTGTATTTATGAGTGCAGACAGGGGCATAAGAAACTCCCAAAAAAACTTAAAATACAAAAAATATTTACTAAAAATATCAACTGGTCTACCAGTGAAAGGTGACAAAATGAGGGATTAGAATCACTTACAGATTTAAATAAATCATATCTTAAATCAGTCCTATCGGTCCTTCCAGCCTAATTAACTGCAGATAAATAATAATAACTATCGATCAACAATCAAACCGAAGTATACGTCAAGTTTTGCCTTTGTATCAGCATCATGTCCAGATTAGTATAGTTTTGAATTTTATTTCATTATTTTTTAAAAATTAATCAACGATGTCGCATGACAGATAGAATAGGAATCTGTCCTAAGTTCTTTTTGATTTTCTTATGCGTTGCTTTGTTACTTGTTTTGTTCAGAATAGTAAGACGATCTCTTTGTTCAGATGTGGTATAAATTATCAGATTTTGGTGTGACAGTAAACTGGTAATTTTCGTCGAAAGAGAAATCACCTTGATTCGCTGTGATCGAAGAGTAAATATTTCACCTTCCGTCAGGTAATACAGTTCCTCTGTGGTTTCAATGAACGCCAAAGAAGTCACTTTCAGTCCTTCTTCAAGTGTGATGTAATTGGACCCGTCATATTTTACAAACATCACACCTACAGTGCTTGCAAAAATTATGGTTCGTTTTTTGGGATCCAGAGTTATAGAGGAAACGTAAGTGCGATATTTGAAGACCACTTTGCTTTGTTTCTTTTTCTTCAAATCAAGTCTTCTGACTCCACTTATCCTTCCAATAAACACGCTATCTATCTCATTGTCAATGGCCATACAAGCTAATGTGTACTTTTTCGGGATAAGGATTTCAGGTTTCCTTGTCATATTGTTTCTGTATAAAGCAATCACCATAGATGGCGTCCTTGTGGCTAGTATTACGTATCTAAATGTCCAGGAGTAGACCACAGCACTGACCTCTCCTTTGAAACCACCCAGAGAGCATTCTTCCATGTCCGGGATAATGGGAGCTTCGTGGATTGTTTGTCTAGAAACAATTAGCACCGATACTGAAGGGAAGAAGACATATATATATCTGTAAACAACCAATATATAATAGATATTATTATTATTGAATGAAAAAAAACTTTAAAATAGGAAAAACAGGATAAATGTAGCATCTTTTAGAGAGCAGAAAAGCTGTTTTCTTTTATTGCATCTAAATAGAATAATCACAATGATGTTTAGGTACTTATGTCCTGTCGAGATTATTGTTGGTTGTTGTTCTAAATCGTTTGATTGTTCAATTATTTTATCTCAAGTATAAATGAAGCTATCTCTTGAATTTGAACTACTTTAAATGATCATAGCATTAATTCCTTCATTCATTCATCTATTTATTTATCATGATTCATCAACTCATCAATCGATCGATCTATCTGTATCTTTCTTTTTCATTACCTTTATTTCATTTCATTTCATTTCATGTCATTTTATTTCATTTTATTATCATATTTTTTCATTTAATCATCATTTTAATGTTGATTGACAAAAATCATTATATCTATTTTTCTAAAATATCGTCAACCTACCGGAGGATTGAATCTGGCTTTGTGGACTCCAGTTGCATGGTAAAACCTTCCCTCGACTTGTTTTTGTCTGACATGCAGAAAGAAATAGTACGGGCTTTAGATATTTTACATATATGTAGGCAAGTATACAACTAGAACACATTCTTTAATTGAACAATAATACTCTCTTTCAACGATCTTTTTCTTATTATGAATTTTGAGAAAATGCCTTTTCGGCAACAGAAGTTCGAAAACCACTTTATCCAACACATAATTTGTTGTGCCCAGCCTCAGCGATGCGCAGAGTGGAGGCCATACTGTTTAACTTCTTCAAGAGTCTTCAAACTTGGAAAAGTCAGCATACGGAAATACGCAGAAACTAGTCGATTTAGGGGACCTTGTTTATTTTACGGTCAATTCCAGACTTTGACCAGACTGTCATGTTAGCGCGATATCTCACGAGCCAATGCACCTTGAATCTTCAAATTTGATGCCAGACTTCATTTGAGGCGAACCAAGACACCAGTCGATTTGATTGACCTTGACTTCAATTTCAAGGTCACTACGAGACTTTTGCAATGTTTGAATTGTATCTATTTTGTTTTGTTTCCTTGTTTGATACCAACATTTATATAGCGTTAACTTGTTCTAGATATCTAGATAAGATTATTAGATATATAATTATCATTTCGATATGACCAAAGGAACATAAGAACTAAGGGTTAGAAAAGACCGGCAAGACATGGTAACGTAAACTCGTACGAAAGTGGGTATTGGTACCGTTTTTGAAAATTTAATCTTGATAGTAAAAAATCTTAAATTTGTTTCTATTTGCATGGCGTGAATGAATTTGTTGTTCGGCGATTGAAAGAAGCTTAATGCAAATTTCTACACCGACACATCCTGTCTCAGGGTAAGACGTATAGCTGACGCTCCACTCTTCTTACCCTGGGTGTAAACCCCACTCTTCTTACCCTGGGTGTAAACCCCACTCTTCTTACCCTGGGTGTAAACCCCACTCTTCTTACCCTGGGTGTAAACCCCACTCTTCTTACCCTGGGTGTAGACCCCACTCTTCTTACCCTGGGTGTAAACCCCAGCAAAAACTAAGGGTAAGAAGAGTGGAGCGTCAGCTATACGTCTTACCCTGAGACAGGATGACACCGACAATATATAGCAAATTGGTAAAAGAACATGAAAAACATTTCGCTTGACTTAACCTCAATAAAATGACATCATTTATAATGTTTGAAATGTATGCTCCTAACAGGTAACCGAGTTTCTCTTAAACAAACTGTTCTTTAATTCTCTCAACTAACCAAAAAGTAAGTTTCTTCCTCTCTCGATATAACTTCATAATTTCTACCGCACATCATATATGCACGCAGCACTAAATTGTCACAGTTAACCTATCATTCTTCCATTCACTCAAACTTACCCTCCAAATAACTTCATATCTTCTACTTCTCGAACTGTTTTTGTCGAACACCACGTGACAGGAGAGGTCCTGAACTTTGAACTTCTCAGAACAGTCGGCAGTCTCGCAGAACTGTTGACACATTTTCCTTCCATACGGTCTCTTCACATCACTGGTGAGCAAAACCGTCGGGAGAAAGAAGCAGAGGACGATCCCCATCTGTATTGGAGCCATTGACCCTGAAAATGACACTTATTTCTAAATAAAATATCAATTGATATGGAGGTCATCTTGTATGCCCATCTGAAAGGGGTTGACGAACAGTAGATTATTATCATATTCAAAATAATACCTGATTTTTAGTTATCAATTTCTTTAGAAATGATTGTGAAATATTTGTGTCAATGTTTTCCTTTTTTTAAATGTTTCATAAATTGATCAATATTACCAACTTGCCTTTTCGTACATGTCCTTTGATTCAATCATAAAAGGTATTTTCGAGACGTCGTTGACAATGTATATGATAATCTATATGGTAATAGTAATAATAACTCTTTTAGTATTGCATTAGTTTCAATTTAAACTTGTATATACGCCCAGTTATGAGAATTTTCCTTCACTAGAAGATATAAGAAACGCGTAATAAAATAGATATCCGAATTGCTTATTATAATTCTGTATGGACGAACTCTACTTATAAATCGATATTTCTATTTTCTCAGAGGTTCCACTCACACACAAAAATCTCTATAAATGTGCGAAATCCACCTTAATCGTTTTTACTTTGATATAACCTCAGGGAAAAGATTCTAAGTTCAGCAAATAATTCGTGCACAAAAAGTTTCGTTTTCTGTCCTAAAGCTTGAGTATATCATCTGTTGGACAATTTTCTTTAAAATGTCTAATGTAGGATAGACATAATTTACATATCTTTAAAAAATTCCTTTCGACTGAAACGTTAAGCTGTAGGTATTTTCTGAAAAAGAATGTCTTGAAAGTTTAACTTGAAGATGATTCCCATTTACACTGTTCAGTTCCCAGGGTTCTGCAGAGGTTTAAATTTGAGACCTTTTTGAAGTTCTAATTTACTTTCAACATTTTTAACAGTAAATCAAAACCCGATCAGAGTCCCCTTAGCAGTTACATATCAAGTTTGGAAAGTAACTTTAACGAACATATGACTTTCAGGTTGATAAATTAAGCAAACTTAAGCCTGAATGAAAATATCTAAGGAATTGTAAGGATGTCTTTTAAACTTTTTGAAAGAAAATATCTTAAATTTTGTGTGTTCCCCAGTATTAGGTCATCAAATTTCATGTAGTGATAGAACACGTGTTTGAGAGGAGGGCCGTAGCATATTCTTTTAGAAAAATATAGTGATCTCAAATAAATGAAAATGCCAATTGCAAGACAATGTTTTTAAATCAAAAGAAGAAGTATTAAAACGAACAAAACTAAGTCGGCTCAACTGTGTTTTGCTTAATACTAGATTATTTCCGTTTCGACTTTGGATGATGATCTTGAGTTATGAGATATTTTGACCCTCTGAAGATAATATCTGAAGCATAAACTGTTGTTTATATTTTTTTGTGGTAAAAATGTGTGGAAACAAATCTTGCTACTGCCCTTTTAATGTATTGAGTATGCATAAACAAGTCATATATTATAACAATCATTGCTTCATGAAGGTAGATTTATAGTTTACCTGAATCTAAATTTTTTTAAACTAGACAGTGTGTCAGTGTGTGCAAATTCTTCGTAATCATAATTGAAGCTGTTTCTAACATGGAATAGCAGATAAAATATCAATTTCTACTTCACTCGATGAGATATCCATGGTATTCGACGAAAAATGTCAAATGTTCTATTCTTAATGTTTCCCAGTGTCGTAATGGCCTTAACTTAAGTATCTCGGCCATCTCGTGACGTCATTCAATTGTTTTTTAACGTCACAGATGAGATGGCATATAAGACGCCAGCCTTTTGGTTCAAGCACCCTTCTGAAACAAGCCTGGTTACCTCATCGCCGCTTGAGTAACCAGACTGTGAGCTGCTTGATTAAGAGCCAGGAGGGTCATCAGACGTCCACAGGGTGGTAACATTGCTTTTGCGCACATCCATATAACTTTTGCGCACACAAAAAATAACTATTGCGCACCAACTTTTATAACTATTGCGCACACGCTGAAACCAGCTTATAACCTTCTCACTCTAACGTTAAGCCCTACTCAGTTACTCGCTCACTCCATCTTTTAATGTTCTGTATTTTCTGTAGCTATGTCCATGATGATGAATACTTTTTGTACCTCTGTTGGTTAAAGTTATTTTAAAATCCATCTTTAAAATTGTTACCATAAAATTTCTGTGCTCAGTGTTGGTCGTCAGTGTGAAATGAACTTTATATCTGGCCACTGACCACTATCGTCTCGCTTGTTTACATAACGCGCTGGACTAATCAGCGTGTTTGCTTCGTCTGATTCAAGCATACATGGTTAATTGGCGCAAAAGTCACAAGCAAGTCGTGCGCAGTAGTCATATACCAATTAATCAAAATGTGCGCAAAAGGCATACGCCCCACAGGGTGAGCGTAGGTAAGGGTGTGAGCACAGGCAGAGGTGGAACCTGATATCATGGAGCAGGATACACTGGACCGACGTTTCCTCCTGCTTCATGCTGTTGATGGGAGAGCCCGCGAAAGACTAAGAATATACGTATTGATAGAAGCACATGGTACTGATGTTTTGTGATTCCCGGGACACAGATTCACTCTGTTTAAGCTGCTTTGCTTGGCAACACCCATATCTTTTTAATGAAATTCAATTTCAATTTCACTCTGTGTTTTCATGCACTTTCAGTGCTCATACCGTTACTTCTCTTCCACATGAACAAATGATTGTTTTGTTTTGATATCTTCTATTTCTCAGTTTCATACCATTCTTCCATGAAGTTCAACCCGATGGGAAAAATCAAGGGGTGCTTTATTGTTTTTGCTCTGTATATAATAGATATATATTTTTTCAAATTGCATTATTTCGCCTGTTCAAATAATGTTTTTAAAGGATCTAACATGCAGCAACACTTACCAATTATTCCTATTGTAAGCACTTTTGGTGAGGCGTGACACGCTCACAAGTTTGTTATTTTTGCATTAAAAGTGATTAATTCTATTATATACATATATATTATACATATTCTTTCTTGATAACTGATACACTATATGATTTTCTGATAATTCTTTAGTTTTAAAATCCTGTCGTTTTTACTTTGTTTCGTACTCTAGAGGAGCATTTACAATCCCCAAACAGAACCACCATAGATTCAGCTTTGCCTGTACATGATTTAAGACTTTCTGTTTATCTTATGTAACGAGAGATGGTTAAGTCTCCTTTCCAAATACAGAAGGTTAAATTCAACATGCAATATGGTATACCTATACCTGATGGAAGACAAGCATGCCACAATTTCATAAAGAGGCTTTTACACACAAAATGAATATACTTAACAGAAACATCCACAGAATATTATTTACATCGTCCCCTAAGACGTCTCGAGAAAATATCTTTGCACAAAAGAACGCAAGGACATGTACAAAAAGGCACGTTGGTAATATCTATCACTCTATGAAAGGTTAAAGACAGCAAAGCATTGACAATTTGTTTTATATAATTTCAATAAAAGGGATTTCACAATTGTTTCTAAAGAAATTGATAATAAAAAATCATGTATCAATATGATTTTCATGGTATTAAACTGTTCGTCAAGTCTTAGCAGATAGGCCTAGAAGATTACTTTCAATCAATTGATATTATATTTGAGTGTCAAACATTTTCAGGGTCAATGGCTCTAATACAGATGGAAATCGGCCTCTTGTTCTTTCTCCCGACGGTTTTGCTCACCAGTGATGTGAAGAGACCGTACGGAAGGAAAATGTGTCACCAGTTCTGCGAGACTGCCGACTGTTCAGAGAAGTTCAAAGTTCAGGACCTCTCCTGTCACGTGGTGTTCGACAAAAAAAGTTCGAGAAGTAGAAGATATGAAGTTATTTGGAGGGTAAGTTTGAGTGAATGAAAGAATGATAGGTTAACTTTGACGATTTAGTGCTTGATGCATATATGATGTACGGTAGTATAGTTATTCTATAGATAGTGAAACCTTTCTTTTGCCTGGTAGTTTATTTGTCAAGTTTTTAAGCGCATACTTTTTCTTTTTGTATTTCAGACTAAAACAAGCTCCGGGACGGTTTTAACATGCAACTGGAGTCCACAACGCCAGATACTTTCCTTCTGTACGTTTTCGCGATATATATAAAGATTTGTTTTTAATAAACAGTCAATGTTTGATGGTTCAGCTCTCTAAAAATGTCTGTCCCGTTTTGAAAACAACTTAATATATCATTTAAATAAAATTAGAACATTAATTAGGGTCGAAGGGTTCAGATCCCCCGAATCTATTTTCGTAATCTTCTATTGAGAACTATTGCTTGGCAAAACTAAGTCTTCCTGAATGGTATACATTAAGCCTAATCATTTTCTTTTAGAAAATCTTTCACAACTGACCATATCGAATATTTGAGAAGTAAACAAATCAAGAATTAAGTAACAAACAGGTGTTTTCACAGAAAATCACTTAGAACGAGGAATAACCGTCAGACGTGATACTATTCAATCATTCTTACTGTTGACTATTGTAAAATCTTGAAAATTAGTGTTCTTGTAAGAGAAAACGATGTGTTAAAGTAACGTGTTTTGTAATCAATGTGATTAGTACCGATGAATATTTTACAACTCTTCCTGCAAGTCTTAAGGCAAATCCTTAGTTTTCAGGGGAAAAAATTCATAGGTAAGTTTCTTTCTCGTTTGATTATTTTCCTGCTTATTGTTCCTTTAGAAAACAATTTCCTATCCTCACCATGTACACGTTCTTTGCATATTTCCTGAATTGTTGTTTTATAGTGAATTTGTGACGAAATAAAATGAATAAGATAAGCTTTGGTTTAAGTTTTTATATATTTTTTTTTATAAAACCAAGGACGTTTTTTTTTACACACTTTAATATACAATCTTTATCAAACGTTGCGGTAACGTGCAAACCGTATGCAAACGGATTTTGTCGGTGTATCTAACATCTGCAGTGACGTCACATCGGGAGATTCCAAAAGAACCCACAAGGCACAAACCTACCAAAAAGGTTGTTGCATTTAATGCTGACTCATTAAGGTCGAACAGAAAAACCAGGACGCGTATTCTTCAAATAGAAGGCTTGGAAACTTTTTAATGAATGTATGAGGTGTAGCCACAATCTCCTGTCAACTGCTTGACATTCCTTTACAAGACTCGCGCACTTCACAATTCTTGAAAACATTTGAAATTTTAGCCATACTCTGTGGAAAGGTTACTACATCATTACTATAGATAAGTCCAGTCGCGTTAAGCCTAATGACATCATATCAATGAAGAGCACGAATTAATGAGAGAGTTGTAAACTAGGACATGTTAGCACATGAAATTCATTTTCAAGTCAGCGATTGTATGTTGCTGTAGCAACATTGTGTCATCTGCTAATGATTTGAAAATGATTTTATATTTGTAACTGCTGCAAACTAAATGCCTCCATTAAATACTTTTCAAATATGTGTAGTTAGGGTGACATAATTGGATCACACAATTGAATCACACAATCTTATTGTCCGTCATTACAAGCTTGGCTGAGTTTAGCTGAACCATTGATGGCTTAATGAATGAACAAATTAAGAAATTTACCTCACAGGCTATGTGCACAGGGACATGCCATTGTATTATATTAGCCTTTTGGGCTTTCAAAAACGAGAAACAGATATAAACGAGTTGATCAAGACTGCCACGGGTTATGCCAGACGTTTCTACGTATTAAATTTGAATTTTCTTCGAGGTCACCTTATCAACACACATCAACACATATTTAACATAAACAAACTTGCCCTATTGTCTAGCTAGACGAGTCTGTGCCATAATTAGCAATGAAAGCCTTAGGTCTCTAAGATTAGAGGAACTAAAATTGTCACTATTGCAGCGAGGCTATCCAGAACCTCTTATCAAAGATGGAATAAATAAAGCAAAGGCACTCACTCTTGAAGACTTACGTTCTCCTAAAGATAAGATAAATGAGGACCAAAACACAATCGCCTTCGTGACAACACATAATAAAAACAATGCGGAATTATTTCCAGTCATACATAGGAACTTACCTATGCTTAGTCAAGACAAGAGGTTAAGCCATATATTCATATGTTTTATTCATAAATACATCCAAACATATTTAAAATAAATAAACATTCAAGATAAATATAAAGGACATGAGTAATCAAAATGAATAATTAACTATTGTGTTCAGTTGAAAGAACTAAATGAAAACACCAACAGATTAACAGAAACAATAACGAGCAACCTGAAGAGGAATTAGGTTAAAAAAAACTAATTCTGATTTCAAAATTATTCCATATTTTTTACATAATGAAAGAGCAAGAATTAAAAGTCCACCAAGTTAATGAAGGTGTAACCAATCTCATTAAAATAGATCGAAACTATAACTCACATCTAGCTGTAATTATGACCTTGTCTTTTACCCTTCACCTTTTAATTGGTGAGAATATCATAATGAGATAGCACACCTACCATTTAAAAAATAAAGTTGCAAGAAAATTTCATTCCGAGGTATAATCTGAAAAAGCAATGTGTACAAACTTCGAGTCTTAATTATTCCAATACACTCGGTACTGATTGTCATTCTCTGGAATATAACTATATAACCTGCTGTCACCACAACGTACAGCCACAATGGCATTGCGGCTTTCTCCCTAATATATATTAACAGCCGTGATATAAGTGAATTACTCTTGAAAGTTGCTTTTAACCCCATATCATCTCACCTACTTACTGTCCACCTTTGTAACTATCAGCCTAAACCCTATGGGAGTCTTTGAACACTCTCTTATCAGGAACCCTCATTATACTCATTGTGGAGAAAGTGGTTGCGCCTGAACACATTTTGCAGGCTAAACTTATTACTTGTCACTGACCTAGACATGTGTTATTATCAAAGACTGTCTCGTGATATTATCAAAGACTGCCTCGTGATATTATCAAAGACTGCCTCGTGATATTATCAAAGACTGTCTCGTGATATTATCAAAGACTGTCTCGTGATATTATCAAAGACTGTCTCGTGATATTATCAAAGACTGTCTCCGAAATTTTGCTGGCTTGAATGATCATCTTAGAAAGTTTGGTTTCTGGATTTCAGTGAGAATGTTCGAACTGATTTTAATGAGATTTAGCTTTTCATTAACATTTTCATTTTTTTTAAAAATAAAGAACATAAGAAGTAAGTTTATCAAAATTAAGAATGACATTTTTTTCTTTAAAAAGTTTGTATACGCAAAGAACTTGTCAATATTCTTCTTTTATATCCATTACAGGATTAAAAACTTCTTTAAACCGTAAAGAATTTACTTTTTTAGTTGTCGTGTTGATAACTTTAAGGGAATGAGCATGGAAATAGATGAGCAGGTCACGATAACATACAAAATTGGAAACACCCGTCACGTTCATGCTCTTGAAATTCGGCGGAACTGACTTTAATATACCTCCCTTTAAATATACGAGAGACTGTGATTCTTGGTGGTACGTAAGTGAAGTCACTTGAGGTGATCTTTTCATCAGTATTTTCTCATTAGAATCATAGCTTGCATACATTATCTCCGATGTGGTTGCAAAATATATGATAAGATCCTTAGCATCGAAGGTGATTGCTCTCACAAATTTGACAACAATTATCATCTCCTTTGTTTTAAAATGCAAAAACAGTTTTTCGATCCCCTTATCGGTACCAATAAATACTGAATATAAATCATCGTAAATTGCCAAACAATTTACTTTTAAGTTTTTAGAAAGGATTTCTTTTTTTCTTGACATGCTACTGTTATCCTGTAACATCAACAGCATGTCAGGATGTCGTGTGCCCGCTATTATCTGCTTGTAGGATTTCGAGAACACAATAGCCGTGATGTCATGGTCAACCGGAAGTACAGAGTTCTTCATCAATCTCCTCGTCCAAGGAAAAATACGAACCTCGAAGACTTTGGTGCCAATAGCAACAATCACCGAGACAGGCTTTACTGGTCTGCGGTCTCCACATGAAACGTAGAGAAGATTAACATTAAAAACAAATCTACGTTAATGGCATTTTGAACAAGAAGACTTAGGGGATTAAAAAAACACATTCGGTTTAATGTTCTGACTTTAACTGACAGTTGGATATCTCTCTCCATATTGGAAATGTTGCATTAATTTTGAGGGGTTCCAGGTTGCATTTATAGTCAGCTCATTTCTACATTCAGAGATTTCCTTGACAAAAGAACGATCTTCTTTCATATTTGAGAGGTTCAAGGGTCTTATTAAATTAATCAACTTAATACGAACTTAATTCACCAGTAATGGAGACTGGAGCAAGTTTTTCTTTTTTAAGATGTGATGCCTATAAAATGATGCCTTACCTGTACTCATAGAGGAAGGTTTGTTGTCTCCTCCGGTTTTGCAGGGTATGTCCTTCCCAGAACTGCCTTCTGTCTGTTGTAATGCAGTGAAAGGAAAGTTCCTTCATTATTTGATAATTATGAGTAAGTGAGGTAGAAAATATATTTTCACAAATTTTAACAATTTTATGCAATGCGATTTATTTTGGAACACATTTGTTTGCTCAATAGTCTTTGATAATTTTTTTCTAAACTTTCTAATTTTTTTAGAATGGTTTATTCAGAAGTAAATAAGGCCACCGGCCCATATTACAAGTCATGAAACACAATAATACATTGTATGGAGCACCAGTATATTTGTGAAGTACAAACGTTTGGCATCTTTACATGATATGAAGAAACTTGGCACGTTTTTTGAGTCCAAGGAAAATATATTTTGCAAGACAGTTTACAAGAAAGTTATTATCACTTTTACATAATAAAATACATTTCTGTAGAGATGGTGATGTACAATAATAGTATGGAAGAATACTCTGTCTTAAATCTGAATAAAAAGGACACTGTAACAGAAAGTGAAATTCAGATTCTTGAGCTGGCACAATACAAAGAGGACACAACCTATCTTCTGGTAGAATATTACATTTCCTGCCAACTTCAATCATTAAATTATGATTTGAGCAACGGAACCTGCAAAGAGCAATACGATACACAGAGACATTTACAGATGATAGGTAATTTTCATACATGTGAAATTCTTTAATCTGCTTATAAAACTTTAACTTCGAATATTGTCCTATATTCTCAATCCACATTTGTTTATCAACATCAATACATCGTTGTTTGAACATACTACGGAATTCCTTGATATTACTAACACCTTGCACTATCCAAGAGAGACCAAAACCCAAACTGAACAACAGCTTCTTAACTTTAAGAGCCCAGCAATCTATTCCTTTTTCTGCCAACTTGAATTGATAGAAATAAATATGCTTTAGTATAGCATTATCTTGCTGGTAAAGTAATCTCAACCAAAAGCTTATGATCTTAATATGCTGATTTACTTTGAGTGAATGACGACCAAGTTCACCTCTTGCAACGATATTGGGTGTACTCCTCCCGAGATGTAAAATATCCTTAAGGAACTTATCATGAACACAATTGATATTAGGTGAGGCATGAAAACCCCAGACGTCACTGCCGTACATCAGGATTGGAAGAACCTTTACATCAAAAATATGGATTAAGACATGAGGAGATAGATTAACAAAGTTGCGGATCCTTGAACGGAGTATTGATAAAACCTTAATAGCCTGCTCTGACAACGTCTTTTGAGTAATATACCACGAACCCGAAGAAGAAAAGTGAACTCCTAAGTACTTATAGGAGGGAACGATATCAACAGGATTGCCATTAAGTGTGAATTTTTCATATCTTCTAAGTCTGCCACCTTTTCGAAATACAATAACTTTACTTTTGTCAACGTTGATTTTAAGTTGCCATTTGTCACAGTAAGCTGATAGCTTATCAATTCTTTTTTGGAGGCCACTGACCGTACTATCAAACATGGCAATATCATCAGCAAACAGTAAAATAAAAAGTTCCATCAGATCAATATCAATACATCTTTGGTTATCTATAGATAGATAATCAACGATATCATTTATAAAGAAAGAGAAAAGAAAGGGTGATAATTGACAACCTTGTCTAACTCCAAATAAACATTCAAAGAAAACAGTATTGCCGCCATCTAGAGAAACACAAGCCTTGACATTACTGTACATATTATTAAGTAGACGAAACATTTTCCCTTTAACATTTCCTATCCAAAGTTTGTAGAACAAACCCTGCCTTAAAACAGAATCAAAAGCTGATTTTAAATCAATGAAGACACAATATAGTCTACCCTTATGAAGAGATAAGTACTTAGAAATAATAGTATCTAGGATAAAGATATTATCAATAGTTTGATACCCTTTACGAAAACCTGCTTGCTCAGCTGCGAAAAACTTTTCTTCTACAGCCCATCTATTCAGTCTACCACTTAGAACCTTGGCAAATATCTTACCACTAACCTCCAGTAACGTAATTGGCCTATAATTAGCAGGATCATTAATACTCCCCTTCTTGTGTATAGGCAAAATAACTCCAAGTGTCCACTCCTGTGGATAGTTTCCGGATGACAAAATGCAATTAAATAATGCCACTAGCATATCTATACAAAATGAAGGTGCTTTCTTAAAGAACTCAACAGGAATACCACTTAGTCCTGGTGCCTTACCAGTCTGCATACCATCAATTGCACAACGCACTTCCTCAAACGTAATATTCAAATCTAAGTCTGATTCAACAGATGTAGCTTCAACCAAACTGTCACCAATACAGTTAACAAAATCAGAGACATAATCATAAAACTCAACCTCTGCTTCACAAACATTTGTTCCTTGAAATAATGAATGGAAATGTAAAACCCATGCCTCGGGTGTAATATTATTTTTGTTTACATATCGTCTGGTCTTAATACATGACCAAAAAAGTCGACTGTTTTTTTGTAACAAAGCATCATTTAATTTGTTTGACATCATTTCTCGAGCACACGCGGATTTCTGTTTGCATAAGTCTTTATATAATGATCTTGCTGAAATGTACTGTTGTCTCAAAGAGTCACTGTTGCAAGCATGGACTGCACGTAATAAGCGCCTTGCCCTCGTGCGAGCTGTCCGGCATGCGTGATCAAACCAGTTATCTCCCTTGCGTGGTGCATTCCGTGCGCTGGCATTCTTCTGAAATTTGTTAGCACATGTTAACAACAGATTACCAAAATGTTCAACCGCAAGGTCTATCTTTCCAAAGCTCAAATAATGATAAAATATATTGCGGTCACTATCAGGAATGACGTTCCAATTATTAATGTAGTCTCTTTCGAGTTCATCTTTCCAGACATAGCGTTGTTGTTTCGACAGTTTGTTGGCAGCTTGATTGACAGCTTCGTTATTCATTTCAAGTTTATAGGTCACTGGTACGTGTGATGATTCGATCTGATCATCAACCTTAAAGTCACATAGCATGTACATTGTGGCGGCAGAACAAAGAACATAGTCCACGACACTGTATCCCTTGTTGGCGAAACATGTAATTTTGCCGATGCCAGCATCTTTGAAGAGTCTACCATTACAAATACGAAGACCGGTTTGTTTACAAAGTTCAAATAGTGCATGTCCACGTTTGTTTACAGTTTTATCTTGTGATTTACGAGTGGTTACACTGTCATCAGAAATATAATCGAGTTCACTGTCAATAGGTAAGTATATAGGATCGTCATTTACAATATAGTCCTTCAGAGACCCGTCGCCAGTGCGGGCATTCAAATCTCCTTGCACAATAATATTACATTCTGGATTAGTGATTATGAACTCATTTACATCATGTTCAATGATTTCAAACAATGGCTCATTAGCAAACTCACTAGAACCCTCTGGGGAGAAATACATAGTACACAACAATACATTTTGATCTCTAAATCTAACATGTAACCACATAATATCTTTACATGAACTAGGTAATAACTTGACATATTGCGCGATAGAGTCTCTAACCAGTATTACTATACCTCCAGAGTTCCTAATAGCACGATCCGATTTCTGTCTCGAGCTACTGAAGACAGTATATCCAGGAATAGATATCACATCGCAGTCACAGATCCAGGTTTCCACCAGAGAAACGATATCAAACAATGACACATAGTTTAGAAATTCAGGGTTACCTAACTTTCCTTTTAATCCCTCAATGTTCCAGACGACACAGCTCCAGGAATATATGGGATACACATGGCTTCGGCCACACCTCTAGCTCTCCAGATCGGGGGTCATGTCATTATTGTCAGGTCGGTCTGACCCGGGAAGGCGTTTGAAGGATTTCACGGTTCTCATCATCTTCAGTTGTTTGCCTTCGTCGTTCCACGAGAACAGTTTATCATCGATTTGTATTTTATCGTATCTTAAGGTGGCGAACTTGTTTTCCGCACGTGCCTCGTCCATGTAGGTTTTCAGTTTTCTTCGGATATCTCGCACTCGGTCTGTAAAGTCCTGCGCGATGTTGATAGGAGATCCTCTCAGATGTTTTGACGCTCTGAGTATATTCATCTTCTGTTCCATGTTGTGCAGTTTGACCAGCACTGGACGGTCGGTAGATGACCGCGTCGGGAGACGTCGCACAGAGTCGAGCCCAATCCCGTCTGTTAAGCCGAGTTTGTTTTCTATGACGTCACGAACTTTCTCTTCTACTTCATTTGGTTTCTCGTCAGCGTTTTCTTCCAGGTTGTGGAATATCAGATTAAGCTTTTTTGATTGACTTTCGAATATGTCCATTTTGTAAGCAAGAGTTCCGACGCGTTTTCTCAGTTCACGGTTTTCTTCTGAAAGCACTGCAATATCATGCTCGACACTCGCGATCTTCTGAGTCAGTTTACCAAAGTTCGCGTTCATTTCTTTCCTCATGAGCTTAACTTCCTTCATAATGTCAGTATTACTCATGTCCCCCGGCAGCGTTGTCTGTCTTGTCTTAGGGGGTCCGGGATTTTTCTCCACGTCATTTCCAAGCAGAAGAAGTAGTGATAGACACACGCACACTCGAAGTCCCAACTTCATACTCGACCAGGGCACGTGCAGCACGTGCGGTTTCATGGCGGCCTTTTGTCTACCACGTTTCAGCATGAATGTGACAAACGTTGACTGATACCCACCTATTCTCGCTCTGTATGTTTCTTGGTCGCATCCCATTATGAGACCTGTATCTGGGTTCCCCTTTTGGTGACAATTGGGTAAAAATAATTGCTAAAAATCGCCAAATTTCTAACTTTTCACGGAGCACTTGTGACATGCGTCCGCTCTTCTCGACCGCTAGGTGGCGCTATCTATCCTAAACTTTCTAATGAAAGATTTTATTCATCATATGTCCTTAACTTAATATCCTATATGATATCTAAATTGCCATTTAATAAGGAAATATAAGTTGTATACAATTAAGATACTATTTTCAGTCCTCATGTATTGCAGAAACCCCTCTTCGTTGGATTTGCATCACGGCTTAGATTGTCAATTGAACAGTTTCCATGTAGCTTATGTTTTCAATTTTCAAATATACCATTCCGTATAAATAATACTGTCGGTTGCTTCTCTAAATCAAGATATATATGAGCCTGAATGTTATGTGGTCATCATCAAAATCTATGCCTTTTACATTTAAATTATCATCGAAATGAATATGCATCATATATATATAAATATTTTTTCAAATATACCATTCCGTATAAATAATACTGTCGGTTGCTTCTCTAAATCAATATATATATATATATATATATATATATATATATATGAAAAGTTGAATTGGTTCAAACGCAAGGTCACATATAGATTAAATATAACATACTTCACATAGTCGTTTGAAGAATCATTTTAATCCGATACTAGTATTTCGTCAATAGTATTGACTCATCAGGGATGAAACGATATGATCGTTAACATCGCATTACAAGCCTTTGTCTGTGTCTGTGCCATAATTAGTAATGAAAACCTCAGGTCTCTAAGATTAGAGGTACTAAAATCTTCACTATTGCAGCGAGGCTATCCAGAACCTCTTATCAAAGATGGAATAAATAAAGCATAGGCACTCACTCTTGAAGAGTTACGTACTCCTAAAGATAAAATAAATGAGGACCAAAACACAATCGCTTTTGTGACAACACATAATAAAAACAATGCGGAATTATTCCCTGTTATACATCGGATCTTACCGATGCTTAGTCAAGACAAGAGGTTAGGCCAAATGTTGAAAAGAAATAAAATCATTAAAAGCAAAAGACAGCCAAAAAATCTTAAACACATCTTAACAAGGGCTAAATATGATGGTATTCAAAACCCAACAGAAAGACCTTCAGTTTCCAAATGTTCAAATAAAAGATGTGGCACATGTCCCCATTTATTAGAAGGCTCGTCTTTCAAATTTGACAATGGCAAAACATTTGAAATAAAATCTAACTTTGATTGCAATTCAAAAAATGTCATTTATGCAATAATGTGCCCTAAGTGTAAAAAATCCTATATTGGTAAAACTGAATGCCTAAGAAATAGGGTAACCTTACACAGACAACACAATAACGATAGCAGATACCGCTGTTTATTTGTAAATAAACATCTTTCTACTTGTGCAAATGGTGATTTCAAAATATTTCCTTTCTATAAATTATTTCATAAATCTAACATGGGCAGTGTCTCAAATGCACTTTTACGACTTGAAGAGTCCTTCATTGACACCTATACACCCTCACTAAATAAACAATGAGATGATTACCCTTAAATCACTGACATATATCTCTAACTACAATTGAGCTATTTAAAAACAAAAGGGATTATGTCACATTAACATATTGCTCAAGGGGTAAACTCATAAGAGAGTGATTGTGTCAATCAGAAGACCAACAAGGAAGAACCATGATGTCACCTGATTAGCATAATTTACAATATATCCTTGTACATTGTGCGTATATTTTGTTATAAAAACGCTTGTAATGCGATGTTAACGATCATATCGTTTCATCCCTGATGAGTCAATACTATGTGAAGTATGTTATATATATATATATATATATATATATATATATATATATATATATATATATATATATATATATAAAAGGCATAGATTTTGATGATGACCACATAACATTCAGGCTCAGTTATCAGGAGGTTATTTCAAAATACAGATGTTATATTTTTATATCATAATCAAGAGATAGATAGGCGGGGCTTACGTTGGTCGTAATGCCTTATATAAAGCTCTAGCTATGATCAGTAAATGCCTTTTTCTTGCATGATCAATGGAAAAAATCTAATTTTGATCAAACTGAGTAGAGTATTTTAATACATTCACCACTACATGTACTTGTTAAAGAATGGAGAGGAAAGAAAACTGATCGTTCTGTAGTGACAGAAAGTATATTTCATAACATCTTAATTGGCTTTAATGTGTGCCAAATTAGTGTATTTACGTGTCAAAATTAGTACTAACCCATCGGACTTAAATATTCAGCATTACAAATCTAATCTTATTTATTTAATATCTTATTCATCATTATCAATTATGGACAAGTTTCCAAAATTACGTTTTTGAGCATCCCAGAAACAGCACATTGTCGGGTTTCCGATTGAAATCGAGCATCTCATCTTAATTGCGATACTATAAACAAGTGAGTGGCATTAAAAAGGTTAAAGATAATAAGGTAGAATGGAGTTTTTAAACAACTTGAATGGTTATAACTTCTGTAACTAGTGTTCATGTAAATTTGCCGTGATTTCACTTCCTACACTTCATCAAAGAGCCTGACCTATCGGAATCATGTCCGCTATCTTGTAAATCATATGGATTTTTTGTGTGTAAATTTACTGATTTTACAACATTTTGAAAATGTTATGCCATAGCATTGCTTTTCACACTCGTAGCGCCGTTGAAGGGCGGCATTTATCTTGTTTTGGGTAAAATCACTTGAAAAGAAGGCGCTGTATGTTTACTAATTTACATCATCATAAACATGATATGCCGTAGCAAGGCTTGTCACATATTTTATGTTTAAAGAGAAAAATGTGAGATCTTAAAAGAATTATTACCAGCACGGATGCATTATGGCACAAAAGAAAGACCAATAAACTGTCAGGGAAGTCAGGGAGTGTGGCCTTTTAGTCTCAAGCTTACCTCATAGGTTTCACTTCTTAAACTTTCTTTCGTAAACGTCACATGACAGGAAAGATCCCCATACGTGAAATTCTGTGAACAGTCCCTATTATAGCAAAACCGTTCACACATTTTCACACCAAATGGTGTCTTCACAAGACTTGTTCCCATCACCGTGGGAATCAACAAGATGCCGAATATCATCTTGACTTCACAAACAAACGCTCTGAAGAAAAAGAATAATCTCATGAATCTCCTAAAACGACCAGAAATCTAATATCTCCTTTCAAAAGTCAAAGGGTCTAAAATGATATTATCTTAACATAAGAAGAGATCTATATGTACATGTAACAAAGATGAAATTGTTCATAACACAGATACTTCAAAGGAGAAGAAGTTTTAAGAATAATATTGTACCTAAGTCAAGTTTTTTTATATGATAAATTAGTAATAATGACAAGAAAACTCTCATACTCACCCACCCTTGCTTTAATTGTCTCTGTCTTAAAGAAAATGTCTCTATGAACATCTGATATTTCTCAATTACGGATCATTATAAATTAAACAGGCAAAGAGTAAATTAATACGAGTTTCGCCAAGGGTCCATACATGCTGGATTGTCTCTATCCCTTGAGAAATGTGAAATTTCATAAATGAATCTTCTGAAATGAATATACTGACATTGATGAAGATAAGTCTGTCATACCTTTTTAGAAAATATTTCACAGTTGTAAGTACATAGTGCAGATGATTCACGGAGGACATATCAATGAAGGAATGTGGATCAGAACCAATTCCGTCTTCAAATCAACAGTTTTGAAGTCACCAAATGCAAAAGACGATGAAACATTGACTACTTACTTCATATAAACATGTATTCTTATAAGATATTATTTGTAGAAAATATAGCAATTCGTCGATTGTATGGTGCTGCAAATTGTGTCATCTGCTAATGATTTGACGATGCTTTTATATTTGGATCTGCTACAATTTCCACATTCTCTCCCAACAGAGGCAGCTCCGTCATAAATACAACCTTTGGTTTACTACGAAGGTTTCTCGGGTTTCAGGCAGTTTCCCCTACCGGTGCAATATTGAACCTTAAACTACCTGGCAATATTTCAGCCAATGAAAACACCGAATACATGAATAACATATTTGTTGTCTCATAGGCCTATGCAATGATGCAGTCGCAAAATGAGACGTACTTGTTCTTTAAATACATCTATAAGTGCAAGGTGCATATTCGAATAAAGTTTAGCTTTTGTAAATCTCCCAGGAATAACTTGGGCGATTTGAATGATAACTTTTGAAACGACGTCGTTGATTTCATCCAATCAGCGTTCTACATTTCGTGCCCGAGAAACTTTCGTATTAAGACAGAGGTTGTATAGGAATTTGTGACGGAGCCACCTCTGTGGGGAGAGAATGCATATTCCATTAAATACTTTTAGAATGTGTTGGATCATACAATGGTAATGTCCGTTTTATCTGTTGACCTTAGCAACACATATATAACAAATGAATACATTTTATATAAATATTTTATTCATAAATACATCATAAATATATTTAAAACAAATAAACGGTAAAGACAAAACGGCGTGAATAATTAAAATGAATCATTAATTAGCATGTTATATTATTAGTACTAAATGAAAACACCCCTAAAAGATAACCAAAAACTATTAATAGCGAGAAGTAACCTGAAGAAATTGTTACAGTGAGTAACTTTGCACTAATACAAAGTTCCTGGTCCTAGATTTTCGAAGCTATCTTACGAAGATAGATCAATTAACATTGGACTGCGACTATCTTAACACTAAGAGAGCTTCGAAAATCTAGACCCTGGAATATTTTGTCCGTGGGAGCCAGGAGAGGAAATAACGATGTGGATGAAGTCGGGTCGATGTTGGTTTAATACGTCATTGCAGTAGGTACATGTCCAACTCCTGATCCCGACCTACATGTATGCATGACACACTGAGCTGGACGATGGTCGGGTGTGGTGGCCGAGGAGACTGTGCAGTGGAACAGATGTACTCGCTACCATGGTCGGATGGGATCTTACTTCTCTTCCAAACTTAAACTTACAACGGTTTATAAGGAGAGAAGAACAATGGATTATTGTCATTAAACATAAAATGGACAGCTAAGTAAACGTCCTAGAGCAACAATGATGTCATTAAGTATAGCAGACGCCAGTTAAGGAATAAAAAGAAGGATTGCAGGTTAATTAGCGTGGCTGACACAAACGTTGCCTTAGGGTAGACACATTAAATTGAAAACAATGGTTAAAAGTTGACATTGGTTAAATGTAGTTTTAGATTAATCGATAAATATTTCAATTAGGACATCTGTTGACAGTTTGGCATAAATGCTAAGCGATGACAAAATATTGAATAGTAAGAATTTAAAGTCCACCAAGTAAATGATGGCGGAAGCTGTTACCAATCTCATTAAAACAGATCGAAACTATAACTCGAACCTCTCTGCGTTTAAGATCTGAGTACTACTCCGTCTTTATACGTCCACACTTTAAAATTCCACCAATCACAGTCATTCTTTCTTATCAAATCGAACCGATGGTTTGCTAGCATTGTTGCTGATTGGCTGGAAGTACCGGTACTAGTCTTGGGCAGATTTTAATAAGATTAGATTAAACCATTTTTAAGAAACGATTGACAGAAACAAATTTTTCGAGGCATAACATGAAGAAGCAATGTGGTGAAATTCCGAATCTTAATTATTCCCATACACATAGGCATTTGCTCAGGAGAGGAAACCTGATACCATTTCCTGAGTACAGTCAACCTTTATAAAAGTGGTCGAGTAACAGTAAGGCTCATGGAGCAGTTTCAGATAAGAACGCTTTGGGGAACGAGTGATAGGATCGATTAGATTTTAATAAGACTGAGCTGCCTTCAAAACCCTCTTTTCAGTAAACTGTAAATAATAGATGTTAAAGGATTAAGTGATCTGAAATAAAGAATGACAGTTTCTGAAGAAAGATATTGCAAACCCAAAGAAATTGTCAATTTTCTTCTTTAATATTTAATACAGGGTTAAAAATTTCTGGGAATCTTAAATTATGTTCTTGACCATTTGTCGTGTTGATAACTGTGAGGAAATTAGTTGTACAACAAATCATCAAATCACGGTAAAATTGAAAATTTGAACATGTCCTGGCACTTTGAATACCCTTAAAGTCAGGGGGCACTGAACTCAATTTCCCTCCCATTAGATATACAAGAGTCTGCGATTCCGTGTGGTATGCAAGTGAAATCACTTCAAATGACCTTGTTACCGGTATCTTCTCATTACAATCGTACTTAGCATACAATATATCCGTTTGGGTCGCAAAATATATGGTGAGAGTTTTACTGTCGAGGGTTATTGCTCTCACTGAGCTAGAAGAAATAATCTTGTTCTTTTTATCATTTTCAAAGGAAAATGTTTCGATCCCCCTATCCTTACCGATAAACAGAGTATTTTTGTCATCATCAATCGCCAAACAGTTTACTTTGAAGTCATTTAAAAGGATATCGTATCGACTATACAGGCTACTTTCCTTCAACTTGACCAGCATGTCTGGACGCCTTGTGCCCACTATAATTTGTAAGAGTGATTTCGAGAACACGATAGCCGTGATGATATGGTCGATCTCAAGAAGGAAGAAATCTTCCACCGGTCTAGCCACCCAGGGAATGATAGGAACCTCGAAGACTTTGAAGCCATTTGCAATGACAAGCGATACAAAGTTGGCAGGCCTCCGGTCTTCAGACGAAACGGAAATATGAACAAATTTGAATCAAATCTACATCAATAACAGAAGAAAGAGGGTTAATTTAAGAGTTTGGAGATAAAAAAAAAGTACATTTGGAATATAAACCTTGAAAAAAGAATTGAACAACTGCATTTTCCATGTATGAAGTGATATGAATCAAATGTATTTGATTGATAGAGATGAGACGTTCAAAGTTTGGTTCACAAGTAAATCGTGTCTGATGAGGTATGAAAAACAATAGTGACTCTTAAGTAATTAACCATGCCAGTTTAACATTTTAAAAAATATTTATCAACGTAATCCTTGTTTAGCAAGTATAACTTCATAGATGTTTTTTTACGTGCAAGATTAGTTTTGATTAGCGGAGGTAGATTACAGTTCCTCTGTTTAAAAAGGACTCTGCCGATCGTTCGGTGGATTCAAAGGTCTGACGACAGTTCGTACAGGCGCGCGTATCCCAATTAAAGAAAGAAACATTTAGCGACAACCGATGGAGAGAATGGGTCACATGAGTTACTTGCTCTTGGCTTCTATTACTGAAAGCATTTGTGAATGGATGACTGGGCTATAGACAGGACCTACCATCTGAAATCTGGGTTATATATCAATATATATAAAAGAGCTCTGAATATACTTTATCGTTAACATGAGATGCAGAACATTCGCAGAAATCGAGAAAAAATAAATGTTGCGATGCTTTCTTAAGGTGTAGTTAACGTTCACAATCAAATTGGAGTGGGTGACGTCTAGAACTTAACATGGTAGAAAAGGCAGAGATAGAAGGTTGCATCATTTTTTTTTTTTCTAAAAAAAATCAAGAAAAAATGGAAGGTAAGAAGATTACCCCTTCAACAAGGTCAGCCTTACACTTCAAATTTGTCCAAGGAAAAAGAATGAGCTTCACTATCACAGCGTAAATCAGTAAATAGATATTGTAATTTAATTAAATGTTCTTGCGTTGTTAAATGAACTGATTAAAGGATAAATGTTCACTTACCCGCGGAGATATTTCTATTTTCGGAGTCAGTTATGCAGGTTTTGCTCTCCCGGGAACCATTGTGTGCCTGTTCAAATAATATTGAAGGAATGCTCATGGGTGGGGCGCATGCGAGTCAAGAGAAACGGAATCTATTACTCTTTTGATAGTGATTAAGTACATTTATAATTGCGTTGTGTGCTTGTATTTTAATTGTTTGCAAATAGTCCAAATGTAAGGTTCTGATGATAGCCATAGTATGAGAATGACATGGAATCTAAAGATGAAAATGAAAATGGTACATCTAATCAAACGTATGTCATTCATAAGTTAGATTCTAAATAATGTTCTATGCTCATTCCACTCGACTTTATCATTAGATTTCTAAATTGCCCAATTGCTATACCAACGCAACTACCTGATTTCGTCTAATGTTGCAGGTTTCATTGAAAATATTGACTTTCTAACACGGAATGTTCAAGTATTTCTACCTCCAAAAAGGTACAGCAAATGAAGATGATCACAAGATTCATCAACAATGCCTTATTTGGATTACAGTGGCTAGTCTGCTATGAATCTTATGCACAGCACTATGTTTTGCATTTGGTACTTTTTGATAAAAATAGCCAGAAGAAAATCTAGTTTCTAATCAAACTGAGATGTTTGTATAACACAAATACTTGCCTTAAATGCAAACCTATCAACGGTATTTCGCACCGATCGAAGCCAAAGTAATATCTTTTCATTTTTTGTTTGTTTAGATACTTATCACAACAAATCTAACTCTGTCTTAATATTTACGATAAAAAAGTTTCCATTGTCCAGATTTCGGTTAAAAAAAAAAAAGAAGAGACAAATGATCGAGGAGCGCCAGCTGAATTTCAACGTTCAATCTTCGATTGTATTTATTATTTAGATGACATCACTGAAAAATATTGCCTAATGTCTTGATGAGAAGATGATGTGGCTAAGTACAATGGTCATACGACTAATATGGTGTTGTACATTGTTGTACGAGTGATAGGTTTGTTCTGATTGCAGTTAGTTTACTTAGTTATCATTTTATCATTCCTATTAATTTGTGTTGTCCTCAGCTTACCTCAGAACGTCTTCCCATATTGTCTTTGATGAACGTCACGTGACAGGACAGATCCTCATACGTGAAATTCTGTGAACACCCGCCAATATAGCAAAACTGTTCACACATTTTCACACCAAATGGCTTCTTTACAAGACTTGTCGCCAACGCAATTGGAATCAATAAGATGCCAAATTCCATCTTCACTTGACAGACGCCTATATAAGTATTGTGGGGGGGAAATAATAATCAAGTATTATCAATTTAGCATAGTTTATACACATAACCTAACACAAGTGTTAACTTATGGTAATTAACGTTATAGCGAATTAAATATATCAGAAATACACACGGAAATTAATGTGTATTCAATTATTCAAATTATTACCTCCATAAAAGAGAAAAGGTGAAAAAACATCAACACCAAAGAGGGCAAGAAATCAAATATATCATTTTAAAAGTCAAAGGTCCAAGAAACGACGTTGTCATAAATCATATCTTTATCTATATCATAACTGTAAAAGATGAATTGTTTGATAACTCAAGTAGGTCAAAGGATAAGCAGTTTAGGAATGATTTGAAGCTAAGACAACAGTGCCAATATGAAAATATTACATTTGATAGATACGTGAAGAAATGAAAACCCTCACCCTTTATCTTGCTTTGAAAGTCTGTTTGACTTATCTGTCAACAAATATCCACAGATACAGGTATTCTCAATGACGGACCTTCATAATGTAAACGTGAACAATCATTTTAATATGAGAATACGTCATTGCTGCAAGTTGTAACATTCCATTAAATGATCTTGTGAAACTCTATAATTAATCATATAAAACTTGGTGAAACGAATACAATGAAATTGATGAACTTAAACTTAAACTGTTTTACTTTTTGTAAAAAAAAAAGGTCACAGTTGTTAACAAACTACATGTTATTCATAGGGGACATATCAATGATTTTTTATAGGTCAGAACCACTTCATTTACGAGATCCTTCAGCTTTGATGGTATATCTAAGTTGTATCCATCTCTAAATTCTGGATGTTTACCTCAAACAAATATATTGTTATAAGATCAGATTTTAAGAAAACATTGTAATTCATGTCACTATTACATCGTCTTGAAACGCATGTCTACTTCTTTAAGTGGGCGTCGATATAAATTTTCTTTTCTGAGGCTGTCTTTATCGTAGCAGCAAAACATAATTGTTGTACGCTTGAAAGAAAATAAGTCTAAGCGAATACAGGATTTCCGTTTGGAAGGGGTGATCACTATATATGATAAACACGAATACAACTTTTGAAATCAATACCTTCGACCAAGGAATGTGTGTCCACAGGAAAATTAGTTGCCTAATTTAATTAAGTTTCTCAAAGTATATCTCACCAAGTGTGGAAACTACAACTCACAACATTTACTATATTTAGAACTCTCTCGAGAGGGGTACAGACAATTATGCATTAGCAATCTTATATCGAACGCAACACTCGTAACTGGCTGAGGTTCTGATCCGAACACTACATCATAGGGATCATGTCCAGTGACCCTTCACTTCATCCAATCAGCGATGTGGCTAGGAAATTGTCAGAATAGTCCATGTTAAATTGTTAAGATTTCTATCTTATTGGTAGAAACTTTGAAAGGTTAACAGTCATAGACAAGACTATTTGACCTGACCCATAAAGTGCATTATTCAGTTCAGAATAACAAGAAGCCACGAGTGTTTTGTTCTGACTAATTTTGCTATAAGCTTTTTTTCAAATAAGTTCAAATATTGTTTTATTAAAGAGATATACATTCATCGAACTTGATACACTTAACTGATCCCATTCAATAACCATGTTTTTCATTTTGCTGTATCTGAATTTGCTTTCGCTGTATGAGGTACATCAAACTTAAAGATGAGCAATCAAAACAAGATAAGAACAACTAAAACAAAACAATGATTCAAGCTTTTATTGTATATTATTTTATGTTCAACAAGACTATATTCATTTCTTAAAATTTAGAAAGATTTAACAATCAATTTTATAAATAGAAAGCTTTATTAGATAGTTCAAATTGGTATTTTTGGTAAAGACATAAGGTTTGATATTTTTATCATTCATACTTGACTAAAATAATATCTGTTTGAAATTTCTTACTTTGGAGTGCCTTTTTGCAGTTTAAGATTTGAGACAACCACAAATAAAATGTACATTACTTGATACCAAAAGCATTTCCAGTGTGAAAAACCTGACCCTTACAAAATAACAGGAAGTAGTAAAACTGTTGCAGCACTGGTTTTGCTAAACCTTGGGACAGCGTTGCGACAACGTTGCGACAACAACAGCGCTACTGAAATTATGAATTTACTATGAAAATTAGCAGGCAACACTAGTGCGGATCATTTTGCAAATTAGTGAACAACAACGGTTGCACTCCAATATGCAAGAACCATTGGACTCTAATGTGCTGCAAGGGTCGAACTCTAATATTCAGCAACAGGTGCACTCAATTATGTAGCAACGGTTTCATTCTAATATGCAGTAACAGTTGCATTCTAATGTTCAGCAATGGTTTACTCTCTATGCAACAATGGTGGCACTAATGAAGTAATCATTACAAATACAACTGCAGTTTTACTCCTAGCAGTAATCCTATAATTCAAGATAATTCGCTACTAAATTAACGCAGTGAACAAGATAATACAACTTCTATTTCTTGATGGATATTCAATATTCTTCAATGGAGTGAAAAAACAGCCTTTGTAATATATACTCTGAACTTAGTATCAACCTTAAAATAAAACAATCACATTCAAAAACATATAATAAAAATATCATGATATTACAATCCGACTCCTCGCAAGTCATTACCCGTAGGTTGTGTTAGGGGAGGGAGGGAGACGGTCAAGGGAGTCTAATCATCGCTCCCTCAACTTCTTTTGGCTATCCTATTCAAAGGTCAATTACAAGGGAAATGTAAATGTAAATGTAACATACTGAAAAGAGTCTGAGTAATACCAATTTAATCTCAACACATATAAAGATAAAGGATATTCTACAAACTTCTGTGTAATACTATATTTTTAAAAATATATATGAAACATTTATGTTTAATAATTTAGTATGACATATAATGAACTGTGTTACACTAGTGTAATATTGAGTGATAATACACTTGTACAAAATAAAATACTCTTTACAGCAACAAAGATGGTTGTTATCAAGATGAAGAGTGTCGAACGGAAATGAAACTTAATGAAATTCTCTTATACAACCTTCCTTAACTAAATTCAGAAAAATTAAGTTTTCTGTTTGAAAGACACTGACATTTCTAACTCCCTGACCATATTGTAAGCTAACATCAAGGGAAATAGAATAGAAATTGGAGCTTTTTTATTTCATGGTGATCAAAAAATTTACATGACATTCCTAATTCAAGCTGAGGAAAGACAATGATAAAAGCAAAGGGTTTTGTTTCAATCTTTGTCCAATTCTGTCTCGTATTCCCTCATGAACTTCTCATAGATGCACTGTAGACAACATGGCTTGCCATCCACCAATTGGCCGCTGAAACAAAAGGTTTATCAAATGATGAGTTGAATCTTGACAATCTTGACAGTAATATTTCGAGACATCCTGAGAATAAAGAATTATGTTACCTATTGAAATCTTTCTTTGCATGACATGACACACTAGTAGCAGATACAAGGTCACTCAATATTATATATCAGAGCTCAAAAGGGAGTCAACTTCAGGTTTCAAAAGAAAATCTTGTATTAGAAATAAGTATTTTCATGCAAAGCAATGAGTGATATTTTCAGGAATTCCAAAACTTTAAATGAGTCTAATTTGAAAGCCATTTCATCATTATCAGTGATTCTTTCTTAATTCTTTCAATAATTTTGCTTTAACTTTAACAATGTCTTGAGGAAAGTTTCTAATTTCTAAACATTATAAATGTGAGACTAAGTTTGTCATTTAAACAGCTTCTTGATTACAGACAAGTTCAAAAGACTTATATCATGAATTTGGCATCAATAAATAGAAATTATCAAAATTGAGTTATCACCACTTTGTAGAGTTGTCTCCCCTTTTATGTCTGCCATGTTTACACACCTGGAGTACTTGAGGTTAATGGATGTAGCTGCTCAATCAGGATATGAGGGTTAAAGCAGCTGTCAGTCAGGAATTCAAAATGGCTGCCAGCAACTTGGTAGAAGCAGACTGTGTGTTCTCCAGGAGAGGTAACAGAAGTCACTCTGAAACATCACTTACCTAGGACAGGGGCCGGGCTCATCACCAGGGAGTTATCTCCCTTTTGACATGGAATATACAGGGATTACAGTCCAAATTGTTCAATTCTGAATTTTTAGAATATTGTTCACAATTTGACATTATTGGATTCCTGGAGGTTTGGAACAATGTAAACAAGGATTTAATACAAAACATATTTCCAAATTACAGTCCTCATTACAACTTGAGAGATTATAACAATAGAGGTGGAGTTCTAGTTATGATTAGAAGTCAATTGAATGTTGGTGTGAAGAAAATAATTACAACATACAGTGATTGTATTTTCCTTGTTTTGGATGCAAAGTTTTTCTGTATGGACAGAGATGTCATACTAGGATTTGTATATATCCATCCTGAAGCCTCATCAATTGTGACTGACACTAGAGAGAAGAAGGGCATTGAATATCTTGACAGTGTTCTATTAGATCTGAAATGTCGTTATAAGGAAACACATATCATGATCTCTGGTGACTTTAACGCCAGGACTGGCGCCTTATTAGATTACATATTAGGTGACAAAACAGATCTCATTCCAGAATTAGATGCTGTAAATGATATTATTGATACATTTGATTCCCCACGATATTCAAGAGATTCTGAAATAAACAACTATGGAAAGGAACTTATTAATCTCTGCTGCAGTTATGGATTACACATTGTGAATGGCAGATCTAAAAGTGACCCTCATGGTGCATATACATGTATTGCAAACAAAGGCTGCAGTCTCGTCGACTATGTGTTGTGTTCTACTAATTTATTCAATTCAATTGTGGATTTTAGTGTATGTACGAAAATAGAATCAGATCATTTTCCTATTGTCTGTGAATTAAAATGTTTTTTACAGGAGACTGTCAAATTGAATGATTGTAAGACAATTGCTATTAAGACGTACAAGTGGAAACCTCCGCATTCAGACAAGTTTGACTCCATTTTACAGGAAAATCTAACCACAATGCCTTTAGTTGACTTTCACGACATAGCTACAGACAATCCATCTCTAGGTGCGAAAATGTTGACTGACATTATGCAAGAAACTGCATCTTCTTGTGGGATGATTTCTACCTCTGGGAAGAGACTTGATAGTCATAAACACCAATGGTTTGATCAGGACTGTGAAAATTTAAAAAGTGATAAATATGCACTTTTAGATAAATTTCGTTTGTCTGGAGAGTTTTCCCACCTACAAGATTTTCATAAAGTAAGAAATAAGTTCCGAGAACTGTGTCGTCACAAGAAGGAAGAATATACATTATCTATAACCAATGCAATATTGTCAGATTTTTCTAGCGGTAACAGGGTTAAATCATTTTGGTCTCATGTGAGACATTTTAGTAGCGCTTCTTGTAAACCTGTACCATCAATTGACTGTTTGACATGGGTTGAATATTTTAAAGATGTTTTGAATATCCAAGATGTTTATATCGATGAAGAATTTCTCTCTTTTACTGAGGATTATGTTGTTAATCACGATATGCAAGAGTCAAGTTGTGGAACCTGTATGGATGACGATATTAATAACATTGTGAACAGGGAAATAAGTATTGACGAGGTTAATTTTGCAATTTCTAGTTTACGGTGTAATAAAAGTCCAGGACCAGATGGTATTCCTCCTCAGATGTTTAAGGCAAATAGAATAGTTTTACAGTCATATTTATGCACGTTATTTAATGGCATTTTTAGTTCAGGGGTGTTTCCAGATCAATGGTCACTTAGTATTATAGTTCCGTTGCATAAGAAGGGAAACATTCACCAAGTAGATAACTATCGTGGTATATCTCTTATGGACATCTGTGGCAAGATTTTTACTTCAATTTTGAACCAACGTTTAAAAGAGGTTGTGGACGTGCTTGATTTGTACCCTGAATGCCAAGGCGGCTTTCGCAAAGGATATTGTACCATCGATAATATTTTTACGCTCCAGAGTGTCGTACAGAAATATTTGTCTAAAAAGGGTGGTAGATTTTATTGTTTGTTTGTTGATTTCCGTAAGGCTTTTGATTCAGTAAATAGAGACCTTCTTTGGTTTGTTTTGTTATCAAATAATATTCATGGTTCTATGTTCAATATCATTAGAGATATGTATTCAAAGACAAAGGCTGGTGTTAAGTTAAATAATTTAAACGTCTCGGAGTATTTTGATTCTATGAGTGGAGTTAGACAAGGCTGCATCCTAAGTCCTTTATTATTTGCGTTATTTGTCAATCAGTTACATACCGAATTATCTACTTCTGGAGAAAGAGGCGTATTTACTGATTCTGAGTTTATGGATTTGTATTTATTACTGTATGCAGACGATTTGTGTTTGTTTGGAGATTCGGTAGCTAGTCTTCAGAGAAAGATCAATGTATTATTTGCCTTTTGTAAAAAGTGGGGTTTGACATTAAATTTTCAGAAAACAGAGGTTTTAGTTTTCAGAAATGGTGGTACATTGAGGCGGTATGAATCTTGGTACTTCGGTAATCATAAGTTAAACATTGCTTCATACTATAATTATTTGGGTTTATTATTTTCAAGTAGACTTTCATGGTCCAAATCAGTACAAAATCTGGTAAATAAAGCGAATAACGCTTTGTCTTCAGTTAAGGTTTTTAGTAGAAGATTGAAAAATGTTTCTCCAACTATTTTGTTTAAAATCTTTGATGTTCAGATAAAGCCTATCATTTTGTATGCTTCAGAAATATGGGGTTTTCAGAAATGGCATGTTATTGAACAGTTTCACATAAGGTTTTGTAAGTTTGTGTTAGGTGTCAGTTATAAATGCTCTAACGCTGCTGTT
This sequence comes from Phorcus lineatus, assembly GCA_921293015.1. Classification (NCBI taxonomy): domain Eukaryota; kingdom Metazoa; phylum Mollusca; class Gastropoda; order Trochida; family Trochidae; genus Phorcus; species Phorcus lineatus. The sequence continues at coordinate 52,166,976 of OV121083.1, forward strand.
TTAGCTGAATGTGGTAGAAATTATATCTTTGTTGATACTCTCTTACGTACTGTGAAGTATTGGTTCAAACTTTTACACTATCATAGAGATAGATACCCCAAGCAATGCTATTTTATGTTATATAAACTTGACAAAGTTGAAAGAAAAACATGGGTATTCTTTGTAAAAAATATTTTGTTTAATTATGGTTTTGGTTTTGTTTGGGAGGCACAAGGTGTTGGAGACGAGGAACGATTTTTAAAAGAATTTCATTTAAGAGTAAGTGACTGCCATAAGCAGCTTATATTTTCTGAAATGCATAAATGTTCTTCTCTTGATGTTTATTCAAAAATCAAAAATGTATTTTGCATTGAACCATATTTAACCTTTTTGAAATCCAAAGATGCAAGGCGTAGAATAACAATGTTGCGAATAGGTTCACTTCCATTATATAAGAATATTGGTAGATTTGATGGAATTCCAAGGCACCAAAGACTCTGCTATATTTGTAATGATAACTTTATAGAAAACGAGTTCCATTTCTTGTTTGAATGTAGAATTTATAATGATCTGCGCTGTAAATATTTTAAACCTTTACCATATCACATTGACCAGCAATGTTTTGTAAATACTTTAAAATGTAACAATCTTTCCACGACCATAAACTGTTCAAATTACATTAAGGAAGCATTTTTACTGCGTTCCCAGTACACGTGAGTGTAAATTGCCACAACGGTATAAATACACATATTTGTTTACTCTGTATTGTACGTGGGCCTAAGGCCTTTTACGAAATAAAATTGATTGATTGATTGATTGACGGACGGCATGAAAGCCTCCATCAATGATATATAATTGATGCAACCCACCATCAAGCTAGAGTCATGGTGGAGCTAGATACACCAGGGTCACCAGAGGTCAAAGGTTCAGGACAAAGGAGAAAGGTCAAGGACATGTGCATGCATAAATCAAAACACACACAAGCTGCAGGGGAATAGTAGGCATTCAACATGCGTACAACCAAACATGCACACTGCGGTGAAGTTAAACTAATGGTGTCATCAAACATGGTGGTGTTTGCAATAACTCTCTGTCAGTGCCAGAATGTAAACTTTTGCAATTCTCAAAATTAACCAATAAGGAATTAGCAGGTACTTATAATTTAATCTAACCTTCTGATGAGAATCTTAAAAATTTAAAATAGATTGCAGCAAACACCATGTTTGATGAGAATTACATAAACTCAGACTTATTCAGTGATCTAACAGACAAACAGGACATAGCATGGGCAGATCTGCAGGGTGGGTGGTTGTATCTGCTACTGTAAAGTTAAAGGATTTCAGATTCTACAGCCTCTTAAATTCCAAAACTGAAAAAAATCAATTTCTTCTCTCACTCTTTCAAGGGCTGGTACTCTGATGATGTAGGTTTTTAGAAAAACATCAAGTGGATATAGTGTTCAAGAACACAATTCAACTGTTCGCAAATATCTTTCAGATAAAAGTCATCTACACCTAATCTGGATATGAATACCGGCTGAATTGCTAAAAATGATGATCTCTCTTTTGAAGATGATATGATTCCAAAATGAGATTTATCAACATCCTTCTATTTATGAATCTTTTTTTAATTTAAAGCAAGGAGTGTTTGATCACTGTTAATAGGTGTGAGTTCCACATATGTAATCAGGTAACACCACCTCTACGCTAATCTACTAAATCAACACATCAATCATAAAACATTGTCCTTCTCAGCATCAGGAAAGAATTTTTAAATTTTATAAATAAAAAGGTTTTTTTATCTTTGCACCAAATAATTTTTTCATTTATATCTATTTGAAAAAAAAAAAAGAAATTAAAATAATTTTCCTCTCTTATAAAATAGGAATAAGCTAGATGCTGCAAAGAATGTTAAATTGTTTTATTGATCGATAGATTATAGAACAAAAGCAATGTTTTACAAACAATTGTTAATGTTTATTCAATGATTGTCAAACAGTTTAAAAAAATTATGGTATCATCTTTTATTTCTTGAAATGATATAACTATAAATATCACAGATAGTTCAATATTTTACAACAAAAAAGTAAAAACAACACATCTCTACGACTCATGCAATCATAATGCTTACCATCTTATCACTCATTCTCAGATAAAAGGCAAATCCACCTGAATCACTGTCCCATTATTATAACATCGTTAATATTCTATTTTGATATGTTTATCCTTGCTTATGTTATGCCCCTTGATGGGGTAAAGGAAATGAATATCACTTATAGGTAAGTTTATATAGTTTGTTTCACTAAAAAACGATTAATGAGTCACGAAAAATCACGAAAAGAGATGTCCCTTTGCATGGTGTGTTGTTTGATACAAGGATAATAATCTAATTTGGAATGATAGTCGAAATATTTCAGTGTTTTATGGTACATAACAACCATGTGTCATAAAATTCGGCAGTTTGTAAAACAATAGCCCAGTAAAAAAAAATTTATATTCAAAGTTCACTTGTCCCAAAATTTCACATCAGATACGTTATGGACTTTCATATACTTAAGAATCTACAGAATCAAACCAATGGTGCAAAGAAAAATAACCTGAACAATTGTGTTGCATATGAGGAATCAATAACTTGTCCAAACATTGTTAACTGGGGACCAGAAATAATGTGATACGATAAGTTCCAACAGAAATGCCAGTGGGCACGCTGATTTTCGTCAGATACGTTACGTACATTAATGGTTGAGGAACACAGGTAGTGCAAAGTTCATTCCATTCTGGCCTCTTCTAGCATAGAACAACATGTTACTCATCTAGGAAGACCAGTCTTAAACTTAGAAATGAATAAGGCTTGACATCAGAATGAAAATTGTGAAATAATTGTCAGATACGTTTTCGTCAAATACGTTACACTATCCTAATAACATTCAGTAATGCATTGGCGATTAACAACATCTTGCATAGTCCGATTGCGGCGGGTTAGAAATTAGACTCTACCTATCAATTTGATCATCTACTTACGGAATTCATCCAAGGGGACCATTGCACTGACTTTGATGTTCGGAAAAAACCCACTCAAAATTGGTAAGTATGAAGTGTCATCTGACAGATTCTTTCTCATCTTAATTTCTATCTGTATTATGTCTAATTCTATCTATGATATTCATTGATTTCTAAATGACAAAATAGAGTACATTGGGTCACCAATTTTGACCACACTAGACTATTTATAAGCATAACGTATTTGATGAATACGTAACGTAATTGAGAAAGCTATGAAGTTAGCTGAAAAGAATTCTAAAGCAGTTATCTTATTTTCAAATATTTATTTTATGTTGAGCTGCTTCAGATTACATGCTAAGACGTAAATAATTTTGACAGAAAAATTGTTAAACTTGAATGATCACATAACGTATTTGATGATTAAGTCACGTATTTGATGATTACGTCACGTATTTGATGACTTACGTCACGTAATTGATGAAACTTTTGTATGGCTTATTTAATTGTTTTAGTTTCTTCTTCGAATTCTTTAACTTGAACTACAAGTACTTTCAGCTGAAATTAAGGCATTTGCCTGACTTTCTTCCAGAAAATGGACAAGCTCCTGAACCTGCCCATGGACAAGTTCCTGAACCTGAAACCGATGCTGGACAAGCTCCCGGACCTGCTCTTTTGCCATTTCCTGTGACGTGCATACCAGTTGTTTAAGTTGTCTGGCTTCCATGTATGATGGAACATTGTATGTTGGAAGAGTTCTTGAGGTTGACATAGGAGACTAACCAACTAACAACTTTGGTTGTCAATAGTTCACATCAATTACGTTACATTTTGACCAATAAAAAGTTTCATTGTTTTAGGTTTGTATTTCTTAGAAAGCCAGAAATATATTGGGTGTTCATAGATAATGCCTTTGGCATTAAGATAACATTGTTGGTTTTTCAATAAAAGGATTTGCAGCAATAATGTGGTTTTTGTAGTTATTGTTTTAAGACCTTTTACAAATGTGTTTTGAAATAAAGCTTTGTAATGGCGCACAGGTCTCAATGATAAGATATTTTCGTACAAAATTTACATCCTATCCATAGATTAAACTCTTCTTCTGACAACAGACCAATTCAAAATTAATAGTAACGTAAAATATATCTTTATTTTGCACTGAAACAGGTCCATGGCACATAACGTACCTGACTTGGTTGATTTATACCCTTTGTATTGATGACACAAGTGATCAATTATCAACTACGATTTGGGTCCCCCAAGGATAGTTTTGGTAACTACAGATGATGTAGTTTTTAAAATTTAACAGTTCCTGACATATCTGCAAAGTTTATTTTTTGACAATTACATTTGGAAATTTGCCCTTTAGCTGAGAATGAGTGTTATATAAATTTTAAGTGTTAGATAAAAAAAATAAATTTAAATTTAATTTTTCTATAAATATCTATTTTGAAAAATAAATAGCTATTTCATAAAATACATTCAACAATATTGACATGTAACAATTTATTTCCTTATTTTAGTTTTTTAAATGAATATGAAATCTCTAAAGGATAAAATCAAAAACGTTGTGATAGGCATATGTACATGTATAGGTATTAAAATTTATCTATATTCATGCTTGATAGAGAGGTACAGCTAGCAAATATAGGAGTTTATAAAATATAACAAACAGGTATATAATATCAAAGACATATTTACATAGAGTTTTGTAAAACCAAATACTACAACTTCAATTTACAAAGAAAATGATTAGACATTGTAACTTATGCCTGATGAACTAAACATTTACAACATTAACTTAAGTTTCTGTGTATAGATATATCTACCATCTTCAAAAGACCTTTCACGTCTATATATAATTATGTACTTATATATAATTGTTATTTAACATAATCGTGAAAATCTAACAAGTGCAAAATTTGTGAAATATTAAAATGACACTCAATTCTTAGATAAGTTACTATGTGCAATTCGAAAGATGACATATATGAGAAGCCGTATCATAAATGAATCTGATCATATGTGATACAAAATCAAGATATAAAAAAGCTACCAAAATCTACTGAAAAACATCTGGCAAAACAGACTAGGTTGATTTGAGTGACACGACATGCAGCTAGAACATCGATATGACATTTAAAACAGGAAGTGCTCGACCCAGAGGCTAGGCTCGCAGTAGAATCGTGATGATATATATTGAACCTGATGATACTACAATACGAAGAATAAAGAACACAGTAATCTTTTCAATCAATATCCTAAGTAAAAGTTGTAAACTCATGGACTGAAACACAATTTGTGGTTTCATGGGCTTCGTTGCTAGTTGAGAAGCCATAAAAATATAAGGTGATACAGTTTTTAGCATCAGTTAAATCATGTCCTTATATACAACGTCATAGTATTTTCTAAAACTAAATATCAAAAAAAAATTAGAAGTATGGAACATAGCATGCACTGTTAAGCCTATGTTTTCAGAAATTCTCTTTAGACAGTAATTTGATAATGTACTAAAAAATATGTGAGTGTCTTGTCCCTTTTCTACTTTGCACTTGGGACACAAGCAAATTTCTTTCAATCTAAAATGAACTAACAATTAAAATCAATTGTTCACAACAACAAAAAATTCAAGAAGATAAAGAACTTAAATATTTAGGAGATAAACCTAGTGTGTTTGAAAATCAGAGACATGTTATACATGTCAATTTAAATTGAAACCGAACACGCAGAGCAACTTCAATCCTGAATTTGATACCTGTGAATCAGACAAAACAACCAATCAGAATCGAGTATCAAGCACTTTTATTGTAGAATTAAGATTAAATATGCATATATAAAGATTTGACTTTTTTATCATCTTTATCATAAATGTAAAATGCCAGAAAAATTACCCTAGCAAGTAACAATATATCATCACCCTTCTACCAACCAGCCTCTGGTCCAAATACCAGGTTCAATTCCCAGCCTAATCAAAATACAGATCAACAGCTTGTTCCCTCAACATATGTTACAAGAAAACTGCAAAAGATCCAGTGTTGAACTTTTATCAACCTTGCGGTCATTATACTGGTCATCTCAATGAAAATACTTATCAGAGACTAAATCAAGCTACACAAGAGTGTGTGCATATTCCAAAGTCCTGCCAATTGCTTCTTCTTTCTTTCTTCTTTACTCAAAATATTTTGTCCTTAATCAGTGTAAAGTAAAAACAAATCAAAACAAGGGAAATAACTTTGTTAGAAAAATGTGGGCTACTCGCTTTTAAAGTCCATCATGGTATTGATACTATAAATCCAACAGCAAATTTGCTTAGCGCCTCTTTCTGATTTTCTGAGTAATGTTGTTCCGTGTGGAGATACCCACAAACAGAGTCAAGACAAACAGAAAAAGGATAGAATAATTGCTGAGTTCTCATTCAAAAACTCTGTCAAGGTTTTGATACTCCGAAGCAAAACACGTTTGGGTAAACATCTTACCGCGTAAACGGTTTCTAGGAAAAGCTGTCCCATTAACTCGGACAGAAGGAGCTCAAACTTGTATCCTTTGTTGGAATAATAACCAATAAATGAACTGACTCAAATTCAAGCCATATTAAAGTGCCAAAATGACAGCCGCGGCGAGCATCTACATGCTTCAAAAAGTTATGACGAAAACCAGTCAGGAGGCTAATCCTGAGAAGACAATCATGCATTGCAAAAACCCCACAGGTACAATACACTGATGTAACAGGAGGCCAACACTGTCCCAGTTACCATGTCATTGGCCAAGATCAGCATACAAATGGCAGTGTCCTGAAACCATATCAAGACGAACAAGCTATTTAACAATATTTTGATTAGGCTAGCTCAATGTCAGGGAACGAAATAACCAACTACAGACGGAGACGAGACATGCATCATGCAGACAGGGGTCCCTCGTGTTGCTAGCTCTACCTATAAACTGTATCTTGGGCAGGCTCTGCATAGAAATCCTCCCCAGGGGGAGGAGAGCCTAGTCGCCGTGGCAACCCCAGTTGATGGGAGAGAGGCCGGTAGTCGGACAGCTGTGGAAGTTGGGGTAGATCCTGTGTTGAGTAGCCTAGAATGCAGACAGAATTACAGTAAAACATTTCTTCTTTGGTTGGCATTTCAGACTAATGTGATGAACATCGAGGAATATTGAGGAATCATTTTCTGTTTATTTTTCTTTTCTTTTCTCAAGAATCAAAGTTGCTCTTGCTTTCTTATAATAAAGAAGTTGTCTATCAATAAATATTGTTCTCATAAAAGTTTTTGTCTAAAAGAGGAAAAGTTGTAATCATGCCACAAGCTGAATTTGAGCTATTGATTACCATAGCTATGATTGCCTGGCCCCGGAGAAGGAATTAAAATAAGGACCAAAACAGGCTTTATTTGGTCTCCCAAATATAACTTGAAGCTAGATTTTGAACAAATAACAGTCAAGATTATTGGTAAATATCAAGAATGCTTAAATAACTACTAAATAAAGAAACAGTTTTATTGTATCAACACATGTTTAATATATGTCTTTCACAGTTACTCCCCTTTGAGTGCAGATTTTCTGCAACAAAACAGTTTTTAAACGTATAATCATAGAAACCACAAGTAAAAATAAAGAAAGAGAATAGCTACTATAATTGATTATAACAGGAAATATATTTACCAGCAAGCATAGCCTCGTATGCCATGGAAGAAGGAGTGACAACATTAGGTGCCTTAGATCGTCTGAAATGAATAAAAATTTACAAACTATAGACTTGAAAAGGAGGCAATGAAGATTGTCTAGCGTTAAAAAGTCAGCGGCCTATGGACAGTGGATACTGGAACCATTCCCTGCTGATGGGAAATATTTGCCTGCTCCTCAAATACTACTAGATAGACAGGAAATTAGGTACAACTTCAACATCATCTGTCTTTGGTGTTGTATCATCTCTCCATCGGATTGTACAATAATGGCTATAACAATAAAAATGAAGTTATTAAAACTGGTCTGATCTATGATGATAAAGAAACTTTAACACCTTATCTTCTGAATCAAATCATGACACGACATTTTGAATTGTAATCATACAGGAGCTGCGATTTATCCAGTAACTCAAGATTGGCTATCCACAGATATTTAAGTATTCCCTTATTCTCAAATTCCTCATGAAAATTGATAAGAAAAATTATGAAAACTGACCTCAATGTCCGGGAAGCGACTGCTGACTTAGGCCTCACTTTCATATTTTCAGGAAGTCCCTCCTTCCATCCGGGGGTGTGTCCTGACTTTGGCCGCCTCTGTTGCCCCTCCCAGTAAAGGTCACGACCCCCAGCCATCCAGTAGTTGGCTTCATGGATGTGGACACGCCCAGTGTTTCCATGCTGGTCTTCGTGGATAGCTGGTGAGCTCGGCCGCTGGGGTGGTGGCTGCCTTCCTGAGTAATGAAGAGCACATTCTAAAGGTTGATTTTTTCCCCAATAAAGAATGATAGAGGGATGACTGAGGACTGCTTATGATGGATGACAAGTTGCTATAAGAGTACTAGTGAAGGAATTCTCATCTAATGCAGAATCTAGAATTTTATGCTAGCTCTTATTAAGTCATAAAATATTTGCAAATATAATTAACTTTCTAACATGACACAAAAACTAGAATGAAAATACTGCTTTCTGATTGGTTCCTCACATCAATTTTGGAGTAATTATTTCACTGATAATTACCTCTAAGTATTTAGGACAGAATCACATTCCTCTGCACACGTTTACAAACTCCATTCGCTGAACTTACTGTTTACATCAACTTACAGACAACAGCAAAATGGATTTCAAATTGCTTATGTACAGACATTGTGAAAACCATATTTTTTTTATGAAATGTAGGATATAAATCCATTCTGTGGGTTATTTTGGTCGACGTAGTGAAGTTTCTTATTTGAATCAATTTCAAACCGTGCTCACTTTGTACCTTAATGCATAAGGGTAAAGACTGCACTACATATAACCCCAAAATAAAAAAACAGAATGGATTTACCTCCTAATTAGCTGATGATAATCATAGCGCAAACATTTTATCTTCGGGAAAATCATCATTTAAGTCAGACTATTTTTCCTCATTTTTTGGGTATATAGTAAAATGTTTAGTACAAAACAACTTACATGGGGCTTAACACCTTATATTATAAGAGCATAAAAAGAATACAATCTAACCTGTATGAGGGTTTGAGGCTATCACTGTTTGCTTCCACACCTCCATACGGGCACGCTGGAAGTCTGTGTTGTAGCCACTCTCTGGTCGCGAGGCAGGCTGCGTTGACACAAAGTAGCGGTAGGCATCAACAGCGCTGAAGGGACGGCTACTTCGAACCGGGGCTGACTTACGGCTAAAAACAGTTTGAGAAACAATGTGTCATTTCAAATGAAATTTTTTTTTCTGAATAATCTTTTCTTAAATGCAAGTTATATAGTGGAGAAAATGAAAATAAATTATAAACTATGATGATTTGAAAATGTTAAGCTTTCAAGAGTTTCCCTGTATGTTTGTGTCAATTGAATTCCTGAAATTCATAAATGGATCATAAACCAAAACAAAAAAAGTTATCTCTGCTCTTATCCGGTTGGTTAAGGATATTCATAAACTTATTAAAAGCATTTTTCACAGTTGATAGCGGTTGAACTGAAATTTCTCACCCAGATATGGGTCTCCTCACACTGTCTGTCATTCCTTTCACCAACTTTCCCTTTTTCCCTTTCTCCCTAGCTGTGCCCTGCTCACTCTCTCCATCCTTGACATTTGGCATCTGAATGTCAAGGTGAGCAGGGGGAGGCCACTCTGAAGCTTGTCTGTCTTCATTACCTCCCTTGCCTGACATGGCCGCCGACTTTGAACTGACACTGTCAGCATGTAGAGACTGGAGTTCAGGTTCCTCATCTGACTCTAGATCTGGGTTGACTCTGCAATATCAATGACAATAATGGTTCTCATATTGCAAAACTCCTCATATGGACATACTCAAAGCACAAGCATACACATTATTATCATGGTATAAGGTCAAATAACATTCCTTTTTCATAAGACCAAACTGGCAGTATGTAAGCACTTTAAGCTACATTATCAGTCCTTTCATCAAGTAGACTAAAATATTGACCTTAGTACAAGAAATACAAAAATCAAAACATTGTCTCTACAAGGATACAAACTCATTAAAAGTGAGGGGTTTCCTCTGGTCAACAGGCCAAGAACAAGCCTTTAAGTCCAAGAAAGTTTGGTTAACCAATAACAAGGCCTCCTTTGAATGCAGTGATTTCATTGTTCTCCTCTTGACATGCTTTTGTCTGCACTAAACTGGTTACAGAATATGAGCCTAAAAGAGTTGAAATTGTAAAAAGGAGTGTTTGTCCCTACACCAGGGTAATAATGTGTGTGGCGCTTTGAGCATGTCCCTTTGTGGTGTGGAGTCCAGCGCAATATAAGTATCCTCATTATTATTATCATTATTAAAGAGCTGTCTTCAGACTGTGTGGAGAGGAAACCACCAAACAAACAAGTTTGTTTCCTGGAAGAAACAATGAAACCTTTATTCTCTGAGAGACAGTCGATTTTAATCAGTCTGTCTTCAACTACCTATGCACCAACTTTTATTGCAGGGTGAGTGATCTATTTTGAATAAAGTTACTTCCCCTACGAGTTTACCAATATATGATATTAATGTCAAAATTAGTTTTCAGTGAGTTTTTCTTACTCTACTAGATACAACAATTGTTCAAATAAGACAATGTGTTATGTATGCCACTTGTCAAGTGTTTTCATACTTTCCGCTTGTTTTCTCGACACAACTGTCAAACATCATGTCAATGAAATAATATACTAACTATCATACCCCAAATATGAACTGTCTCATTACAAACATACATAGCAAGAAATCTCTTTTTATTTTCAAAAGCCTGATCAATCAATGATATAGAAAACAAATTTCATTGACTTCAGATATGTCAATGACAACCCCTAATCAACACAAAGATCTCACCTGTTGTCCACCTTGCGTGTATTCGGAGCCACAGATTCTCCGTCAATCTGCACAAACATGGAGCCAACCACTGACTAGAAGAGATAAAACATCATGCTCAATGCTTAAAGCACCGATTATTAAAAGAATAGTTTTACAATTCAAAGATAATCATGCTGCGTTCAATTTCCTGTTATTTGTTACCTTTTTAAAATATTTTACATGGAAAGAATATTATCATGCTCAAAGCTCGACATGCATATAGCAATCAGTGATGCCTTGCAATTTCTGTTCTTATTTATCTGTTTGTCAAACCATATGTCATGCTCAATGCCCAACATGATTTCACCAATCTGTGAATCCATTTCTTTGTACAATTACTGCCTTAAGCCCTTAGTGGTTAGAATATTGAAAAGAGAGGATTGCTTAATAAAATGGTTTACCATTCAATGGAATGAATAAAATAGGTTGAAATTTTACAATCTAGATATATCTGAAATTGATTAGCATTTATTGTCTTTGATTGCAAACACAACGCATGTATTGCAGCTCCCTGAATGATGGGAGAGTAAGGTACAAAGCAAGAGTCATTACACAGGGTGATTTTTTATTAGAGCTAAAACTTTGGTTAAGAGAAGATATAGGGAGAGGGGGCTCATTTTGTCGATTACGGTAGGCAAGTTTGAATTCCATACAAATTCAGACATATTAACATTTTGAAGTTTGGGGGTTTTTTCGGTCAATTTTTACAGGAATTGAAAATTACTCAGACATTACCCTATATCTTATTAAGACAAATATTAGTTGACACATAAAAGTAGCCATGTACAAAATATTGATATAAATGCTTCAAGGGACTGTGAGAAAGTCTACCTTCATTTTAACCACTGTCAATATGCTGACATAGATAAACAAACCTAACAAAATAAACATGACAAAACATATCTGTAATGGTGTACGCACTAACCCAGTCATGGTTCAATGGTGGCAATATTGTGATTCACCCATTTGGAAGCTTACTGGTAATCTGTTACAGTCACTTTACTCCCCTGATTGTGTTAACTACAGACAACACGGGTAGCAACCCTCACAACAAGAAACCATAGCTGAGGACTAGCAATCATTCCAATACATTTACTTGTCTTTGAGACTGAGAACTTATTTGAAACTTACAGTGCTTTTTCCACATACCCTGATACCCTGAAGCCATACCACGAAACTGGTTACTTCATCTTTGTGCAGGGAGATAATAATGACTTTGCCATTAACTTATTGTATCTAGAGGCAGCAACGGTTGTATGTTCCCAGCAGGTAAGAGAGTTGAGGTGAGTTGGGGTTTAACGCCGCTTTCAAGAGTATGTCACTTATATCATGGCTGCTAGTTATATTGCAGGGAGAAAGCCCTCGACACAATTATGGCTATGCATTGCAGTGAAACCTGGGAGCATCGGCTGGAACTAGCGAACAATGGATGATCCTATGCTGAAATTCAGTGTAGTATTGCGCCAAAACCTTACTGCCTATAAAACAGTTCTCTACTGCAGACAATGTTGCTTAGCCCCTGGCGGGATTCAAGCCACAGTCCTCTTGATCCGAAGCCGAATGCCCTAACAGCAAGTGAAAGAGGCAGCAATGTAAAGCTGAAAAGCTGCAAATCAGAAACTTTGCATAGGAACTGTACTGACAGAGTACTTATTTTGGGACAATAATCTTGCTTCAAATTATGAAGAGAAACTAATACATTGCTGTTTGATTACCGGGCTGACAAGGGAAATAATTCAAAGCCTCATTGTGACCTTAAAGGCACTGTGGCAAGGTTTTTAAAAACTTATTTTTTCAAATAACAAAGATCAGTTTATGCAAAATGTATTATCTTTATAGGGTCAATCATCTCCTTACCCAACCCTATTGTCCTTAATCATAGAAGAAATTAGAAATTACCGAGCAAAAACTGCTTGCAGCCATTTTAGTGTGAACATCTTTAAATCATTTGAGATAGGGAAAAGGATTTGCGTAGCTCTACAAAACTTGGTACATATTTTTAAGGACCCATTTGATTGAATAAAGAAGACTGTCTAACAATGGTAACATCTGTTTTCCTTTTCTCTCATAATCCAGAAGAAAACATGCTACAGTACCTTAAAGATTTAGAAATGACATATATTAAAAAATTCATTGAAATTGTAATTTTCCTTCATCAACTGACACTTATTAATATTGTAATAAACAAGGCAAAAAAGTTTTTCATGTCGTACACTTTTAAATATTTGCTGAGTTTGCATTTTTAAGAAGGTCAACATGCACAGACTATGGAAAAGTATTTATACTTCTCATAACAAAGGCTCATATAGACTACTATCAAAGTAAAACAAAACAATTCAAACAAGGGTTTATAGTGTTCGCATGATTGACATTACATACAATAGAAATCTGATGATATCTGATGACTATCTAAATGTATGTTGTGGTTATGTACCGACAAATATCTACAGTATCAATGTCTTCATGCTTAAATGAACACTTTGAAATCAACATGTTTCAACAGTCACCTGCCACAATGAAACTAACATCTATTCTCAATTGTTGTCATTTTCATACTACTATATATATATCGTCAAGAATTTATTATTTTTTTTACACTTCTCAATGATCTTCAAATAATTCATTTCCAATATCAACTGAAAAATATTAACTATGAAGTTTCCCTTTTTTCATGACATCACATTTTTAAAAAATTGAATTTAGATAAAACCTTTAAAACCATCACCAGTTGACTATGAATTAAAAACAGATCAATTATCCTACTATCCCACCTTCCAGTTAAAGTTTGCATTTACTTTTCAAAACTTTCAGCAAAACTTTTGTTTTATAATACATTTAGTCGGAAAAAATAAGTCAAATTCAGTCAAACCAGTTCATCATAACAAAGCAAACTTTATCCAAAAATTAAGATTTAACTGTTTACTCTCTCAAAAGAAAACTTCTTCTCATTAAACCTGAAGTACTTTCTAAATGCTAATATTGACTTGATTGAGTCTCTTTGCCTTGACTTGACCCCATTACCATCTTAATTTGTTTGTCTTCAACAAGCATGTATTATCTTATTCATAAACACGAGTCATTCAAGTGACTTGTGACATGGGGGATTTACAATCAACAGGAAATATTCTGAACATGAAGATGCTTAGTATACTATCATGAATAGACAATTGATACATCAATGGTTCTTTAATTTATTCTTGAATTAAAAAATTGGAAAAAAGGATTTTTACATTTAAAAAAAAATCTGATTACCATAGAAAAAATTTACTTTATCAAATTCATAAGTAAACTCTTTTCTGAGCAATTGTTTTAATTAACCTGCTCATTTTGATTCACATTTTTAAACTTACCAAGTTTACTTTAAACACGTACGTTCCTAAGATAAATAATTTTCAAACAATGGAATTTTGGTTCTCATATTAATTAGTAACGTTGACTCATTCAGCATTTTTACGGCTATAAAGTTCACTTTAGAACAAAAAATTAAGATAATTGTTTTGACAAAAATCAATAAAAGATATGACCCTAAACTCTAAACAAACAGGAGGCTAAAGACAGGAGATATGGATTGGTTAGACAGATGACAGATCTATAATTAAAAATCAATCAGCTGTCAGCGGTATTGAAAATAATGACATGAGCTCAAATTACTTAATCTCTTTTCAATGACAGGCCCCAACAATCCCTTGCACTATCTTGTCTATCGAAATTGACGAGAGGAGTTGTCTATAGTGGAGTGAAACCCTGGCTACTTTTGTACGCGCTCAGGTTACGACTATTTATGAAACTAGCAAACCAGGACAGCAGTGCTGAAGAGATTCCTTTCAGTAGTACGACAAGATCAATTCACAAAGTTCGGTATATACTGAGCCAAGTTTTCTTTATCTACTATCTTGTAGATAGTATGTATGGTATACTGGCTCATAACAATCAGAACACATATGTATTATAGCGAGACTTATCATACAGGGTTAGAGAGATTCCGAAATTGACAATAAAATCGTCAATAGCAACTTGGTATGAATGACTGCTACTCCTCGGGATCAGGCATTCTCAAATTGGACAAATAAGACCTTTTCTTTGTTTGCCTCACATAATGGAGTATTGAAGAGGTTTGCCATCAACAGAGACGGTTTTTATGAGTGTGGAAACATTTGATTGGATGTTTGACCAAGTGAGTGTTATTTACAAGCCAGGGTTATGAATTGCTTGGTGGTTATAGAGACAGCATGTGTGTGTTATGGAATCATATTTACTCTGCAAAGCAACACTGAAATACATACAAGGATCTAAGACGGAGTGGTGTCAGCTGTACGCGACAAGTGCTTAATGCAATTGAAGGATCTGTGAACTGTCACTGGATCTAGCAGATAATGTGATCTCTTCCGTTCCGAGTGGGTAAAGTGAGATAAGATCGGAGAAGGATATGACTGGATTACTTTATCACTGAACTGGATTTGTGTCTGTGGTCATTCTACCAATATGGAACACTAAATGTACAGGACAATATTACATGTGTGGATAAAAAGTGAAAACAAGTATTGTGTTTGTACAACTGGACTGGAAATCATTTTATTGTGTTACCAAAAGACAAAACCATCAGAAGTGCTCCAGAGGTATTAAATTTACCATGAAATAAACAGAATGAACATAATTGCTTGATTAATTTGTCACACATTGTATTCAATTTATAACACAATGTGATCAATTAGATGTTCCACCAAAGGATAAAACTCAGCATAAAACCAACAGAGAAATCACAATTGCTTGATATAAGCCAATGTGTTTCAAGTTGTGTTACATTCCAAAAATATTTGTAGTTGGATACGTCATTAAGACCTTTACAACCTTTGAATATTGAAAAGTAAACCTCAAGCATTGAGAGTATCTCATAAAGTATTGCAAGCCTCTGGTACAGACAAACAGAATTCCTGAGAGAACTGATAAGCAAATGAAGAGAAGCACATGGAGAGTGTTGTGCAAGATAAGACACAACTGCATGTGACACTGACTGATCGCAGAGTATACCAGTAGACAAACACTGAAGTTAACTGCCATAACTGTAAATCCATTAAGTTCTTTGTATACACGCTTGTCATTTCAAAGAAGCATTGCAGCCTTTGATTTGAGAGAACTGTTTGATCGGAGAGAGACTTTGATTCATCGAATGTTGCCCTTACAGTTGAAATTATATGGATGGTTTTAATGACAACTAACAAAAAATCAAATGGATACCAAAAACCTTAGAGTCATCTCACTTTCAACTTGACTGTCTGCTTAAAGATCTATGCTCAATATTCATATAACTCTATCTGTAATTGTTTGAAGAGATCCACTTGAATTTCACAAAGCCTTCATATCTTTGAACTAATTGTTTTTGTGTGGATATTGTTTGTGCCTTCAAAATGAAAAATTTGGATCAAATTGAGAAAGATGCTGAAGTTCTTGCAAAGCTGATTATCGCAGGAAGTGAAAGTGACATCAAAGAAGCGGTGGGGTTCTATGGGAAGGTATGCCGGGATATATTCACGACAATCATAAGCAACGGCAACACACCGTTACACATCCTTGCCCAGAGACACAAACAGAGCCTGATGAAGCTTGTGCTGGATCACGGAGTAGATCCAAATACTCGCAACAACGAAGGCTGCACGCCATTGTTCGTGGCGCTGTTCTATGGAAACTTTGACACCGCCAAATTCCTCATGAAATATGGAGGGGATGTCAACATGCTCATGTCAAGGAAATCAAGGACATCTCTCCTTCATAAATTAACATTTGCAAACAGACTGATGGCAGTCCGTCTGCTGATAGACCATGGAGCAGACATCAATGCCAAGGACAAAGAAGAAAGATCCCCTCTGCATCTTGTCATGGTGAAAGGGAATGCCAAGATGGCAAAGTTGTTGATCAGAAGTGGATGTGAGCTGAATGCTGTTGACATTGCTGGAAACACCCCTTTGCACACTGCACTCATCTATAAGAACACGGACATGGCCAAGATGTTGATTGAGGAGGAAGCAGATGTGACTATTCGGGACCGATGTGGCATGACACCTCTCCATATAGCAGTCATGTGCAAGTACTTTGATATTACTAAAATGATAATAAGAAGAAGCACCATGAATGTGAACACCAAGGAAAAGCTGCTTGGAAGGACTCCCCTCCATCTAGCATGTGTTGACAACAACACAAAGTTAGCCACACTTCTGCTTGAAAACGGAGCAGACGCAACTTTAACCACAAACTTCAGAAAGTCCCCACTTCACCTCACTGCCATGTACGGTGGAGTGGAAACCACAAAGCTTCTTCTCAGGTTTACAACCAACGTGAATATCCTGACAACCAACAATAAGACTCCTCTGCATATAGCAGTCCAGGAAGAGAACTTTAGCGTAGCTCTGCTCCTCATCCAGGCGGGGGCTAAGATCAACCTCCACGACCTCCACGGACTGACCGCCCTCCACTACACTGCTCAGTCAGGGAACCTCGAGTGTGCCAGACTTCTCATCAAATACGGGGCCAACGTTAACGACACAGACAGTCGACAGATGACGCCTCTTCATATGGCTATTCAGAATGGTCACGTGGACGTGGCGAAGCTGTTAATCCGTAATGGAGCTAGAGTGACGCTTAGCGATGAAGACAACAAGACACCTTTTGATTATGATGAAACTGGAGAGATTAAGGCATCTTATGATCGTCTGGTTGCTAGGTTACAGAGGCAGCAGGCGCTTGAAGCAAGTGCAACACAGGCTGTGCAAGCAATTGGGTGAACTATAGACAGTTGTTGAGCTTATGATGAACAGAAATTCTGCGAATCAGCTACAGATGAAAAGAAAGAGAGTTGAGAGAAAGGAAAGTTTACTAGTTACACTAGGCATACCACAGCAAGGGGAGGATAGAGACAAGTAGAAGGTACTCAAGAACATGTGTTCCATGGACTCTTGTATTGAAGGAGACAGGGACAGTTTAAGATACATGACAATAGATCAGTAATTAGTCATCCTGAAAGAAGTCATCATGCAGTGTCATACAAGATTTGTTTACTGACTTAGCAGAAAGAAAACTGATAAGGATTGAGGACCTTGTAATATTGTTGATTGAGGCCTGGTACATTGAAGAAAGAGATGTTGGTGCTTCTGTAAAAAAAAATGTGACTATGTTTTTAGCAACTGGGGGATGTCATTACTTGATAGGTAGTTGTGTCAGAAATATCTGAACTTGACAAATGCCCATTGGGCTCTTCAATACAAGGAATTTGTATTCAGTAAAACCATCAGACTTCTTGTTATAGAGAATAGCTAGCATATATTCCCTAAATATCTCAAAGGTACATTTCTTTAAACAACCCTATTTCATGCATAGTATTTCCCTATATTTACCAGAATTATTTTATATGAAAGCTATTTTTTCACATGAAAACATCATACCAACATTGTTGGGTATTATTGTTATTTGGGTATATTAAACTGAGCCTGTAAAAAAAAAGATAATGATAACAAATTATCAGATTTTTATCCTTGAACATGTATTTTTCAAAACGCGAGAAATATTTCTTATTTATTAAATTGCTAGCAAGATAAGAACTATTACTTGTATTCCTTTGTTTTATTTTTAAATCTCTGATCACATGACTACATTTTAGGAAATATATGTCTGAGCAAAGGAAAAAGGAAATTAGTCATTTACTTCCTGTAAACAGAGATACAGACAGATAGACAGACTGACAGACAGAAACTATCCAGAATGGAACAGCACAGGAAAAGACTATAAAAGATATCAAGAACTCTTGACTATGCTTGTTGAGTGCTTAGTTTATTTCAGTAAGTCAAGTAGAGATATAAAATGTTTTTACACGATTGTTCCAATTACTCAGTGTGAAATGTCAGCTTAGAAGACAATTTGTGCCTTAACAAATGGTAAACAATAAAGTAAAATGCAACAAGAAATTGTTTTTATAACTGGATGATAGTGAACAGATCACAATTCAAACACAGACAGAGTAAGCAAACAGTGTCAACAAAGAAGTCTGACATGTGATCTATTTTACTGACAATCAACATAAAACAGTATTGATCTTTAGAATCATTACTTAGTAACAAAATTGTATAACAAATACCGATATCAACCAAATGGAGTAAGCTCACCATGAAGCCTACAGTTAGATTACCATGGAGCAGGTATTTATGATATTTATGAACCCCCAACACCCCTGTGGTAAACACAGCTGTGTCTGTCGACTATTCTATAAATGCCGTAATTTCTCTAAAATTGCTAGGTTTATAAGTGTCATATCTCCAGTTTGTACATGGTATAAAACATATATATCAAACATAAAGCACTGACGTGAGGTGATCTGGGGTTAAATGCCATATTCAAGAATACTTTACTTATATCACGGTTGCTAGTATAACTGCAGGGAGAAAGCCCGCAAGACTATTGTGGCTATGCATTGAGGTGAAATCTGCGAACAAAAGGCATTGAGTCTCCAGTGGCCATCAAACAAGCACCTAGTGAGCAATATCTTTACATTTGAGTTTTTTACTAGCATGTCCCAAATCTAGTGTCATCTTATGCACATCTATGTTAAATTTGGTCAAGCGCCTGGTCTGCAAATCAACTGAGATGATTACCCAAACACAATTCAACATATACGCTTCAGAACATACCAACATTAAGAAATGTAAATACATGACATCATGTATCTTAAGTATGTTCCTTGTAACACCTGATAACTGCCAGTTTGGGGTGGTTCAACTTTGACATCCACTTGGCCATTACTTGAAGGAGGCTATAAGTATATGAGCAAACAACACTTGCTATGTACACAAAATAAGGAATTTGTAGCTGATTCATTTGGTCATAAATTGAACTTCAAGGGTCAAGAGTTGAAGGGTCAAATGTTGGGAACTTTCTACAACTTAATCAATAATATCAAAAAGTTACTACTAATATATACCATATATGTTAATCCTGTCTGTTACATTCAGAAATTAATATGCATTTGACTTATAATTGAATTTACCGATAATTCAATCTATTACATGTTGCTGATTTTCAAAAAATGTATAAGTATTTCTTCTATATCTATCTTAAATTTAAGATGTCTTTGATACGATAAGCCATGTAATGAGCTAAAAGTCTTTTAGTTTCTGTTATCAATACACACTTTTTGTATGTGAGTGTAAAATTATAGTTTCACTAAAAACAAAAAAATTTCAATTACCTGTGTCTTAGTGCTTAAGTGCAAAATTTGCGTCTGTAACCACAAAAGTGTTAAAACTCTCTGAAAAACTCATTATTTTAGGGTTGATTGGGGTTTGGTTCAACGCTAAAACAATGAGTTTTTTCCCTTAAAACCTCAACATGTAAAATTTTATCAATTCATAAGACTGAATATCAAAACGTTATACTATTGCTAATAAAATTTGCCTGAATACTTAATCTAATACAGCCCCTATCAACTTAACAGTAAACAAAAAAGACATGCTGCAGTAATTATCAGCTATGATCAATCTCATACAGTAAGATTAGTTCTGCTGACTATGATGTACATTACAACATATGAAAATGATGAGCTAGACAGTTTTTCAGGCATGACCGATTAATTAGTGTCAACAGGATCAGTTACCAGTTGAGCTAGTAGTTGATCCTACGGATTGAAATTTGTCATCCAAAACTGTGTGACACAGTAGACATTGTTTACATGAGACGTCATGCTCTACAAAATGTTGTTGATAGTAGATGCCCTGTCATGATCTACTACATGACAGATGCCACGACATCAAAAACATGACGACATCACAATCTGGAGCAATTAAATAAATGAAAGGTGCTTGTCATATCACCTAAACTATCAAACTTATGAGTGAAGGACCATTCTGAACGACAGATTTACAGGAATGATTATTCCGCAACAAATGTGGTACAATGACTACTAACTATCAGATATGTCTGGCCCCTGGGCAAAGGTAAATTATCCTTTGTATAAATAAAAATCTAGCAAAAATTAATTTTATCCGTTTAATATTTTGTTTATGAAGGTAACAATCACTAGATACCAGTGGAAATGCACAATGCTTTTATATTGGCTAATACATAATTATTTTCATTATCCATATGTGTTGAGATAAGTCATGACATAAACTCCGATATGTTGCACATGTATAATAAACCCTAGCGACAATTTGATTGGTCGAGTTGGATGACCACGTGACATCGGAATGTGGGACTACTTTTTTCATTCATAACTTTTTACTATGTACAAACTTTATACTATGACTTGCGTTAATCTTGTGTCCTCCGAAACTTTGATCGTTTCTAATATATCATTCCGGATTGTCGGATGCCAAACACAGAAATATTGGTTCGCTTCTGTCGGCCCAAACTCCAGCAAATAGGCAGTTGTCACTCCCGAATTCTCGCGACGTTGACGCGTTACCAGTCAATTTTGATCAAAACATTCTCTCGTCGAAACAAAATTCACAAGCCTTTCAGTCCAGAACAACAACAAAGCAAATCCCTCTGAAATTATCTGTACAATCTTTGGTGGGCCAATATACGGAGGTGTTTCCAACATCAGCATTGGAAATGCAACGGGTGCAACTGCCAGTGCCGTTCAGCTGATCACCCGAGTGCGAGTGAACCCAACCCAAAGCATCAACGAATCTGTCCTGTTGTCTTTTCAGATTCTTCGGATGACGATTAAATAGCACATGCCGATCAAGTGCTGACATTCGTTTGACCTAAAGTTGTTGTTCAGTCGTTAATCTTGTCACCTTTCTTTTTTACTTTTCATGTTGTTAGTGTCAGAGTTTCCGACAGTGTGTTCCTTTCGAATGCAGTAACAGTTACTGTATGTGATCGAAGTGATTCTCTAAAATGTGAGGTAATATTTAAGATGTTTGAATGTTACTGGTTTTATATTTTTTCTAAAAATCAATTTGAAAATTAAAATGATAAATGAAATGAAAACTATGTTGCGTTTTCGAGAAAGAGTCGTGTTATGACGATTTCAAATGACATGTGGCGCTAGATTTTAGTCTTACCACAACAGAGTCAGTGCACCGCGACCTTGACCTTGTCGTCACGGTATTCATACGCCTACTGCTATATTTAGATCGCGGCTGAATATGAATACCTTGATCATTTTGGAAATTATTTTTTTAAAGAAAACGGATAATAAAATTAACACACTCGCGTAGATGTCATATTGTATTTACAACACTCATGCCTGAAAAATGATATTTCCCTCGCTCTCGCTCGGAAAAAATATCATTTTTCAGTCACTCGTGTTGTAAATACAATAAAGACAATCAATGGAAATATAGCAAGAGACAGTGTATTTTTATCTCAGTGTTTATACAAAGACAAGCTTTCTCGATGCAGCAAAAATAGATGTTAATTATAAGATATACCAATGTCAGAGATATTCCATAGAATTGTTGTACAACAAGTAAATTAAAATAAAAAAATGTCAAATAAAGTTAAGGAAAGTATCCAAACTTTTAATGTGATGTTTCAGGGGTTGTTTGACCCCCTTCATTAGAAAATCGTCAAATTGTCACAATGGCTTTCTAGCTTTGCTGCTGATTGGTTGGAGTGCAAAGGTTATAACACACAGCCGTACTCAAGTGAGAAACGCAATGAGTTATGTGTGATATGTTCGACCTGATTCCAATATGATTGTAGATTATAAGGAAGGTAAAAAGTTGATATAACACAGTTTACTAAAATGAGCCTACCTGTTCTTCCCCCTCTGTATTCTGGCCATCTTGACCATCTTGACCATCCATTATGTCCATGGATTGGTTGATTGCTCCGTCAACGATGGTCTTTACTGCAGTGTTTAACCTCCTTTCTGCCATAGCCTGATTTGAGACGAAAAATTCAAAATCTTTAGAGCCTGTTCTTACAAGCAAATTAAGTCATCACAAGTTCTTTTGGTAAGATTTCAGGAATTCAGGTTTTCCTTTGTAAAGGTTATTTTGTGAATGGAGCCACTGTCAAGTAGCTTACATTTGTCTTGTATGTTGTGGTTTATTATCTCGACTTGGACAGCAATGTCGGCTACTGATTGGCCAAAAGTGGTCACGTGCCATAGGTATATTTTTCTATGTTAAACTGGGTCACGTGCAACCCTAGTAACGAGAGACGACGCACTGTCAAGAGTTATCTCCCTTGTCCCATTGTTAGGTAAACAAAGGCTACGCTACGGTGGTTTGTTGAACCCTACCTTTACACGCTGAGTGTATTTTCCCATTTATTAAAGTCATATCTTATAATCACACTGCTGGAACAAGAGTAAGCTCTTCTACAATTGACGCGCTGGGGCCGAGAAAAAATCGTAACAAGTCAAAAGGCTTGCTAACGGCCTGTCGGTTCACTCGCTCACAGCGGGGTTGACCATCAGCGAGCTGGAGATTGGAAGGATGAATCAGAAAACCAATCTATACACATATCAGTCGATGTCATCACCGACTCTTCATTCATATTCAAACCAACCAGCGCATTATGCAGTGATGCCTGCATGTTCTGTGCGCTCGACACTTTCAAAATAACTCGCTCCTTTCAGGACGGTCAGCCATGACAGTCAGAAAACTACAGAGATTTTAGCGCCGCTTCAAATCGAACGTTTCCAAGGTGGAACGTGTACACGAGGTCATAAGCCCTGCAATACTCGTTATATTTATTTAATTTTGTTAATCCGCATTTACCGTCTAGTACCGCTGCTAGACTATACTTTTTGAGTTTTAAACGGTGATGTCAAAATCATTTTTGTAACTTGATGAATAAAAAAGTTATACTGACAAGATCAGCCGCCATTTTGACCCATCCAATCTTTAAAGCCATATCTAAAGTATACAATGAGGGTCCTCGTCGAGATAAATACGTTACCATGTGTCCGCGAGTTTGATATGGAGATATATCATGTGTCCGAGTCAAATATCAAACTCGAACTCCAATCTCGTTTGATATTTAACTCGAACACATGATATATCTCCATATCAAACTCGCGGACACATGGTAACTTATAATGTCCATTATAAGAAGAGTTAGCATGGTCACTCAAATAGAATCAGCAAAAAGATTTAAATTGGAAACATTGTTTGCACAATGTCCACTAGGTATCATGTTAACAAGACATTTGATGGACGGACGGACAAAAAGGCTTTTTAATACTAAGTCTTCTCCTGAGTGCAACATTAACTGTGGAGGATCCATGAATTTTTTTAATTTAAATTTTTCTTTAAATTCTAAAAGGCTGGAGTTTGGATTAAAATTTCTTGAACCCCCCTTTACATCCACCACTGATGAATGTGGACATTCACCCTTCCAAAAAAAAGTTGTTGCTAAGATTAACTGATAAAAACTGAGCAAGAAAGCTGCTAATCACCTGTACAAAGCTCTTCGTGCCCCTAATATCCTCTGCTGACTGCAAGGACACAACTTTAGCAGCGGGTCGGCTCTGCTTGTTACCAGACTTGATCCTCGTCACCTTTGCGGACTGAGCTCGCCGACTTAGGTCAAGCTTCAGGTCCAGCTTCTCCTTCAGGACTGACGACATCGGGCGCGGATGACGAACACTCTTTTGGGGAAAAGAAAGGATGTTCAGAAACAAAAAGGAACCTTGCATGGTTATATGCGCGTAAATAAAGCTAAAAAATTGGTTTGGCTGTTTTCCCTTGCCTTCACGAGGGTAAATAGTTTAGGTTCAACAAGTCTGCATGAAAATCAAATGTTACTATTAGAATTGTTGGAGTGATAAGAGCTAAACCTGACCTTATATCTATCAAAATCTGATGGGATGTCAAGAGTTACCTACCTAAAATTTAACAGAAGAAATCAATCTGGCCGTTTTCTTTTGGGTAAAATTAATTTCACGAGGGTTAATGGTCAAGATTTAAAAGTTTGCATGAGAACAAATTGTTAGTAACTTTGACCTGACACGAGTTGTTGGAATGGAAAGAGCTAAACCTGACCGTATATCTATCAAAATCTGCAGGATGTCAAGAGTTACCTACCTTAGATTTAACAGAGTCTGCGGGGGTGTCTGGGCGGGTGTAGCTTGTGTAGATGAGGGGTGTTGGCTCCCGCGCAGGAGGTTCATACATCATTGAGTCAACCGGAGAGTTCGGACGTGAAGTCCGATCCACTACTCCAGCTCTACGTTCCAATTCCTTCCGCATATCTTCTGTACTCTGTATAGTGTACCTGCATTATACAGTAGAATTTATTTTGCTGAACCATGATGAAGGCTAATTAACAGGAATCTCAACCTGAATACAAAAGGAATAATCTTGGTTTGTTGATTAGAAAATTATAATGACTAAATGTAGGCTTTGTTAAGATGTCACTTCATTACTCACGGTACCATGAGACATTTCAACACCGGTTCTAATGCCATTATCATAACCACACAACTTTCTTAAAGACATTCAATTTTGATTCAAGAATCAAATCTGATATCTCATTTTGTATGTAGAGCATTAACACTGAGAGGGTGAGGTGAGATGCAACGGGGTTTTAATGCCACTTTCTAAAGTCTTTCACCTATACCACAACCACTAGTATTATTGCAGAGAGAAAGCCTGCAACACCAGTTTTCTTATGTATTGCGGTGAAAGCTGAAATAATTGACTGCAACAAGCGAACAATGAGTAGTACTGCGCTGAAATTCAGTGTTGCATTTTACACTTACAAAGTTCAGACAATAAGGATGTACTTGATCAAAGTAATTTAATTTGTTACCTCAGCGCCATCCTTAACATTTCATATCGTTCTGGATTTTACATAACTCAGTAACACTTCTTCATAGAAGGATTTGAGAAAACAGATTTTTTGGGAAATGAATCTCTCAAGTGCTGACACTTAGAAGTAAAACAACTCAAGACAGTGCTTTTTCCAATGAAAGTTTAAAATTCAAATTTGAAACAATTCATTAATTTCAAACATTTTCTTAAGTATGAACTAAAATAATGAGAACTGAAAAAATGGTTAGTGAAATAATCAATTATGATATGAAAAGAGATATTTAAAGAATCAGTCTTAAATTGAACATGTATAAATGACGGCTTTGTTAAAATAAATACACATACAATATATCTTAGAAAGAAGTTAAGCCTTCAAAGCACCATGTCTAACTACAGGTGAGATGCAGGTCAGCATGTAGATGTCTATACCTACTTTGTGTTAAGTCAACTATTGATTAACACTATTGGGCCTATACAACATCTTTGATATATGAGTCATTTAGATAATGCACTAATCTTGTAACACTTGCACTTCTGCCAAAGTATTAACATCGTTAAGGTTTGGAGATAGGTTCATTGCTGGAGAATCCATGATCCATGCAGTCGCCTACTACATGCACTGATTGTCCCTACAGTTTTTCCATTTAGCCACCAGGCTTCATCAAACCACCAGTTTCTTAGCTTTAAATTCAGTAGCACAATAGTGGCTGAGATGTAAGATGTAGGGGCAATCAGTGCTGTTTAAAGGTGCTTGATCAAAGGGTATGGGTTTGAATCCAAGATTGGAGAAAAAGTGAAGATTGTGTGATCCCAAACATAACTATATCATTAAAGCAGTTGCATTAAAAAGCATATGCAGTAAGGTTCATCAGTAAGGTCAAGCAATACACTGCCTATTCAAAAGACTCCAGACAAAGTTCTACAAACATCTCTAATTCAAACTGAATGACATGAGTTTCTATCTAATACACTGAATGAGAAACTCCCTCCTTTGATTAGCATTCTAGAATTTAAGTTGAAGAGGAACGAAGACTATGTTTTTGGATATACAACTTCTTTATTCTGAATAAGCAACATTTCGACAAAAGTTCTAATGTAACAACATGAACATCGCCTATTTAGAATTAGGAAAGTTGTATATCCATTAAAAAATTCATTCTTGAAATACTCGCTACAAAAACATCATTCTTGATTTCTCAGCAATGAACTCTCATTTGGTCTGTTTTGGAAGTCGAAAATCTCATCAAAGTCACCATTGTTCTGATAAGCTGTCAATGGCACCAAAGCAATTTCATGAGTTAACTGTAACCTTTCCTGTTAATCAGCTAGCTACTTAAGCTAAGGCAATGATCAAATAGTAACAATGTACCTATGTTCTACAGAATACCTCTGCACTAACTCTTCAGGTAAACTGAAAATGAAATTATTCATTAAAGGTAAGAATCCTGGCATTTAGTTAGATTAAACTAAAATATATTCACTATAAAATGATTTAGTAATAAATTAAGCTTTCTGATTTTGTACATATTGATTCATTGATAATCCTTAGCGAAGAGTTAAATTAGTTTTCCAAATAGAAATGAGCTATAGGAAAAGCAAATGCCTCTGTATCAAACAGAGTTGTCTCCCCTGTCCATGAGATAACAAAGGCAGTTGCTAAGGTAGTTCTAAGTTTTATCATCTTGAAATATGTACTTAACAGACTCTTCTGGACAGAAATGGCTGCTTGCTCTGAGATAAGATCGAAATAACAAGATACAAAATTCTTGAAAAGTTAGGTCAAAGTTGTTTCGGAATTGCTATTGGGGTTCTTTTTCAACACTGGAATTACGTAAGTAACAAAGATACATGTACCAGGTATATTCTTTGTCAGAATTTGACCTCTTTGATTTCATATCAGATCTGAAAAAACTCTATTATTATCAGGTTGGAAGAGTTGTGCCCTTGACTCACCTATCTCCGACAGTGCCGAGAGGTTTCCAGAAGCCAAACTGCAAGTCCCACTCCAGCTGTTTCATGTTGACATATGTGTAGTGATCGTCCTGATCTCGCAACTTGGTTACCATGGCACCTGTCGAAACTGAACGTGGAAAAGCATATAATTTTATTAAAAATGACCTGCAGACAGACAGCTACTTGAGTGCAGAGACATGTATCTGACACTGACGATGTGGGATAAAATCATTTTAGATTTTTTTTCAATCTTTATTTCACTTTTTTCATACAATGTCAGCATAGAAAGAAATAATGACACATGAGTATTGGTAATGCATTTCAATTATGTGTATGGTTGAAATATTGCAATTGACTCTATCCAAAGAAAGAATTTGTACAATTGCAGAGTGTTGTCCAAAATAGGACATAATATTCCATTTGCTTACTATCAAAATGAGAAATGTCATTACTGATATAAAACAGACTTTCTGCTTACCTGGAACTGCGTCCATGGCAACCAGAGCAAGGAATGGTTGAGGTAAAGAAATTATTTTTCCAACTGTCTGAGAAAAAAAGAGGATTAAGTATATTAATTTCAAGATATAAATATTTGAAATAATGGAACCTGTTGCTTTAATGTCATATTCTTATTTCTAACCATCAGCATTTTATATAGTTAACTGAAATCAACATTATCATTAAATCATACGCTTAAACTATTATATGAATTATCAATATTTCTATTTTAAAAAATCATTTCATGGCAAACATTTCAATTGATAAATGTTTTTTTTTTAAATTAAAGAACAAAGTTTACGTCAACTTACTTGAGGACCCAGCAAAACAATATCTCCCAAATCTGTGAAAAGACAGCAACAAAGACTGAGATAAGAAATTGTGAGAGATAAAAATTTGGATCTTTAGCTTATCAGGTTTTGCTTGATTATGACTGTGAGGCAAGATTTATTTCCTTTGAGAACTAAGCTAACTAGGAACTAAAAGATTGTCCTAATTGCAACGCCCACTGAATGTGTAGTGAGATACCCTAACTTTAAGGAACCCCCTACAACCTTTCAGGTTTAATGCTGTGGTTGGTTCGAACCTCTACCAAAAACAAAAGATTAGGGAAAGGATTCACAGCTTATAGACTTTCATATGAGCAAAAGAGCTCGAATCATTGCAAACTCCTATGCAAACAACAAACAGCTACTTAGTACAAATATTTGTTGTCACGCTTGACAACGTTACAAGAATCTGTATCGTTACATCGCAAACACCAGAATGTGACAACGATATAAGAATGTGTATCGAAACATCGGAAAACCTCAGAATAAAAAAGTTGTCATGCATAAATATTTGTACTTAGTTGCTTCAACTTCTAAAATGCCACTCAAAGAAGGAACAACAGCTACTCGATGTGTATTTATATGTTCACTGAGCCATATCAGCCTCAGAGCTTTTACGATTCAACACATAAGTCGAAACTCACCAGAAAATATTACACCATGGATCATAGAAATCACTGAACTCACGTGGAAACTTGTTGGGATGCTTCCCGGCAGAGAGCACCTGTACCTGTGGGGGGTCCAAGTTTGGACTGGTCACTCCCTTGTAGTGGTAATCAGACACATCCACCGGTGTCTTCCCCTTCAGTCCATTCCTCACCCCCCGGGTCTGAAGTGAGTGAGGTGAGATTAGACAATGCGACACTTATTACTGTCAAATGTTTATCAGCACTAATTTCACAGACTGTTTGAAATAGTTGTCATTCCCTTTTTGAAAGCAGGGATTGGGACTTGAAAAAGCAACCTGAAAATCTGACAACCATGCAATGTTTAGACATTTCTTACTCTATCAAAAGTCTCACAAGTGAGAATTAAGGACTAGCTGAAATTTTTTCCAGCAAGCTTTGTCTGATTTAACAAGAAATTGGTTGTCGGGTAAGCAGCAATTTCAAACATTGATTCCACAACTCTGGTACAACTTAAGTGTAAAATGAACTAAATAGATTACTATAGCTGCATGTGCCTTTTAGCATAGGATCAATTAAAGTGCTTTAACATATGAGTATTTTTTTTACAATGTGTAAGCTAGATGTGTACATTGTCACATGAAAAATATATGATTTGGTTGTGACAAATAATTTCAATCAAAAACATTAGTATGATGAAGATATCTTATTTTGAATTCCCAATGTTACTCTATGACCAAATATAAAGCAGGGCCCAGATTTTCGAAGCTCTCCTAATGCTTAGTTATTTGTAGGCCAATGTTAATGTATGGTACTTACGACTATTTTAGTGCAAAGAGAGCTTCGAAAATCTCGGCACTGCTATAACTTTCATAAAATTAAATAAGGAAGTCAGTTCTCAATATTTGTAAATGGTGTAGACCAAGTACAGACAAAGGGGTAATAATTCTTTCACTGTCTCTAACAGGAGCAAGAAGATCTGATGGACTCACACAGACAATATTCTCGGCTAGATCTTCTCTAGGAGATTTGTTGGTCAAGTTCATCGTCTGCTCCTGAACCTTCTGCAGAAGAATCTCGGCCATCTCCTCATACAGCACTCGCACATCTTTCTGTAATGTGGCAAATTTAGGCATTTGAATTTTTTGCTGTGTCTCATAACAATCATTATGAATCTTTAAAATTTTAAATGATATAATCAGAAACTTATTTCAGTAATGTAATTCATCTATCACGTTAGCATATACATGTGATATTATTCCATGATTTGGTAAATGTAGGCATTCTATGCTAGACAGAATTTATTGAAGCTCTCATAAAATATCTGGTAAGAAGTAGAACAAGTTGAGAAATTAAAGAAATTGTACAATTTGTCCTTTAAAAACATGTATTATATATATAGATAAAATACCATGTATTCAGTAAGCGGTACAAATCACTGTTGCTACATTATTACCTTGAAGGAAATTTACTTTTGATGTACCTGGTAGCTACACAGTGCATTGATCTGATAGGTCCACTCCCAACATTTGTCAAGTACGGTGGCCCAAGTGCATTGTTATTGAAGAGATATTGTTAGTCCAGTGTAACAACTTTCCATGTGACAGTGATTCAAACAAAGGGCATTGACTAAGAGACAAACATGCTAACCACTACATCTCTCTGATCAACAGCACTCAACAACTACAGTTGGGTACTTCAATCAGATCATTGCAATATTTATACTTATGAACCCACCCCTTCACTTCTGCAGCTCCCTGCCAGTTGGTTAATCTTGTCAATGACACTCCGATCACCTGTCCCGGTCGTCACCAGGTTCATCACACCTGTAATCAGAAACACAGGTGTAACCAAAAAAATGTAAGTCTGATGTCACAGTATCAGATTATCATTGTATATAAATTTTTAAAGATCTATGGAAATTTACATTGAAAATACATTGTCAAACTAACAAAGTACTTATCACAAGAATTCTCATGTGCCTAACTTATTTTACTGTACAAATCAAGGAATTATTTCCCTTTATTTAAATTCATTCTTGTCAATTTGCCGATCAGAATCATTGGCACTAATCAATCCAAATATCTGCACCTGGCTTATTTCATCATCTTTAATTACCTCATTGCTTTAATATTTTTCCTTTTTGACTTGGGGTCTGATTTTTTTAGATTATAATGTAAATATCACAGCAAAAACTTCAGAGAAATAGATAAAACAAAACACTACTACAGGATACATGATGTAGAAATGCTACACGTAATTTAATATTTGTAATTATAACACCAATAATTGACATCATTTCATAATTTCAGAAGTTTCATTCATGAAAAATCATGACTACTTTGAATCTGTATAGACCAGTTTCTACACAGATTCATATTTTGTTGTATGAATAAGATGAAACAGAATAAATGAGTTGTACATCAATTGAAATAATTTTAATTCAAACTAATACTTACCAACGTCTCGCTCCATGTACTCGAAGAATGCCGGCACAATACACATGAGTTGAATAATCTCAGAGGCCAGGAGACACTTGTAATCTCTATATCTGCGACATACATCAAATACAATCTGTGTTATAATGAACTCCCAGCATTGTAGCTAAAAAATATCCATATGAGTGCTAATTTGTACACTACAAACACACATTATCGATGAAAGACAATTTCCTCCTAAATGAGACATATTCACATCCGATGACATCACAAACATAAGAGAATTTTCAGTAACTGATTTCAATTACCTTTTTGTAATTTACAAGTCACATAATTAAATTTATAACAAAAAGGATAAACAAAATGTAAGGTATTTACATTTTACACACAAATTAATTCAATTCAAATCATTGAGGATATTTACATTTTCTGAAGTTTGACGAGTATAGGCGAGTCTTCCTGTCCGTCCGACTGACTGAGTCGGGTTAGTTCAGCCACCGTGTAGAACAGACAGAGGTACAGACGGTCGTAAAGGCCGCCATCCTGGAGGGAGAAAACATTGATTAATTCTCTTACATATTATAAAATATCAGTGGCAGGTCAAGGAATTTTTTAATGGGGGTCTCACCTAATGCAAAGGAGGCAGGCAGGAGAGTGATATTCACCCTGAGGAGTCATCTATTTTAATTTCGATCTTTTAAAGCAAATTCCAAAAGAGGGGGAAGGGGATTCACTAACCAACTCTCAATCCCACCCTCTACCTGTCACTGAGTATATGCGAGGCCTACATCTGGATATAAACAGCAGACTCACGTACATAGAAGAGTAAAATAAAAAAGTTTTATTACATTTTCAAGTTTGGGTTGTCAATTTCATATCAGCTACTTCAAAGTTTTAGGAGTTGGAATGCCAGGAATTGAAAGATATAGATATGAATAACAACCTTTTTTCTTCATGACATGAGATATTTCAAGACAGATTCTTGCACCTACCTCGTGAATATCTTTGTCTACTTTGATTGCAGAGAGGAGTAAACACACGACTTGGCACCGGACATCTTTGGGCAGCAGAAATAAATCCATTGTGTACACCTTCCTGGAAAAGGAAGACGTGAGTTGAGGTGAGGTGATTTCGGGTTTAATCCTGCTTTCAATAGTATTTCACTATTACGGCTGCTAGCAATATTGCAGGGTAAAGGTCAGAAACACTATTGTCGCTTTGCATTGCGGTGAAACCTGCGAGCATCGGCCTGAATTAGTGAACCATTGGTAGTGATGCGTTGAAATTCAGTGTAGCATTGCATCCAAACCTTAGTGCAGGTAGAACAATTCACTACTACAGACAATGTTGCCAAGCCACCTGGAGGGATTTGAACCCCAAACCTCTGATCAGAAGCCAAACGCGCTAACCAGCCCCATGAAAAGGGTAAAAACATTGAATTTCTAAAAAAACATTCTTAAAATTGTATTTCTTTGAGTCTTGGAAGGGAATTTTTAAGTCACATACATAAGAACAGCAATGATTTCTTTTCTTTATTTTGTGAAAATCATGTTTCAGAGAATACATATTTCCTCTCCTGTTGAAGTTGTAACAAGTTACTCCGAAACATAATTTTCACAATAAAGAAGAAAATAAAATATTGCTGTTATCATACTTCTTTGGGATGTATATCAGCTATGAATGAAACGTATGAAATGTTTGACGATCACATCAGATAAGGAGATTAGTCCTGATGACAGAATCTCACAACATACCCAAATTTGCTCAGCTTCGCCGTCTCCAAAGTTTCTTTCACTAGATGTGTGGGCATAATGAACTCAAGTGATGCCTGAAATCAAACGTGCAATTTTGTTTTGTAATATTTGTAGTAATATGGGATCCAAGAGAAATAGTCTAGAGGATACTTGAAATTCCATTTATTACCATTTAAGTAAATCTTGTAACAAAAATAAAATTCGTACTTCATCATTCAAGAGCTTAAATTAATAACAAAATATTGCTTCATGAAGTTAGTATTTCGTGTATTGCTAACAATTATTAAGTGTTATATATTGCCGTATAAAATAACACCTAATTCATCACTCTGTTTATAATATTTTCATTCCTCATAGCAAAAAATTTAACTTGATTATTCCCAACTGACCACCAGAAGCAGCAGCAGCATATTGCATCTCTCCCGGTCAGTTGGCCGAACCTCCAACAGATCCTCTAGAAACGTCTGCCGATATTTCAACACACTGATTTCTCTTTGGTTGGAATAAAAATCATTTTATTACTCGCCCATTGATAAATATGAAATGTTGTAACACATCATGTAAAAATATTACCTGCTGACCGATGTGATGTTATAATCATTCATCTAACATCAAAATTATAACAGTGGGGCCACAATGAAAATGAAAAAAAGCGTTTCTTGCAAAAACACATATTTCATTAATTGTACAATTTAAAAAAGATTTTAAGTTGACATCTTCCACATGACACTTTCGGTTGGGTTATTTTTTAAAAATTTCACTTAAAACAAAGTTTTTACCTACCTTCTAGTATATTTCTTCTCTATAACTAAATCTTCTTGTAGATTGAAAGCTAAATACTTGAGTCGTTTTTTATCAATATCTGCAAAATCAAACAAATCAAATATACATGTATCTTCAAGTTCATTTAAGTTTAAGTTACTATGATTTTTTAATAGTTTTTAAATGTCCATAGGCAAAATGCATAAATCTCACAATCTCTAATTTTTAACAAATGAGATAGATTTTCTGTTCTTAGTAACTGATGAAGTTACGTACCAATATTATGAACAGCATTTACTGGAAACTTTGTCAATAAATGGCGAGCCTGAAACAAATAATAAAAATCATAAACTTCTCAATTTTTTCCATTTCAATTTTCTTTTAAAGAGTCAAACTCAATTAAACGGAATAACTAAAGATACCATATCATTATTTCATGAAAGTTATTACCATTCCTGATTTGCTGATTTACAGGAACAGAGGAATCATTCTGATTCTCCACAATGAGAACAAGATGATATACACCTGGAAAAAAGTATCATATCATCTATCGATCATATTTTATGTATTTTACCATAAACAGGTGTTGCAATACTTTTTTCCAGGTGTATGTTTCAATTAGCAACAAAAGGATAAATTTTGCATCATAATCATATTAATTCACACCAACAATATTTGTTGATATTTGCATCACTTTCTCATAAAATCAGATTAAGTTTTTTTGGTTGAAATTTGAATTATAAAAATTCAGTTAAAACAATTCTTTTTCACATATATAACTACACACCTTTTCACCAAAGATTCCATTAACTTGTATTTTCTTCATTACACTCGGTACAAACCAATCTCTCCCTAGTTTGTGTCTCTGGAAGAAGAAAGCATGTTTTGTGTCAATTTAAAATATCTGACTTCATTATTTCATTTCTGAAATAAAAAACATAAAAACATCATTTTTGGATTATGAAATATCTAATATTTCGTTGGCTCAAAACTTGAGACATGAAGAACTTGTTTATTCATGAAAGATGTTTTTTGGGTAAGGGTTGTCATATGGCTGTAACACTAAATGAAAATGTTGAATAGAATTACAGGTATATATATATATGACAAAAGAATAACAACAAAATCATGATTTACATGAGAAGGATAAACACTGACAGTAGAAACACAAACAAAGACATAAATGAAGAGATTATCAATATTTCTGTTGAACTATTTTCTTTAACATTAAAAAAGTTAAACCAAGTAATACTACACATAAGTTATAGTATCGGTACTTTGCCCAACATGCCATTTATAGAACTAGAAATGTAAGATTAGCAGTGGGAGCGTGTACTGTAAGTACAGCATGCCGTAGACGGAGAGATTATTGCAGCAATCAATCAAGTGTAATGACAGCGTCAACACAGCGTCAATAGCATTGCTTGTATCTAGCAGGTGCTTGGGAGATATGGCAAATATTACACCTCAATATTGTTTCTCCATATTTCATCACCATTGAATTATTACTTTATTCATACCTGGATATGACAAATATTACACCTTAAGATTGTTTCTCCCTATTTCTTTGTCAATCAATTATTACTTCATTTCTACTTGGAAAATTAGATTAACATTACACCTTGATTTTGTTTCTCCATATTTCTTCAAGAATTAATTATTACTTTGTTAATACTTTGAAAATATGAAAATCATTACACCTTGATATAGTTTCCAAATATTTCTTCATCAATGAAAATATTTCATTCGTAAAAATTCAGAAAATATGACAAATATTACAGCTCATTATTGTTTCTCCATATTTCTTTACCGATGAATTCTTGGATCATTTTTTAGTTGGAAAATCATCAAATATAACACCTCAATATTGTTTCTCAACATCTCTTCAACAATGAGTTATTACTTCATTTCATTCCAAGATAACTTCCGCCACTAATGACTAAGATATTGCTCAAGCAACAATATCTCACTCCAAGGTAACTTGGTATGGGTAACTATTATCTTTGTGATTGTTTCTGCATTATTCTCTATTGATGGATGTTTCTAAATCTTTCCATCCAAACTATTAGAAATGGGCAAACATTTCACTTGAATATGTTTCTGTTTCATTGCTTTGATTGTAAACACGTTACAAAAACTTGTTCTGTAAAAGAATCAAAGTGCATGATTTGGATCTATTATTGCTAGCAGATGGCTGCAGTCTTGAAAATATTTGACCATTTCTATTTCTCTTGATTGAAATTATGTGAGGATACATTTGTCAACCTGACCATTTTCAGAGATAAATTTACTGTGATCAAAAGTTGCAATAAAGATAAAATTACAGGATCGGTGGTTATGCAAGAGATTGAATATTCTGGGACCAACAGCTATAATCAACAAAATTGTTTTTATCATTGTTATTAAGAAAGATATATGAATTCACATATTTGTATACCATGCATAATATAAATTACACACTTATTTGAACAGATAAACAATGGGACAAAATATTTACAAATGCTAAATCTGTTTAGACCTTTAATCCAGATTATCCTGTCTAATACCGCCTTCAGTCAGGACTTGACTTAGTCTACGTCACCAATCCTGATTTAAGTCATTCTTGTAAGGAACGAGTCATAATAACTTTGATAATTGGTGAATTAAATTATCAACTTCTGAATCGACTACAAACATTTTTGATTAATTCATTAAGATAATAGTACATGTATTTAAAAACTAAAATATTCATCACATTAACAACACAGTACAATATACAGGAAGCACATAGAAGAAAATAATCCTGGATAAGTTTGTAACAAAACATAGATAACATAGATGATCATGCTAAGTGGTGAGGGAGAGTTTTATCAGTTAGAGAAGTGTTCACATCACTAGTACTACAATTTCATATCAATTTCTAATCACAGTAAAAATATCACAGAGGGGGAACCTCATGAGCACAAGGGCATAAGCTAACATATGCCATGACCTGAAGAGAAAGGGTGGGGATCTGATTCTTCAAAGGTTCATTGTACATTCTCTCCCAACAGAGGCTATTAAAGTCTTTTATAGTCAAGTAAACTTGGTTACAAGTGGAGTAGTATGTCTGCTAGAAATGCAGAATCCTAAATGGCTGCAGTTGATGGTTGTAATCGTTCTATCAAACAGTCTAGGTCCTCATTCATGTGATCGTTCGAGACAGCTGCAAATTTTCATTAGCAGATTTAGAAGAAACACAAAAAGTCCACTTATAACAGAGGCAACATGGGAAAAAAATGACTTTAGTTGCCTCAGTGGGGAGATTGTGATACTTTAAGATAGACTTATCTACTTACAACAGGATGATCGGTGAGCGCTGAGTCCTGGAAGAAATTCTTCACTTGTAGTCTCTCGGCAGCTGAAGGAAGAATGATCATAGAAATGAATATAACTATAACAATTTATTGTCCTAGTTATAAATAACGCTGAAAATTTGTTTTTGCGTTCTTTGCACCCAGCAGCCACAGCCCTAGTTCACTCAGTGTTCTACTCTTATGCAGCCGAGTGTCAAGCAAGGAAGCAACACCTTCCCATATTCTCAAATCTTTTGCTCAGGAATAGAACTCACACCTCCCAGTTAATGAGTGGTTGCTCAACTAACTAAGTAACATCCCCTACATCTTGTCAAGGGTAAATGTGGAACCGTATATGGATGTCACTAGAGCGACGCCAAGTTATAGCTTTTGGTAGAGTTCAAACAAGCTGCAGAAAACTTTGCCATTTATCCAAAAAAGAGAAGTTCTGCTACATTTTATCCTTATTTAATTCCTGCTGCACTTTGACCTGATATACAGAAGAAACAAAACAACCTGCCATTTTCTACTATTTTTATTAAATCAGTTAATAATTAGTACAAAATGAGCGAAAGTTGATCTCACACGGCTAGATATTTATTTACTTACATGTGATCATTCTGCCGTCCAGCATCCATATGTTGGGTAGGCAGTCAACCACATGGATCCGATCTGCAACATGAGTAAGATGCGGTGATATAGGGTTTAACGACACTTTCAAGAATATTTCACTTATATCACGGCTGCTAGTATTATTGAAGGGAGAAAGCCTGCAATACCAATGTGGCTGTGCATTGGGGTGAAACCTGCGAGCATCGACTGAAACAAGTGAACCACGGAGCATTGCACCCAAACCTTACTGCCTGTAGAACAGTTCTCTACTGCAGACAAAGTTGCCATGCCCCTAGTGGATTCGAACCACGGACCTCTTGATCCGAAGCCGAACGTGCTAACCACTGCGCTATCCGATCTGCAACATGAGTAGCCATCATGCAACAAATATATATGAAATTCTCAGAAATTATTCTGCAAGCAAGGAAAAGTTTGATAAATGTTGCAAGGCCAAAATCAGCCAATCATTGGGGTTGGCGTAAATTATGCTTCATGGAAGAATTTTCCTTTCTGGACTATAAGTAAGGGTTAAAAGGTATCACTCCCTAAACTATTGCGTAGAAGAAAAGAAAAGGGTCAAAATTGTGAAATGACACAAATTGGACTTAAAATAGACTGAAGGACTATTTTTGGTTGATGGTGTTCAACAGGCTTTATTTATAATAAGTGAACATGTGAATGGGGTATGCAGTTTATGCCTGCAGTCCATTTTCTGTGAAAAATTTTAATTTCATACATTAGTTATTTGTGGGATGAAAACGCATGAATTTATACCAGCACATGTGAAAATTTTGCTCGAACAAAACAAAATAAAATATCACAAATAACTGAACCTAAGACCCTATTCATATAATCATGCCTGATTTCATGTCAACTTTCTTATTCTCATCTTGTTATTAAAGTACATTTTTTAAAACATAAATTAGAGACTTTAATTACATCTATCTTAATCTAGAATATTGAAGTAAACAATCAGCTATATTATTATAGTGATGGGAACAATACTATCCTTAAAATACTTCCTGAATCAAACAAAAATCACAATATAGTGAAAAAAAATTTACATTATCATCATCAGCTTTATCTATATCATAAAGTTGAGGCTTCAGTTACAACTATCTTGACAAAAGGTGCTGGGCGTAAAAAAATAATCTCTATTCATTCTAGTTAGGGGAACAATACTATCTCTCCAAATATTTCTTAAATGAAATAAAGACAAAGATATTGAAAACAAATTTAACCAATTCAAATTCAGCTTTATCAGCTTTACTGTAACAACTTATATTCTAAAGCCTTATTTACACTTATCTCATAAACAATCTTTTCAATAAACTCGCTAAGCCTCCAACAATGCCTCACACAAGATTCTCATGTATATAAAACTTATCTCGGCACAAATCTGTTAACGACAATCTAACAATATCCACACTTTGCCATACAACCAAATCAACAAATAGATCTCTATTCAATATAAGCATTAAGACCACGAGTTACAAATAGAATTTTCTTTTCAAAACTTTCTTTATACACTAATCATATTACAGACATAAGTAGGTATGTAAAACTGCTATCAATAAGCTAGTTTCTGCTGTATCCTTTCATATTTAAGTAAACATAATTGCTTCAGATTGTTAAATAACTGTACTTACACCTTTACGAGGCTTCAACATGCATTCAACTACCAAAGAATTCTCTATCAGTGAGTAGTTGCTGAGAAGTTGAGTTAAGGTTTACATTATTACTTTACCTCTTAAAGGTACAGTGGTACGTTCTTTTACAAAAATGAAATCAAATGCTGCCAATCATAAAATAATCTTTTTCAATTGATACAAAGATTTCTCAAACAAATGTAACATGTTTGTTTGCACTACACAAATTATTTCTCTGGAATGATTTAAAGTTGTTCACACTAAAATGGTTACAAGCAATTATTAGAAATAATATGCTCTCATGGAAAGGGAATCAGAATGTACAAATTAAAAAACAATAATTTAAATAAATCTTTTTTTTTAATTTTAACATGCTAGACAGTGTTTAAGCTTTCAAACCATTTGAGTGTCCGATTTGCAGGGGTAAAACTTTAGAAAAGAAATTTTAATTAAATTTTGATTTATTTGTGTGATCAAAGCATAACACCCATGAAACCATTTGAAAACATAATTTTCTAATCGATCAGCACTGATAGCATAAATATACAAATAATTTTATTCAATGATTTTCACTTCCCTGTACCCTTGCCGCACTAGCCCTGTAATACATACACTTGCCATAGCCCCCAGTTCATCAAAGAGCACATTATGATATCAACTAATCACTTCAATCATTACAGGGCAGCACCGAGCTAATAAACCAAGCAGGCTACACAGTGACTCTGTGCATTTTGCCTGGACGAGGCATAACCTGAATTGACTATATCTGACTGAAAATTCAAAAGCTTCAAAGAAACGGCCAAGTTATTCAGGAGGTCGCAATCGATTGATCTAGTGCATTAAAAGACCAATAAACTTGCCCCCATTGTCCCGCATACAAAAAATTTCTCATATCAGACAGATAAACGCATACATAATGCAATCGACGTCCACCATATAACAAACCTCCCCCTATACAAGTCAGATTACGGGTTAGGTAGACGGGTAGATATGGATTTTCCAATCAATTTCATCATATTTTTCCCCCCTTGGTAACGGTTAGGTTTTCCGTCTTAAAGTTAGGGAATTCTTAAAAGCAAAAGCTAGAAGGTAGTCAAATTTATTTTTCAACTTTTCTACTGATGATAAAATAATTTATAAAGATTTGTTAGGTTCCATCATTTTTTTTTTCTTTTTAATCCTAATTTATACCAATATAATCATTACAAAAATATAATAACAGTGACTCATCTGATAAGGTACATTTCAATTTGAAATATGTGATTGAGAGACAGATATTTTAACAAATCCCAAATTCAAATCGTTTTGCTTCTTTCATTCAAGATCATATGTTAAAACATATGTAACTCATGTCAATGACCCTAAACAATGACAACTTTTAAAACATTTAGAGCCCAAATGCATTAAAACACAGTAATTGTCAACAGTTGAGTTTGTAAAAAAACTTTGTAAAATATGTTTGAAAAATGAAAAATTATATAAAAAACACAGTAATAATTTTACAATTATTAGGGCTGGGATGAGATTGATCTGTGCAATCTCAAAAAACACAAAAGACGGGTAACCCTAAGTTTTAATATGTGTATTTTTCAGGTAAAGTATCATCACTCCATGACAAAAGAACATCTTAAGTACCTCTATTCAATTAAAAAAAATAGAAATTGATTGAAATTCACAAAACAGTGGGTAACTAGGCTGTATTCAGTAATGGGACATGTCTCATGTAACTATCTAACAACAAGTCAATATTGCCTGGAGTATAACTGGATATTGCTGATCCAGTGTGTGTTATGTCTCTATATTACTCAGCAGTCAACAGTGTAACACTCCTGACACCTCTACAAACACTATACATGTCGTAACAACACTTAGATTTATTGGTTGACCCCTATTAAAAATGGGAGGGGTAAAGCAGTGCACACTTATAAGTAGATAAACATACTGTGATATTGTTAATGTGAATCAAGTTATTGATTGCACTTTTTTAATGGTCATAAATGTTTTACAAAAGATATTGGGTTACTGTTAAACACAAAAGCTTCAAACCTAATTTTATCAACACTATTTCTTTATACCAGTTCACTTAAAAGCAATCATAAGAGATTATCAGGCACTCCTTTTCTTTATCCATATCTGATAGAGAAAATATTTTAGTGTTGCATACTTCAAATGACGTTAATGCTGATGGTAATTAAAATTTGGCAAAAGAGATTGTATTTTCTTTAACATATCAAGTCAAGCATAAAAACATTTTATACATCTTACTAAATAAAAGATCATATAATAGATTTATGGTTTTTTTTTTTCTTCTATTGATTTTCTGAAAAAATAAAGCTTTACGAAACAGCCATGAAGTACCTTAATCAAACATGAATATTTCTTTAAAATCTTATCAATACATCCATGTCATTGATTAGATGAAATCAGAAGTTATGTTAAGTAAACAAATATAACAATTATTAATAATTTACAATAATTGACATAAATAATAATTTATTTTATCACATTGATAAACATCTTAAGTTGTATGTAAATAATGTTATTAACCAATATTTAATGAGCCATGAACGTAATTATATTGCACAAGTGGTCATTAGTAAACTGATACCAATCATAATCAACGAGCAATCGACTTCACAAAAATGTCTTCAGCGTATTATCCCAGGGATATCAGATCTTCATGCTTGATTGAGCAAGAAGATATTGGTCACAGTGACCGGGTGGTAGATATTGACAATCAAAGCTTGCAGATTACCTGATAGGTTGGGAGATAAGAGCAGTGGGGGTGATATTGACGCTATATTGACCGGACATGTACGATAGTTCGAGTAATAGATTTCAACCATTGTGCGAACATTTTTTTATAAGGTAGAAGGGATCATTTTTCTCTAATTAAGAAGTGTGATGGAATCTTATCGTAAATAAATCACATGATTGCATGGTAGAGCTTATCAACAGTAATCAGTTAAAATATAGACATGTTTCAAAAGAATGAAATAGTTTTTTGCATGTGCTCTTTCAGAGAGCTGAATTAGCCTTGAGCATTGAGCAACTTCAAAAGCATGCAACAACAAGGGTGGAAATAAACTAAAAACACAGCCAAGATTATAGTAGCCTTCAATAAAAATGATTAGCCTCAGGAGTTTTTTCTGGAGTCTTGTAAAAAAAAATTATTCATTAAATTAAATTTTTAACTCTTACGTTGCTGAATATTATTTTGACCAGTTTTGCCCCCATGGCTGAATTTTCCAGCACTCGCCTCGCTACCGTAAAAGCGTAACTAGCACCCGTGGCTGAATATTCCAGCGGCGCTAGATGCGACCGTTTTCACAACATATGTTGTGTTTACATGGCGAAATACGGACGTTATCTTCGCTGTATACAAAACTAGTCGGCCAATCCCGTTTCACAAATGGATGATACTTACCTGGCACTTTGAATGAAATTTCTATCACACCTAGAACGGTTTCCATAACAGAAGTAAACTTGTTTTTAATTCGGGTGCCATAATTCTGAGAGCGCATGCGCGAAATCATTACGAAACTGAAGACGAATAGTTCCTCTTGACATCGATATAAAAATTATTACAAAAATTTGTCTAGCACGAATTTTACAATTATTAAAAAATTGTCTATATTTAAAACTCTATAAAATCATTTAATCACTGAATGCACATAGACAAATTATATACGGAAATGAAGCTTATTTATTGCTCTATATTTTACGATAAATTTCATTACGATACGCCATCCTTAACGAAAGATATAGATAACGAAAGCAGGGTAGTTATAAACCCCGATAACGTTCTGACCCCCACAGTAATATTACTATGCTGGTAGCCCCGGGTAAACGCACGCGCTCAGTGCGTGCAGGCGGGGTATCCCCGCTGAAAAATACACTCACACTTAATAGAAATTGTCTTTATTTCCAACTTTATAAATCAAGTTATTCGCTTTGTATACATGCAAATTATATATGGAATTGAAGGCAACTCAGTCTTCTTTACGAAGAAATAAATCATAACAATCTTTTGTGCTGTAATTAGAAGTTATTACCAACGTAACGTGAGTATAGCTAGTGAATA
Organism: Phorcus lineatus; assembly: GCA_921293015.1. Taxonomy (NCBI): domain Eukaryota; kingdom Metazoa; phylum Mollusca; class Gastropoda; order Trochida; family Trochidae; genus Phorcus; species Phorcus lineatus. The sequence goes on from OV121083.1 coordinate 52,210,755, forward strand.
AAGTCTTTGATAATCGCCTTACCACGACATTTGTTGCATCATTTCCACACGTTTTATTTTGATGCAAATATGGGCAAATTACACATGAAAATGAAGGTATTTATTTCTTCTTAACTTTGATATGAAAATTATAAATATATACCACTTGGTTTGGAATATATATAGTATGCAAAGATGGTACACTCAGGTATTTGAGAACAGATTTTGATAATTGCGACATCACTTACTGCTCCTTTATTGTCTCATTGTAATTTGCAAATTTTATATAGAATTGAAGACGATCCTTTTCTCTTTATTGTGATATAAAAATGTTGATAATGCGCTCTGCCGTTAAATGGATAGGAAGTGTAAAAAGCAGCTGAAAAAATCGCTTCTCGGTTAACAAGATATGAATAGAGAAATTGCCTGTTTGCGCGATGTTTGTCGGTCTTTACTGATTTTCGTTTACATACAAATTTTATATGTAAATAAACATCATACTTTTCTCTATATTTTGATATATGAAATTTCAAAATGTCCCGAGAAGTTTATGTGATATAAAGTGCGAGAAAATGGTAAAAACATAAAGAATAAACAAAAGTTGCAATTTTGCGGCAGTTGCTGTATCTTTATTTTATATAATGCATATAACTTTTTTTTACATCAAATCGAAGACAATTATTTCTTCTTTATCACGAGGTAATCAATTTCAAAATACGCCTAGCTGTTGAGAAGATATGAGCGAAAGAAAGGCACATGTCAAAATCGCCGTTCAGTTTACATGATTTGAATAGAGAAATTAGCTTTTTGTGCGGCGCTTGCTGTGTCCTCATTTATATTTGCGCATGTACACATTTTACATGGAAAGAAAGACAATCTTTTTCTCTATCTTGTGATATAAATATTGTCAAAATACGTTGAGCACATCATGAGAAAATTGGTGTGACAAAATGGTGTAAAACTAAAAATATGTAAAAATCACCTTTTTTGCGGCACATGCTGTATCTTCATTTCAGGTAGCTAGTTATGTATTTTATAGCGAATTGAAGACAATTTTCGGCTCTTTCAAATGATCCAATCGATATTGTAATACGCCCAAGGGTTCAGAACATAGTGCGAGTGCACGCTTGTAAGCAAATGATAGCACGTGCGGGTCGGCAAGCTCGTGCGAGAGGGTAGAAAGTGCCCACAGGCTATTAGCACGTGAGGCGGGGAGTGGGGGAAAATTGTGTGATTTTAACGCTTATTTTTGGTACGATAAACGTTATCAATGTTTGCATAATTTTTGTAACATGTACGCGCATTATTTAGGACACCAACGAAACAAAATTCGGTAGCTTAGCGACAGACGGACGTAAAGTACTAGCGTTGAACTGACACTACTGCCGTACAACAATTGTCCGCGATCCGCTACTGGGCACCGCAGTGATAATTAGTTAGCGTGAGAAAAACTGAGGGTGTAAGTCGCATCTCGCCTGGAGGACATGCGGTCAAAGCTAATTTCAACCCGGACAGGTCCGTGCTCAGCATCTTAAGGGTTAATATTTGTCTAAGCAAAAAAAAAAGAATTTGTTTAATTCTTATTTCTACAAACATTCCCCAATAATATTATGTTAGTGCCAAATTCATTATCCTCACAGGGTAAAACATCTGTTAGCGATCCCGTATTCGTAGTAATACACAAAAAGTATCAAGTATCAAGTGATAACTTATGAAGGCCATTTTAGTGTGAACACCTTTTAATCATTTAAGGTATGGAGATGGATTTACGTAGCTTAACTGATCATTGTTTGAGTAGCATCTTATAACTTGCCAGAATAAGGAAGGAAGAGAATTTCTATGGATGTAAAGCTTCTTTATTTTCAAAATGGTGACGTTTCATTGAGGATCTATACCGAAACGTCTCCATTGTGAAAATACAGAAGCTGTACATCCATAGAAATATCTTAGTCTCCTTAATTGAACATGTTAAGTTCGTTAGAGAACTGTTTCCTTTGATCAAAAAAGGTTACCTTGCATTGGCAAAATGTATTTTCCCTTTCGTGAGATCACTTTGTTTGAATTAATTGAAAACATCATTTTGATCATTAAATATGAGAAATAGTTGCTGAATGCTCAAAGAACATCAGGAAACAATCTGAGGCAGGAGACCATTGGGCAGTACAGGTCACTCAGAATTCCCATAGCTTTCCCATATCTGGAGTTTGTTTGCTTCAGATAAATGTGACAAATAAATCATTCCCGCGATAAGTCATATGACTGGGCGGCGACAATACATGACTGGCGTCTCCAGCATTGCTGCAATCGTTGAGATTCTTATTGCCGCTTAAGAATTATTGACAAATCAAAACAGAAAATTAGGTGGAAAGGTGCATAAAGGGTTTCTTGGCTTTCAAAATAATATCCTACATGTCAGATAGAACAGATTTACATGAAATTGAGATAGTGAACAAATGCAATTCTGTTGTATTTGGGTCACACTCTCCGAGTTTGAATCTCATCATCTTATCAATCCTTGACAAAAACTGGCTGTAAGGTTAAGCTGTTCGAGGGGTTACAGTTGTAATGATGGCATAAGAAAACTAGTTTATCATTAGTTGTCATTAACATTTCTGTATGAACAAAGAAAAGGCCTGCTTGTTTCCTATATAGATAGCCATGGAGTTTTGCCAATTACTTTTATGAAATGAAACGTTTACCAAAATAATCTAATTGTATGCACAAATTCATAACACTTAATCTAAATCACATCGTATCAACAGCAAAGTTAAAGAGATTACTGCACAATTTGTACATCTGTTTTCATCATAAGTGTGCAGCTCTGACAGAAAGGCTTAAAAAGCTTGCATGTGAGAGTAAATGTACACAGTTTTGGCTTTCAATGTGAACACGATGATCAATTAGATAATGTTACTCTGGCTATTGACTGTGAAGGTTCACCATACTACGTGTCTGATATTACTATAGTTTGACGCTGGTCTCTGAATGGCCATCAGGCGATGTCTGTCATCAAGATTGTTGATTAAACATGACTAATAGGTTCCATAAAGAAGCTTTTATCATTCTGAAGATTACTTAAGATAGTGTATATGGGTTCTCTTTGTATATTACTATATATGCAAAGGGTATAGATAGGCCTTGATGTAATTTAATGATCAACCTATGAAATATTTGCATATGCAACAATTCTGCCATGTATGATAATAATTATAATCAAATGTGATGTTTTTCAAAGCATAGAAGAATCCTTTTCAGAGAGCTGAAGTTCTGCTAGAAAAAGGTCTATATTTATATCTTTTTGACAATTTGTAGAAGTTTGAGGTGAGGTGTTTTTGAGTTTACAACACCATTGTTGGTATGCAGCGCGGTGAAACCTGCAAGCATCGGCTGGAACTACAACATGGGCGGCACTGTTGTAGAACAGTCCTCTTTTGCAGACAAAGTTGCCGAGCCCCTGACGGGATTCCAACCACAGATATCTTGATCCAAAGCTGAACTCGCTAACCACTGTGCTATCCCACCCCTTAGAAGTTTGAACAACACCAACAAATTTACACAAACATAATGAAACCATGACCGTCAGTTTTACTTACAGTAAGGGTCTTTCTCGAGTTGTGGGTTTCCATGGAGACTGATATTGAGGATGTGCATGTGGCGTATTTTGACGAGTTCCTTCCATGTGAGGTTGTTGTTGCAGAGATTGAGGGTTCCGAGAGCCAGGAATCTGGAGAGTCCGTCAACACACTCAACCTGCAGGGGTGTAAACATCTTACAATTTCTTACTTAATTTGAGGTTATAAATAAACAAACACTGACTTCAGACTCAGCTGATCAAATGATTTATTGATCTTGGTACTTAGACTTGTGATATTCAAGCCAAGGAAAATCATATCATGTTCAAGGTCAATAAATAAATTATCAACCGAATCTGAAGTCAATCCTCATATATCATTGAATTACTGTTATTCTGTCCAATATAAGGGACATTACTCTAATTCAGTACAGTTGTAGAGACGAAGCAATGCCTATTGCTTGATTACGCAAGATTTACTGGGTTCAAGATAGAGATTTTGTAAAGATTTTTATATCTAAGTGTAGTGTTTCCACTCTCATATCAACCTTTCACCTTTCACACAGGTTGACATCGCTAAAGTCATCACATACAAAGTTGACGTCATTATTTCGTGACATAAATAATGGGTATACACATGATGCATGTCATGATAATTTTAATGATTGTGAATGATTGAATGACCTTCATTTAAGCAAAGGAAATCATATTTGAGTTTTTTGGTAGAAACTATATGCCACACATTCGAGGTAGTTATGAATTTATTAAAATATCCAGAAAGTGTCATGGTTTCAAGGCTGTAAAGCAACAAAAAAGAATTTATTGACTTGTGCTGAAACAAATATTACTTGGTAAAAATGACAAGAGCACAGATGAAAAATATGCCACTTCATATTTTTAACCATATGGGTGTTATCATAAAAGTCAATATATGTGTAAAGTCAACTTACCATTCAAGATGTAGATTTGATTATACATGTACGATATGATAAGATATATATTTAATTTTATAAGAAAAGAAACAATTTTAAGGCAAACTTTATATCATGAGCCCAATAAAAAAGTATTGATATGTTGAATGTCACAATTACACTTAATTAACATAATCACAGCCAATACGTCAAAGTTACCATTATGGGGGGGCGTCCTATCTTTCTATCTAAATTTTTCATTTAATGTGCTGAACCTTTGATTTATTTAACCCACTGATTGATATTCATATTTATCATGATTAGTGTCTCCGAGATATCATTATATTGAAAATTTAAGATAATGTTTAAAATATTGCAAATTTCAGGAAAAACTTTTTTCAAAATTCATCATTTCAATGCCAAACTATATTAACAATAACCCTGCTAAATAAAAAAGTATAAAGCCTTTCTGTTTTGCCATTATATAGGATTCACATTTCACTAACAAAGGAAATAATCCAAGATCAGCCAATAAAACATCCCAAATTCTTGCCTTACTTGAGCTTCTTCTATTGAAACCTTTTTTAGATAAATTCTTCTAAATATTCACATACGAAAAAGGATTCTTTCACCAGCCTTTATTTATTCACACAAATATTACAATGTCAATGCACACAGATTCAACAATACCGGTGTAACAAAAAATATCCACAATATCGGATATAGGATCTAGCTGGCACTAGACTATTGTGTGAATCGATTGAGAAAACCAAATCTGTAGGCCATTGCTAAAGCGTGCCCTCTAAAGTCGCGATAAGTATATAATATGTAAACAGCCCTATTGTTAAGTTCGCTGTGATTGCCTCAACACTGTAATCAAGGCCAGGATATATTTTCAAGATAATTCTTTATAAGCTGCATTCCAGCTTATATGTCTTCAATGTTAACATCGGGTAGCTTGGTTTAGGTTTGGTAATCTAAGGTTAATAGTAGCTTACAAAAAGTGAAATTGATTGAAATTTGAAATTTTATTGATTAGGAATTTCTGCATTATTGATACTTTTTTGCATGTTTGATTGTTTTGAAAGGGTTGAGTTAAGCAAAATAAATTCATATATAAACATCAAGAAAGAATTTTTGTTGGGTGTCTTTTCCTTCTGAAAAACTGCATTCAAATTTTATATTGATACTATAACAACCGTCTATAACAAAGTTGACATTTTGATACCGAATTTGTTGGTCCAAAAGGGACATTGTGGGAAAGAGGGTTGACAAAAGCTTGCTTAAATCTCTTTTTAATATCAAGTATGATGTGAAAGAATATATATGTATGTATGTATGTATATAATATAAGCATATCTATAGAGGATATTTAGGCTTATACACCACAGGGACGTCTGACTTACTTTTAGACAAGTTTGGTGTACGACATGTATAATCACATGGCAGTCAATCTAAATGCAGACATGCACAGAGCCAAAATATTATATCCCTAGATAAACCTATGGTATTTTGAAATTCAAGTTTTGTTCAAAGAACTTGATCTTAGTGCACATGTCAAATTGCATGGCTTAATAGCTAAATTTAGCTTATTTGTTTTGCCACAGATATGAAACTGGACTCATTGGAAACCTTATCATCGGGCCAGTTTGATATGATTGATCATTTGATTAAAGTTCCTACAAAGCCATTAAAAGAGATATACAAGTCTCCATCTAATGAGATAATATCCTCCACGTTTGATCTTTCTTGTATGACTGGTTTCTTAAGAGACGTCAAAAGAAGGTTTGAGGATGGATACCCTGCCATGCCGATATTTGAAGGAGGGGTTAGAATCTTTTATTTACAAACTTCATTCCCTATGTAACAAAAAGCCTCTTCTGAAATATTGAACTTCCTCTGCCATTTTTTATAAATCAGTCAATGTTTTAAGGATTATTAATGCCTGACACACATCTTTTAAGGGATTTCTGAGGACCAAATGCACAAAGGTTGATCTTATAGTCCTGCTTCATGACTGTGTAAATAAAGGAGCCTTTAATACAGTCTAGGTCCACATTCAGCAAGTCTAGATTGACTGAATACACATATATGAAATTAGGAGCCCAAAGAAAAAAATATTATGGATGAAGGAATATTTGATTATCGAAATTTTTCATAGACTAAATTTTGGTCTAAGGTGCACAGTACCTCCCCAAAATTTCAGCTTTATTGGTACAGCAGTAGGAGGAAGACGCACTAATTTTTAACCAATAAACGGGAATTCTGATTACCACACGCTTATAGGCCTGATATGACAATTACAGATGCCCTTATTTGAGCTTTGTGATTTATCTATATAAAGCTCTATTCACAATACACATTTCTATAATACTAAAGATCTAAAGTGTCTTTATCATCTATAGACATGATCACATGATGTAACTTCAGCAGTTTAAAAGCATGTCTTTGTAGACTGATTTTCAGATTTAATTTGAACTAAAACCATTAATATTTTAATATTACTATTTTATTAAATATTTGAATGAGCCTCAGTATAAAAGGAGTTTCAGAGAAATTTTACCCAAAGCTAGACTTACATGTTTTTCAGGAGGTTATCATGTTAAGGCTAATGGTGAAGTAATGTTGGAAATAGATGAAATATAGAATATGAATTTGACAAATTTATTGGATTTTACCCACATACTATATCAACTTTGTCTCAAATTTAACCCAAGTCTAACATAAAACCACTTAAAAGGTGCCAGACTCTGAATTTACAACATCATGTAAGTATATGTACATGTAGCTATATAACATAAACAAGGTCTGACACTAGTGACAGAGTCGTGTCTGCAATAGGACCGAAAGTCGTGTCTGCAATACAAACCGGAAATGGTTTCCTGGCTCGGTTACCCTCTGCACACCGTAGACAGATCCCAGTTCGCATTTCCGGTCCTATTGCAGACGCGACTCTGTCAGACCTTGTTTATGTTATATAGCTACATGTACATATACTTGCATGATATTGTAAATTCAGAGTATAGCGCCTGTGCATAAAGCCTGGGGGACATGTGATAGAACCCTGCGTCTGTATGCAAGGAATTACAATTACCGTATTTGAAAACAACAACTTACTCAATGTCAACCTGATGCGTAAATAAAACAAACAGACAGGTTTTATTTTTAGAATTAGAGGCCCAGTGGCCAAAAGTACACTTACATCTTAATTTTGAAAGCTTTCAATCACATGAATACATTTTAACTTGGGATTTTAAAATGTACATTAATTTATGAAAATGGCAACAGATTTCATGACAGTAGCATTGTTGGTGTTTAGAAGCTTGCACATTGTTTGTGTGGTAACATTATCACATTTCAGATACTTTTTGCAACCAGCAGTTAAAGCATTGCAAGCTAACAATATTTGAACCTCTTCTTCTGTTTGGTTAGAAGAACAATACCGTATTCGACGTGATAAGCGCCCGGGGCGCTTAAAAAATTGGTAAAAGGGGGCGCTAATTAAAACGATAAAAATTGTCCTCAAGTTTAGTCTTGAAAGTGTTTTCTTACGATACACATGTCTTTGAAATATGGTTTTATAAGTTTTATCATTTTGATGATGGCTGGGGGTCTTGAAATACCCTGTATTCTTCACTTTAGTGGAAGTAAAAGACTTATTGCAAGACTGAAAAACCTTCCTCAATGAATCAGCATGCAAGGTAAGCAATGTTGATAGGTGGGCGCTAAATCAGGATGCATATTGTTCACTCAAAAACGTGGTGGGTGGGCGCTTATAGGGGAGTGGGCGGTTATTAAGTCGAATACGGTAAATCAACTAATGTATTATTATTTTTTCTAAACTTCTGTATTTTTCAGGCATGAAGTGAAATTCTAAATCTACAAAAACTTTTTAAATGTGATATGTCATTTCAGAACACAACTTCTAGATTTAACTAAGCATAAGAAAACCCACTAGAAAATAAAATTTTTCTTACATCTGAAGCCATGACTTTTTCCCCTGATCATTTAGTTGTAAGAATAATTGATCTTACTCGCCCATGTATGATACTGCAGGGTAATATTCATAACACAATATTAAACTAGTGTCATACCGCTGCATGTATGACGTCATAATAGTGTGTGGTTGTGATTTTACAATGTTGGAACCGACATCACAATGGCAAACAAGTCGCAGAAATGTTTTGTTCAGTACACTTCCGGCAATCATGCTTGATTACTGAGGTCAAATAATAAACAGAGTACTAAACTTCCTTCAATTTAATACTATTTTTATTAAACTCATTAATGGTATGGTATCAGCCTCTCTTTCGCTCCTTTTATACTTATCATAAACTCGTTTAATAAAAATAGTATTAAATGGAAGGTGGTTTAATATCCTCAATGAATTAAACAATAACCATCCAATAAATTTTTCAGAACAACTCTAAGGTTGTTACAACATGTATTCAAAGATACAGTAAAGAGTATGACTTTACAATAAGGGTGAACGTGTGACACTGCTGCTAACATATTGTTACACTGACAATGGTGTTAAACAGGTAATATCTCACAGGAAGCTACAGATTGATAGCCTTGTATATAGACTTGATTCAAGTCCTAGACAAATCAGTGATGTGGTACAAATAATCTTTTTATCAAAATAACAAGCATGTGATTTAATCAAAATAACAAGTCTTAGAATGTAGGGAAGTTAAAAAATGTATCCAAACCCATTAATAGTGCCCTTGGTCCTTATCTTTATATTTTAATACATGCAGTGATTTCATGAGGGACTTTTCGTACAGAATTATTTCTGGGGAGACAAAATATTGCCACTTTTATTCAAGTGACTCAAAGTATTTCTACATAAAATATTGTTTTGTTATGATACCAAAGTACCATATATTTCTGTTCACATTATCTAAGTCAACTTCCACATGCATCCAAAATTCCTTATTTTCAATAAAATCTAGCCATGCCCTCATTTATGTTTAGAAGCCATATAAACATTTCCCCTTTACATGCAAATAAAACATAAAACTTTAAGAGCATTCTACATGGTTACATTTTGTACACTTTTATCATTTGATCAATTTCACTTACTATATTTAATAAGATATCATTTGATGATTTACTTTATGTATTGAAATAAGTTAAATATATTATAATGACCTTTGTGTTTCATATCGGTTTATATGGCTACTATTCATAAATTTCCATAGTTACGTTTGTCTAAATGGTTCTTGCCATCCATGTTGCATGGTCAGTTTCATTATTAAATATTACTTTACCTGTATTTCTAGCATTGTTTCAGCCAAGATCAACTGAACATATATTCAGCCAAAATATAATGTTTTTAAGTGACGTCACAAAATAATGGTCCATGACATCCACAACATTAGTGTTATAATATCTACAATAGTGTTGTGATGTCAACAACAATAGTGTCATGATTTCAACAACAATAGTGTTATGATTTCAACAACAATAGTGTCATGATGCCAACAACAATAGTGTCATGATGTCAAAAACAATAGTGTCATGACATAAACAACAATAGTGTCATGACGTCAACAACAATAATTTCATAATATCAATAACAATAGTGTCATGACTTCAATCAAAAATGACATGATACGTCAACAACAACAGTGTCATAACGTCAACAAAATAGTGTCATAATGTCAACAACAATAGTGTCATGATGTCAACATCAATATTATCATGTTGTCAACAACAAAAGCGTCATAACGTCAACACAATATTGTCATAATATCAACAACAGTAGAATCATGATGTATACAACAAAAGTGTTATAACATCAACAACAATAGTGTCATAATGTCAACAACTAAAGTGTCACAATGTCAACAACAAATAGTGTCGTAACGTCAACAATAATTGTTCATGATGTCAACAAAATAGTGTCACGATGTCGACAACAAAAATGAAATGCCATTAACAACAATAGCGTCATGACATCAACAACAATAGCATCATCATCAACAACAGTTGTGTCATTACGTTAACAATAGCGTCTTGACGTTGATTCAAGGGGAATTTATTGGAAAGTAATTAAATTCATTAAAATCTACATATTAAAAAGAAGAACCCTCATATGTTTTGAAGAATATATGTTTGCCAAAACAGGTATATTACACCATATTTATGACTATATAATGTTTTTAAGTGACGTCACTAAACAGTGGTCCATGACATTGACAATAGTGTTATGAAATCAACAACAACAGTGTTGTGATGTTAGAAACAATAGTGTCATCATGTCAACAACAAAAGTGTCATAATGTCAATAACAATAGAGTCATGAAGTCAAGAAGAATATTTTCATGACGTCAACAACAATAGTCTCATGACATCAACAACAAGTGTCATGATGTCAACAACAATAGTCTCATAATATCATTAACAATAGTGTCATGAAGTCAACAACAATAGTCTCATGACATCAACAACAATAGTGTCATGATGTCAACAACAATAGTGTCGTAATGTCAACAACAATTGTTCATGATGTCAACAATATAGGGTCATGATGTCAACAACAATAGGGTCATGATGTCAACAACAATAGTGTCATGACATCAACAAACAATAGTGCCATAATGTCAACAACAATAGTGAATTGATGTCAACAACAATAGCGTCATGACGTCAACAACAATAGCGCCATGACATCAACACGAAAACGGGTATATTACACAAAAATTTATTACTGGAAGGCTATTTTATATCATTCTGCTGAATTGATTAGCTTTAAAACTCTACTTTTAGAATAAATAAATTCTTAACTTTTTAGAGTTTTTGACGATTCAAACATCTCACAATATGATATATATATTACGCTATGTCATAAATATACAATTTGATACGGTAAATGTTACGTTACACTTTCATTTTTGAGCGAATAAACAATATTTTAGTCAATGATATGTATCTCAATACATTCATTGTAAGGTTAGTTACAATTCTCAATACTTTGACAGATGGTCATATTTCTACTACTTTTAAAACTGTTTGACGTATATGTGACTCTAAAAAATACTCAATGCCACTTTGATGAGCTTAAAACACTAGCCATCTAATGCACTTTTCTTAACGAAACTTCTCTTTCTGTCAAAGAGTAGTATGTAAGGTATGCAGCATAATAGTAAAGTTTCTATCAACTGAGACAATCCTAGCTGAATACAACACAGAAAAGTGTGGAAACACAACCCAGGGGATTCATGGCTAAATTGAGAAAATTGAAACTGCTTAATGATATCCGTACTGGAAACAATGCTTCTAAATTCCTATATTCACTGAACTGAGCAACTGGTAAACAGAAATCTGAAGTTGTTTTCAATATTGACATTTCAATGTAGGGTATTTATATGGCACTCAATACTTATCATTCTAACATAACTTTATCATATTTCAAATAGATTTCTTCCTAGTTACCGATCAATGGATTTTCTTACAGTAACCAAGCTTCTTAAATGTATTTATCAAGCATGAGTAGAAAATGAGGGGACATTGAAAACGTTATAAATTTCTTATGGAAGACACTCGTAGATAAGATAGGTCCTACTTGATACAAACTTTGATACAGAAACCTCACACGTATAACTTATAAATTAATGAAACAAGATAAAAAGTTCTCTAACTAAATTAAAAAGATTATTACCTTTTACTATCTACAAGAATCTCATTTTAAAAAATTCATTTATAGTTATCATTATTCAATATTTGGTACTACTCAGTAAATATTATACATTTCTGACCATGATATGGCCATTATAAAAGTAGTTCAGCCATACAATGAGATAAAATGACATTGTGGGATCATAACTTAAATGACATAATAAAATGACATTGTGATGTCATTAGCTTTATGACATCATAGTGTTGTGATTTTTAAAAAAATGTGATCATTAGGATGTCATATCGACTAATCTCAGACCATTGTGTAAGATTTACTATGGAAAAAAGTAATTCTACAGTTGATATAGCTTGATCAAAGCTATTCAATTTATTTTCAGGAACACAGCTTTCAGTGATAAATCATAACACAGGATATCAAAGAGTGATGATGGAAAAATGTGTCAATGTTGAGCTTGAGAACTATTTAGTGTACAACACAGTATGGGTTAAGTTAGATGAAGTTACTCCTTTCTCAGACTCTCCAGATAAGACACACCTGATAAGATTATCTAACTTCTCAGGTTAATAGTCTACTTCTATGGATTTTGTATGTTTTGTGAAATACTTTTCATTCTATTTAATATTTTACCCTTATTCATTTTTTTCAATATTTTTTTTGTGTGTTTAATTTGCAGGCTTTCTTCACCCAAGAGAGTTTTGACACAAATATTTCTAGTTCCATGAAAGATCAAATGGAGATGCAAAAAAAATTCAGCTTTACTGGGAATAGTTTTTAAGATTCTTAAACTAATTAGTGACAGTTTTTCTCGATCAATTATCATTGAAGCCTCAAGTTCAACTTTTATAGAGTAACATTCAAATTAAATAGAGTAATATGATTTTCTCAAGACCCCAACCTAAATACAAAAGTTCTTCAAATTACATATGACAAAACAGGCTAAAATGGTCTGTGACATCACAATCAAAGAACACACTAGAATACACAAGGATCATTTTGACAAAATATTAACTGATAAATCAATTATTAATCAATTTCTCTTCATTATATTTTTTCATCATTCTACTTCTTTATTTCAATCTTAAATCAATTTAAATTGAAAGAAAAATTGTTTTGCTTACCTTGTTATTGCTAATATCCAAATGCCACAAATGAGAACAACATTCCAAATTGGATATTTCACCAATATCATTTCCTCTTAACTTTAATGTCTGAAGTTTAGGACAACAATTCAGTTTCTCAATCGACACTGGAAAAGAAACATTATCATTATTGAAAAATCTTGAAAAATTCTCAACAATAATATCGATTAAGATACTTTTTATTCATTTTGTTTTCAAATTCATTGTAAAATTTTATTTCTGGAATGAAATTTAACAAAAGATATTTTAAGAAACTGATATTAACTTTTAATCATTTAGTAAAAAAAATAATTTCATGTTTGATAATCATGTTTTCATAGTATATTCATTTTTGAATATTTTATATCATATTTTCTTAATAAAGACATCATATTACATTAAGCATATTTGTTGCCAGTAATTTTGAATGAATAAAATCAAACGAATGAATAAAAAAACCAGAAACTGAAATAGTATCTGTCAAGACAGTAGCTCATGTCAAAAGTTGTTTACAAACCTATTCCAAGTTTTGACAAGTCCAAATACTCCAGTGAGGGTAGCGGCCCCGTCGCTCTCGAGCGAAGCAACTGAAAATTAAATGATTGTCAATATAATATCATGCATATTTTGTCATTTATGTGAAATTTAACAAAAGCTTACGTCAACCAAAGGTTCGTACCGATGTTGTGACTTTCATAGTTACGCCATGATAACCAACACAACTTTAGAGCCTGACTGCATTGAACACCGGCTTACTGTCAACCGTTGCACGCAGTGGTAAAGCGCGATACAAATATAGTTCTTTCAAATGTACTCAATTTTATTCGTATTTGTTATCATACAAGTATAAATGTTTATACATAATGAGTATGGTATGCAATTTTGTTGGAAAAGAAAGTTTTATACTACAATAACAAAGATAAATGGTTGCGATTAACAAATTGTATAACTACGCACATGACCTCGATAATAAGGTAATGTTTTGGATAGTGCGTAAAAGCCACATGGTTGCAAAGCATTTCAAGAGTGCTTCGTTTAAAGATAAAAAGCTGTTAGTGTTTGTTTGCTGTGTCTACACAGAAGTGTGGACAAGTTGTTTGAATATTGAAATAAAAACTTTTTATTGTCAAAATTAGAGTAACATATTTTTATTCTCAGAAAAGATAAACTTGATTTGATTATAAATTCATTGATTTAAATGCTTGACCGAAATAGTGTTTTATTAAAGATGACAATTTATATTAACACTATATGAAATGAAAAAAAGAAACAAATAATATCAATACATTTAGTTACCGGGGTTATTTTTAATTTTTCTCTTTCGATTGGAGCAAAAGTTAGGAACTATTTTTGATTGTAAAAAATGTTGATACAAGCATTCAACATTTCAATAAATATTTCGATGGAAATCATTTCTTTTTTTAAATATTGCAATGCCCAAATTTTTCCATGGATGCTTGAATGTAAACCTAAAGATAAAAAATTTATTTTTTAATGAATTCATGAAAACATAAAATTAGACACATAGGCCGGTATTAGGCCTATATCAAAATGTCAAAGCACACCCTTTTATTTCGTCGCTATATAATCTGGATAATATATAATAATCAATGAATAAGTCTGAACGCATAGATTTGGGGATATTGCCACATTATCTTTTTCTAAAGCGTAAATAAATGAAGCCCATATTCCATTCGATCCATTCGGGAAAATCTATCGAAGCGCTCGTAAAATATTGTAAATGGCACGTCTCAGTAGTTACGAGTTCTTATTCGGATTTCCTATCAACATCGTGGCTTTCTGTCTCCAAGCGTATAGAAGTTTGCGTCATCATTTGATTTCACTGAGTAATGGTTTCCATGAATAAGTTTTACGACAACAAGTCAGTAATATCACAACTCACATAGATCCCTTTCTCATATTTGATTAGTCGTTACTGAATTAAGTTATTCTCTACGAAAAATCCTCTAATACGTGAAAATTTGAAAAGATAAAAAACAAATTTAGGATGATTTTTTCATAATGATGACACAAATTTCCATCTACGTTGTAAACAACTCTGGCATTCTAGATGTCTATGAACGAGGAGGACAATTCTTATGGATAAACATAAATAAAGAAGTTGCATGATTGTCCATAAGAAATGTCCTTATTGTTCATAGTCTATATATTTAAGCAGAATAACTCGTTTATAAGCCCCATAGACTCTCAATCATTTTCAAATTAGACACTTTTGACTTGACTAGATTCAACCTCCTGGACGAGTTTTCTTGTTATCATTGAAAACAATTCCAACATGAATATGTTGCAAACTTGTGTCATTTGTTATTCTCTCAAGTCATAACCTCCCTCTTTAATTCTTTTAGTTTGAGCGTATAGATAACGACGATCCCTGGACCTGCGATAGGTTGCCGTCTGACAGGAAGAGACTTGAAGATGACCCCTGAGCTAGGTATGGGTACAAATGTGTCATCCCAACTCATAACTGCTTGACAACCACATTTCCCACCCGTATCATTTTTTCCTATCTAAAATCTTATAGATGATATAGTTTGCTGAAGTCTTAATTTGGTGGGTCTATTAAGATTATAACAGTCTCATCTTTTCACATTTTATTATTTCACTGTATGTCTAAGATGTCTTCAGGGGGTGATGTCAGTTATTGGACCGGATTATCTGTAGTCAGATATCTAGCAGAAACTGCATGCGGCCATTCTGGTATGAACACCTTTAAATCATTTGAGGTAGAGTTATTGATTCGCGTAGCTGAACCGACTTTGGTAAAATTCCTTGTATTTATTTGAAGCTTATTTCCTTCAACAGGTAATATTTTTTCCTTTTCTAAGTTTCCTTTATTCCCCTAAAACGTGCTACAGTGTCTTTAATATGTGTTTGATTCAAAAAATTTCTGATAGAAGTTTGACATTCCTTGGACAATTATTGAAGAATGCCAATACACTTTCAAGGTCTGATGCATCCTGTTACATCAACGTATTTGTATCCGCAGGTTACTCCCCTGATTGTCCTCTCAGGACTTGCCTCGTATTGCCACGGAAATGTCTCAAAATTTTTTTAATTATTCTTTCTTTTTGAGGTACATAGACATTGACATTTACATATATGAAACACATCGTATACAAGAAACACTAAAATGACTCTTATTGTTGCCCTAATGACATTACGCGAAAGAGTGGCCCGACAGCCAGGCCTCTTCACAATTTGTAATAACAAATGAGCAAGCAGTCGGTCGCAGAAGAAGAGGCAACTCCTGAGAAAGCAATCAGGGTTTTTTAGTCTTCGCTGATACAAAAAAGCTAATGTAGCAGCATGGATCTAATGCAGTGTGTCAAGCTCCATGGCATATTTTCCAAGTTACCATAATCTGGTAGCTCCATACCTCACATTCCTTCTGATCGTATGGCATTATTTAAAAGAGAGAGGGTCTATCACCTCATTACTATACGATCCCTGGTCATAGCAGAAAGTATCACGTAACAAGCGGCCATTTTAGTGTGGACGCCTTTTAATCATCATTCTCTCCCAACAGAGGTAGCTCCGTCATAAATTTCTGTTGTATAGAAATTTATAACGGAGCTATACCTCTGTTGGGAGAGAATGTTTCATCATTTACGGTAGTGAAATTGATTTGCGTAGCTTAAACAAAACATTAGAATTTGTTTGAAAATTGCTTCTTTTGGTGTAAAAAGATTGCCTTGTAATTGATAACATTTATATATTCTTTTTTTCTTGAGATCACTTTCTTTACCTAAAAAAATCGTGCTTCTGTCTCGGGGCTTGATCGGTGATTACATTAACTTTCCACTGGCGGAGAAGGAGAGAACGTGGGGGGCCCTGTTTGTTACAACCCATCCCGTCCCCCTTTTGAAAATATCAAAAATACGAGGCACACAAAAAGGGGGACGCCCATTTCCTTGTTTTAAACATAGCTTGTACCTGGGATATCTTTATCGGACTACGAAGTCATGTTGACTTATGAATCACACGGTGACACTTTCCTTGACGATGCAGCTATGTCTCTTGGTAACACATCTGTGTGTGTAACAACATGTCGGTTCATGAAGTCACGGCCACACTGTCTCCAGTCACTTCCTTGCCAGTCACGAGATAACATATGATGATGATGAAATTTACACAACGAGTTTAAAGTTAACTTCTGGTGATCTGTGAGGCATTTGAGGGAATGTGAAATAAAGTTTTTTTTAAATTATATAGATATAGATTCATGATATTTCGATGGAATATAAATTTATTATTAAGAAATACAAAACTTGAATGGCGATACACACATTATTTTCCAAAAGTTATGTTTTTCTTGATTTCCTAAAAGATACATGAATGATTATGCTCCGCAAATGAATACCGTGCCTGATCATAGCTAAGATACATAGCCCTGGAGAGAACGTAATCAAGCTAGATTTACTCAGCTAGCCTAATCAACATCAATGTCCCCTTTCAAGATATTTTCAGAGAAACTTTATTTAGAAACCACTCGATATAATGAGCCTCAAAGTATACACTTGTTGTTGAAATGTATATTCTTAAAAAAGTTTCGAGGGTGTATCACAACGTATAAGAGGCAGTTCATGAAAACAGCTATAGAGGTATAGAAGCATTTTGATGTCATCCAATTTTTAGTTATATTTCTGCATAAACCATTTGTGTATGCAACGGCACATACGAATTTGAAGTAATTTGAGAAGTTCCAATAAAATGAGATAATAAATTCATAACTTGACAAGTTAGAGGTTCTTTTGAACCTTCAAATATCATTTTATTATGTGGTCCTACGCATAAGCGATAATCATAATGACAATCTTATTACTCTGAGATTGAAAAAAACCCCATAAATATGAACTAATATGCCCATGTGCTATGTTATTAACAACGGTGTCTCATTTTACATCATGAACTTTGATTCAATTAAACATCTTCCCTTAAAACTCCATTAATTAACATACGATTTAGCTGTTGCATAATCGCATGAACTTTGCACTTCCGTATTTCTTGACAGATAAGATAACCAAACGCACTGCACACCTGAAGCAGTCCGGCCCACCATCAACTGGTGATATGTACAGACAACCACACACCTTGCTCACAGCCCACGAACTTCACGGGGAGTTCATTCGTCATCGATTGGCTGCAAAGAAGTCACGTGACGAGCTACGTCTGTCAGACTGACCCAGGAATTCGGGGATAACAGACGATATCATCAGACATGCCAGTAAGTTCCTTATATTTATATATCGTAAATACAATGTATATATATCCGACATCGTGTACAGTTTTCCCAACTGGACGGCGTAGAAGCATCAAGGCCTGGTTAAAGATAAATGCTAATTTGTTGCCTGTGCTGCCTCGGGCAAAAAGTAAATATTTTTAAAGTGGGCGTGGTGAGCCAAGTTGTATAGTAGTGTTCACTGTTAAGCCATTCATGTTTCTCAAGATTGTTTCTACAAGTGATGGCGTTGAAGCGTAAATAAATATTCATCTATATCTGTACCTTCTCGATCTGCAACGTGTAACTCAAATCTTGCAATTGTCTAGAAGGTGACTAATACGACCCTTCACCAGCACATGGTTCACATCACAAACACCTAGCTGTTATTCGCATAGTAAGTCTGGAGCAAGTTGAAATTTAACAATTATATATTTGCCGAGCAAGGCATTCTGTATTCGGCGAAGCATGTCTATCATATTTTATTTATCTGACCGTAAAATATCCGCTCTTCAAAACGGCGGATAATCAATGAACAATTATCTCTTAACATATACCGTAATGATTTCCAGCCGACTTGGGTCGATAGCAACATTCCGCGGTGAAATGTACAAGTTCGTATATATATGTAGGTGTAAGGCCTATCTATATGAGTTCTCAGGGCACAGGTATCACACATACGTATACGTGGATACGTATACCTGCTCTCAGCTTCACGCATGGATGACTGGGAGATATTTTCACTACATATGTCATTTCACTTTTGATGTCTCTTAGTCTAATGTGTTGTGTGATCATTCAGTCGACCACATGCATTGAGTAATCTGTTTCTGTTAATGTAAATGCTTCATTCTTTTCCTTATATAACATGTTTGTGCAATTGTGCCTTTATAGTCGCGATCTGCATTTTTATACATCTTTTGCGTTACAGGTAAAACTAAGTTGATCATAATAGTAAAAACAACGTTAATGCTTGCTAATTGATGATATAGCAACTTAAAGAGCCACTCCGGGATTTTCATAACATTTTATTTACTTTTGATAAACCTTAATGTTATATGTGGTGATATAAAATCAAAACATCTTAACTTTTCATGTCCAAAAGACATATTTATGACAAATACTGGTTTTTCATGAAAATCTAAACACATCCTTATAAATGCACAAGTGTAGATATCACGTCCAATATACATGGATACTAGTTATATAACCTAACAAACACCATCAACTCCTAACTGCCCTCTTGGCGGTTTTAGATAAGTCTCAAAAATTACGTTTGACTATTTGACGCGCGCCACTGTCCAGTTTTCGATCATATTTGCGACGTTCTACCTTCATATTGTCACTGTTCAAAGCAAACTAGCTTTAAAATGTTCCGTTTTGGTAACACTTCGCGATCAAATGACACCATTGATTAAGTTTAGTATATATGACTCCTACAACTCACGGAGTGGCTCTTTAATGCATCCAACGCTTGGTTTCTTTAATGATTGCTGCGGGTCAAAGTATGTAAAAGTGAATTAATTTTATGTAGGGACTCAACGCATCGGTCATGGAACTCAGTTTTGACCTTCTTCCAAACGTCATAAGATACCTAGCAACAGTTTTTCACCTGTACTACGGAGGATGAAGTGTTACATATGACCTTTACTAAATGAGTGTGTTTTTGTATCACCCGAGCGGAAGCGATAAGGATAATAAGTCAAATTAGTGGGGCATATATCTCATTATCTTTCATTCAATTTTATAAAGCAACGAGTTTTCAATGACGAATAATTATTAATAGGTCATTTTGAAAATCAAACATGATAACAGTTTCCGGAGAAGAATTTGAATCGTGTATATAAACTCTCTATTCTGATATTTTCATGCCTCCAAAGTTATCATGTGGCATTAAAACTAAGTTGTGTGTGTAAAAATTAGTGCAATCTTGCCCCTGCATTGTCTCCAATAGACATAATAAAGTGAAGATACCCGTCAATAGTTATCAACGAATGTCCAATCAACAGTAGTTTATTCAAAGGTTGCCAATGTTTTTTGGTAAAAACATTGTACAAATAAGATAAACACATTAATGTTTTACTTAAAAGAAAAAATAAGAAGATGTCTAGATGAATTTGATATCTTTTGACACTGATTTAACATAAATATGGCAGTGGGTAGCACCCTCCAATAGTTGGAAGTGACTTAGTTTTAAACTTCATATGGTCCTAAACTCAGAATACTCTATAAGTTTGATACGCGGGCTCGTCCTCGGTCTAATGGCCCAAGAGTAATGGAGACTTTTTAGGACCATTTCATGATTTCCTGATTTCGTGAGATTAAGTATCACGATACTCAGTACGATGCATCGTCACAGCTCCAGTACACATTCATTGATTAAATATTGCAAAAGGAACATCATACGAAAGTTGTATAAAAGTAGTTTTGAGTCTTAATACAGTTTCACAAAAGATACTATTTAGATGTAGGTCATCCACCGTAAACTGTGTCGTAGTATACTCTGTGAATGGAAGATCGTACTGCCGCAGTGTGTCCTCTTTGTTTACTTAATCGTTACTTATGTTTGCCTACTATGCTTGACGCTATGTTCGAGCACATTGATTGAAACAGGTATGCACAGTACATGAACATGTGGAGGTACAGGGCAACCGGTTCAGTGAGGCGGGTGGAAGTACAGACACTTAAACCAAGTAGCAACGGAGAGCAACGGGCATCGTACAATTGTTGTTGATATAAAAAGTGAAGATAAATAAAACAAGTCAAAGTCCTGTCTCAAAGTCTCAAAGAAAACTTTTCTTCTTTATGAAATATAAATTCCCATTGAGTCTAGTAGTAGGATTTTTCTTCATGAATCCAACTTTGTAAAAATTCGATATTTTCTTACAATTAATTACAGAGATCGTTTTACTTTATTTATCAGATAGTAATTTTTCAACTGAAAATCATATATTGGAACATCGCGAGTTTTTCTGCATGTGGAAGGAAGTTTTTAATATGAAGTGACAGTTTATCAAGTTTTACCCCAAATATAACAAGATTAAATTCATTTAATTACTATCGAAATGCAACGTGTTTAGTGTCTGTATGTATTAGGCTAGTGTGTCGACCAGACCTTACAGCAAAACATTAAAGGAGCCTTCTTAAGTCCCGAAAATGTTGGCAAGTCTATACCTTAGCTCAGGACTCTTTATTTTAATTATATTTAATAACAAATATTTTTTTGAGAATACAGTCACAAACGTTTATTTCAGGGACTATATGTTAGTCTAGAATTAGGTTTAAATGTATGGGGTCGGTCAACAATATGTCTGTCCTAGACAACATAGCTGACATGCCGATGACTTGACCACACCAGACTAACGTGACAGTAACGTAGTTAGTACAAGGGTGAGTGGGAGGGAGGGATTACACTATGACATAGACTTGCGTAAGTCTCTTATCATTTGAAATAGGGATAATGTTGGCAACTAACTGTGGTATTCGTTGCGTTGGCGTCATTACATGGTTCCCTGAATATATCACACTGCGCCAAACTCTGGAGCAAAGAAATACTCTAGGAACTCTGCCACTTTGACTGAACCTGTTTGCATTTTAGCCTTTGTAGCAGATTAGGGCTTCATTCATCATAAAAAAAAGTTAACATTAGAAAAACATCTAGCTATCATTAAGGTAAATATTTCATAGATTTAATTTTAGTGTTTTTGACATCATGAAAGGTAGACTGTAAGTCCGGCTTCATAACTGTTGAGCCCTTTTACAATCAATTTCCTTACAGCAGTTCTTGACTTCAACCGAAACGTTTTTCTATAGCGAATCAGGGGAGGGTGTGGCACAGCATTGCGTAACGCTCTTATCATTGTTGTCGGACAACTGATACAAGTCTGTGGGCGGTCGGATTAAGAATGTTAGAGGACTAGTATTGAAGCTCTTAACAATAGTTCGGTAACTAGGGAGTATACAACCGAATACAACCATATGAGGTTCTATCTATTTCCAAATTAGCACCAATGTTTTAATCGAACTAGGTCGGTTCTTTAGTTAGTTTAATCATAAATAGTGTTTGATTATCCATATTGAACAATTATTGTGACTAAATCGTAGTCGTTATGATTGTAGTAGTAAATGAGCCTTCGTTACCTTATATCCTCTGAACCTTCCATCAATGTATGTTCTAATGTATGTCTGGACACTAAGGTTATCTCGAGCTAGGAGGGGGTTAACGTTGATGTTGCAAGACGTATTCCATTTATTAGCCTGATGAATGAAGGTAGACAGACAGGAAACAAATTCTTCGAATTATTGTCACTGAAACACATAATAGGATTGTAAAGATAATGGAAAAACTTATGTGAAATGTAACCTTTGTCATGTCCTCTCGTTTAGTTTCACGATTTTACTTAAACAAAGAGAAGGCCCGCCTGCTAATTAGACAGACTTAGTCTAACGATGGGCGGAATGAGGTTTATTTATCGTCAAATCCGTTATGAAACATGTATATATGAGGTTATACGAGTTTATTGCCCATCCTGGATCTTTGTCCTTCATTTTTTTCTTTCAATCAATGGCATATTGAAATTACTTCTAGTATGCGTACTTATACCAGTGGAAATTTCAACGGATACTCCATTTCAATTGTTTTAGTTGTGGTATCTATGGGGTTAACAATAGCAAACGTAACTACTTTAAAGGAATGTTACAGTTACGGAATAGCCAGACTCTCCCAAAGGAGATTGCCCTAGTCATTAAATACCCAATAGATATCTTTCGGAAGAGAATGACATAGCCGTAGATAGGGGAACACCATATTGACGCAAATGCTAAATCAAACCATGTTCAGGCACAGATACAATGCCTTATAATTGTGGGGCAACCTGATGTCAAATGTCTGCGAGTTACAAATGGGAAGTATTGGGATGATTGCAGGCTGGCAAAGGTCAGGGATACATAGTCACGTTTAGTTCGCTATAGCTGGGAGTTACATGACGCACACTTGCAGGGGTCGCGAGGCCCTGACCCGGAAATGATTTACGGTACAACCTTATAGGCCTAATCCTACCTGGTTTCCGAGTCTAGGGCGAACTTAAAAAAAAGTAATCAATTCATTTTGATATTGACATCTGTTGACGTTATGAACTGATCGAATCTTCAATCACTTTATTTCAAAGTTATAGTAAGGATTATTCACATTTACATTCCGCTGGTCCTTTCATAGGCGCCAGACTCTGAATATACAGTGTCATGTAAATATAAACATATAGCTTCATAACATATCAATAAGGTATTAGTCGTGTCTGCAAGGTGACCGGAAATTATTAAACTGGTTTCTTGGCTCAATTACGCTTTATAAACTTCGACAGAATCACAGTTTCAATTTCCGGTCCCCTTGCTGACCTGTCTCTGTCGTACCTTGTTCATATGTTATGTAACTAGTTGTGAATACTTTAATGTAAACACATAGAGTCTTGTGCTTATGGCTCCAATGTACACAATTTCTTATAAATCAGGATTTGCTGATATTGAATTCAGATCTGTAATTAGCGAAGTTGTTTTGAAATCTGTTCCCCTAAGGATTTCTATATAAGATCCTTGGCGTAACCGATGAAAAGAGCCACTGGAGTTCCTTCACTTGTGTGATGTGCATATGTTTCTAACAAGATGCTAATAGAGGTCAATTGGAAATGGAGATATGGGTTGGATTCCTCCAATTGTCAGACAATGGGTGTGTATTTTTAGACAATACTGCCGTTTTATAAAGATGCCTTTTAGACTTAATAAGCATGTTTTTATGTGGTCAGAAAGATGTGCAAGTGGACGTGCGAAAAATTGGAATTTTAGAGTGAAAGCTAAAATGAAAGAATGGAACCTGATTGTGGAAGCTGGTGTCAGTGCTAAACGTATATGTGAGCGTGTGCAAGATATCTGTATGAAGAAGTATGTTAGTAATTGGACTGATTTATTGAATAAGCCAAGCGGTAGAACGGGAGGTAATAAATTACGAACGTACCGAATGTTTAAGGATGTATATGGCTGTGAAAGATACGTAAGTATGAGTATGCCCCGTTCATACCGCTCTGCCCTGTCCAAATTCAGATCAGGTACTGCTCCTCTGCATATGGAAACCGGCAGATATACGAATAAAAATGTGAATGAAAGAGTGTGTTTTCAGTGTAGTGAGAGTGTTGAGGATGAAAGACATGTACTTTTACATTGCGCTGTGTATGATGATCTGCGTGAGATTTTATATGAAAATGTCTGTTTTAGCTATCCCAACTTCTTAGATCTTAGTGATATTGATAAATTAGTTTTACTTTTTAAACACCCTGTATATTTTACCGCCAAAACCTGCTTTAATATCTTACAAAGAAGAAAACATATTTTATATGGATAGACTTTATATATTACTCTCTGTATATAGTTTACATATGTCTTAGCCTATTTTATACATTATACAATTTTACAATAGTCTCTCGTAACCCTTAAAGGGTGGCTCACTTTAATGTTCGATTTTATATGTATATACTTTTTACTGTATTTATGTGAGGTGAGACTGAAATAAAATATCTGTCTGTCTGTCTGTCTGCGACACAACGGCATTTATTCAGACACACTTCATAACAAATGGAGTGTAATAGATATCCCTCATCAAATTTTGGATACATGTATATGTATGTGTATTTGTTATATTCTCATAAAAACTATTATGTGTCATCTCACTGTATGTAATAGACAAGTCGAACCTCAAATCTTTGTTAATAATATTCCAACGTAAAGTCACACCCTGGTCTGAAACATTACCTTTTTAAAAGCAAGTATAGATTGGGATACTCAACATAGTTCATTTCTCTTGGGCTCCTCCCCCATATCTTTTATATTTTTTAAAACTGAATGTTAGTCTATCTATTCACCTTTATATGTAGCTGATTTTTCCTTGTCTTCAGGGTACAGTAAAGGGTATTGAGGACTTCGATCCTTCCGTAGAAGCGGAGAGGCTCCGAGACGCTATAGCAGGAATCGGTAAGTCTACAATCAGGACAAACCTAGATATATATATACCGGTAGATGCATATAGCCATAGTAAAACCTAGAAATATACCAGTACATGGATATTGCCATATTTTATATAGGAAGAAGAATATACTCTGGTAATTGTCAACTACACAACTTGGATTAACCAACAATAAATCCATGAGAAATAACGAACTTTCGAAATAAATGGTAGAAGAATATGATGTCAACAAAACAAGTTAGGGATATTTGAAACAGGATATAGGATATATAGGAAACAGTCAATGAATAAAGGAAGTTAATAAACATTCAAACCTGACTATATCAATATCTTTTGTTCAGAATTTTGAACACCATTTTGCACGTCTGTGTACTGCATCCTAATTCTGTCACCATGAACGACATTCAGGTGCATAGATCTTGCCAAATGAGAAGACTTACATTTATTTAGTATCTGACGTAAATATTTTTTGGGGAAGGCCAACAAGACCAGGCCATGTAGTAAAACACTTTAAGTGAATACAAGCACTAACATTAGATAGAACGTATAACTCGCACTTTGCTGCTTTTATGAGAACTGCTCCAATGGCCTTCAATAATTTTGAACAGTCAGAGGCCCATGATATATCAAATCATGCCGAATGCTTTCTAGCCTCGTCGATGATTGGCTGGATGTGCCCTACACGACTCTGATGGGTCAGTTCTCAGATCACATACGCAGCCAGGTATGAGTGACATGTTCGATTTGATGTCATCGAGATTGAAGCGGATATAAATACCCCGATTGAGTTATATTACAAGATGTATTCAAGATATATTCAATCTTTGCTCCCCAGGTACTGATGAAGACAAGGTTTTGATGACTGTATCCACACTGAACAACGAACAGAGGCAGGAAGTTGCTGCCACTTTCAAACAGATGTACGGCAAGGTGCGTCTTTCCTTCCTATTTTTTTAATTATACATTAACACGCCTCCTGATCTAGTCTTTCCGCAAGCTTCCTTAAAATACCTCGATGATGAATACTCTGGAAACGGCTAATTTTTAACTGACATTGGCCAATCAGTACTGAAAACTTGGCCATAAGAAGGTACCATTGTGGTATTTTGAGCAGTAAACGTGCGAGAGTGATATGTGCACATATGAAAAAACACTAGTTCAACCATATTGATAGCTTGAATCTTCAAGAATCCAGTTTGCTTAAAATGCATAATAGTTTTGGTTTCTGTTTCTGCTGTAGGACCTGATCGATGACCTCAAGTCGGAGTTGAGAGGGGACTTCGAGGAGGTTGTAGTGTCGGCTATGACGCCACCACGCGTATATGACGCTAGACAACTTCATGACGCTATGGCCGTAAGTGTCCTCTTTATCTTACCTACATAAATAGCTACCTATTCTATATCCGACCGATGAAGAGTTAACTAATCCTGCTAATGAAAGTAAGAATTCTTTTTGTCTTACTCAGCATAATATTGGCAACTCATCCTACCCACGGCAAGCGTGTGTTAAGCAAGAAAACAACTGCCGTTTGTTGTATGGCGGGACAGGGAAGGGAAACCCAATCTTCCTTGTGATAAGCATTCTCTCCTCACAGAAGACACTGAAATCTATTCTTAATACGCTCACGACTAGAGATGAGTTTCAAGAGTGTCCTTAGTCTTGTAAATAATTTTTAAACCTTAGATTCACCTTTGTCTAAAATATAACCGCTTGAATAGCAAATCTAGATTTAGATTGATAACTTCTGAGATGTTCTTTTCGTATTTTCAATTAGATAAAAAGTAAATTAAGAATTAATCTCAAATTCTAGTCTAGAGTGTCTTGTTTTGGGAAACACTTCCCGGGTTTTACCTTTTACATGTACGAGTATAATGAAAATAGTATGTATAAATAGGATTAAACAGTTTAAAGGCCAATGTTAGTCTTGACATCTTGCAGGGGATTGGAACGAGCGAGATGAGGATTGTAGAGATTCTGTGTACGAGAAGTAACGAAGAAATCAACCAGATAAAGGAGATATACAAAGAAGGTAAGATCCGAACTTTAATTGATGAGAATATTATTTCGACCATTCGTGTATATATATACTGAACAAAATAATTTAACGACCAACTCGGTTTTCAATATTAATTGGGTTGTTTTTCATTGGCCTGAAAAGAGAATTCCACTCATGTTCCTTCTAGTGTCAGATTAATAAGTACGAAAGCTGAAATACTCTTGCAAGATTCGTATTCCTTAACTTCACACGCAAGTTAATTAAAATTATTTGCATTCTCAAATAGCGGACAATTTAGCCTTGCTGCATTTCGTTTTCCTTTAGTGTGCCATCCCTTCAGCGTACTATACCTGAACTTGATAGTCTGATGAAAATCTCTTTGAGGTTAGATCGGCTTCGGATCAGGATGTCCGTGGTTCGAATCCCGCCAGGGGCTTGGCAACTTTGTCTGCAGTAGAGAACTGTTCTACACGCAGTCAGGTTTGGGTGCAATGCTACACTGAAATTCAGCGCAGTACCACCCATGGTTCGCTAGTTCCAGCCGATGCTCGCAGGTTTCACCGCAATGCATAGCCACTGCAGTGTTGCGGGCTTTCTCCCTGCAATAATAATAGCAGCCGCGATATAAGTGAAATAATCTTGAAAGCGGCGTTAAACCCCAACTCACCTCACTCACCTTGAGGTTAGAGCCTCATTGTTGCACGCTGAAGTTGCATGTTGCACAAAAATCGCGAGTTTTGACACAAGCAGCGAGGCCTAAATTAGCCAGTGATGGATACCTGTACGAGTTGTGCCTTTAAGGGTAGCTTGCGTTATACCAGGGACAACCTCACGTCTAACATCTATTTATTCGTCTTTACTTTCCCTTCCCAGAGTTCGACACAGAGCTAGAGGACGACCTATGTTCGGACACCAGCGGTTATTTCAGACGGATGTTTGTGTCGCTGTGTCAGGGCTGTCGGGACGAGGACTGTGACGACGACCCAGACAAAGCCGTCGAAGAGGCTCAAAAATTACACGACGTATGTGTCATATGTGACGTGACCTGAAAGTCCTGAATTGATTGTCCTAGGATATGTTCTGTCATTTGGATTTTGCTGTAGTTTGCCCGCATTATCAGCCAGTCAATGACGATTTACTTCCTTAATAAAAAAACCCCATCACATTGCATGTATCTATCCATTTAACCAATCATTACACTGCATGTGCTTATGTGTGTAGACATCCTGTAATTCGACATGCACATTTTTCCGGTGCAATAATACTTAGTCTTGTTTTAAGATTTAAATGACAAAAAATGAGACAATTGTTGTCGAGATGAAAAATCTAATTTCAGATCAGGTCGATGTTAATCTGACAGCGCTAAGCTTTTTGCATTATGAATACCTAATTAACAGTATGAAATATTTTATTGGTGCTTCAGTAACTAGTTCAGCTGCTCAGTTGGAATATTTTACGAGCGCATACCTTATTTGTTACCGTGTCAACGTTATTCCAATCAACACAATACTTAATAGAAAGTTAATTTAAATCAGCAACGACGCAACGAAACAAAAGTATTAATTAAATTTTGATCTGGGAGCTGGAAAATTATATTTTCGTCAGTTTCGCGAGCCCATTTAAATCATGATTTTTTTCAAAACTGTTTCTGTTTAATGATACAGGCAGGCGAAGGATGTTGGGGCACGGAGGAAGCCGAGCTCAACGCTGTCCTCTGTTTGAGAAGCCCGTCCCAACTGCGGTTGACTATCGATGAATACGAACGACTTCATGACAGCACAATCGAGGACGCCATTAGAAGTGAATGTAGCGGCGACTTGCAGGACGGATACCTCGCTATAAGTAATTACATATAGGAGAATACATAAATGCAATAAATAAATTAATGATAATATTATGATAAATAAAAGTGTAATCAATAAAGTTAAGACTTAAAGTAAATGCATATGAAATAATCTTAAGTAGGCAAAACAAATTCGATAACAAATTTAAATAAATTAAAGTTACCGAGCTACTCGTACAAGAATAAATGTATGTGTTTGCACGACCTAGTAGTAAATATACGAATGAACGTGTACAAGAATAGATATAATCAAACGATAAAGAAAACGTCATTAGTAAAAATGAATGACATTACGTTAAAAAGACTTAATATACTTGAAAAGAGACCATGAATTTAAGTACAGAGAGTCTGTTGTAGTTAAAATGATCATGATACATAAAGAAGGTATGCCTCTGTAAGGATTAAAAACACCGAGGCAGCCTTATAAGTTTCAGCGTGGATGTTGAAAAATTATAGTTATATTTATTTTATTTCAAGACGTCATGTCTATACGTTTCATCGCAACGACACTTAAGGTTCCAATGATAGAAAATGAAACTGATATCCTGGAAAGCTTCCAGTAAGAGAATTCTTGTGTCCATTGACCGACGTTGTGATTCCTGTGAAATATGACTGAACATTGCAGTTTACATCAATCCAAAGAATTATATCCATGTCCCATTAAGCATTCAAGAATGGGGATTATAATGGGTTTTTAAAACTTTATATGTACAGTTGCGCTTCGGGGTTGAAAAGTCATACACTCCTGATGAATTGTAATGAAACCGGATGTATTTAGAGAAGCGGACGTAAAAGGACCATGTTTTGTCCGCTTCAATGACGTTAGTGGAAGCCAAAAACTTGTGATTAGTAGACAAAAATTACAATACATACAGACAGACAGACAGACAGAGAATGTTTAAGTCGTCATCGTCAATTGTTTATCATGACATATCTATGAATTATGATTCCTCTGTTTCAGTTGAAATAGCCAGAAATAAGCCAGCTTTTTTCGCCCGACGAGCTCACGACGCCATGGCCGGGTTAGGAACGAGCGACACTGATTTAATCAGGTTGATCGTCTCACGTAGCGAGGTAAAGATTTTCTCAATTACAAGTCTTAAACTGGGTGTTTATATTTGGATTTATTTTAAATATTTAAACATTTTTCATTGGAAAGTTTACGTTTTAACGTTTAAAGTGAAAACCATATAAAGAAATTATTTGAAACAATCTCAATTATACCAGGTCTAAATTATCAATTGTACATTGCAGCGTTCTGGCCTAAAACATAAACTACGGACTTAAAACGAATTGGTGTTTTTGTTTAATCATAGCATCAAGTTGAAAAAGTATATAAAGTCATTCCATTCAACGCTATAAATGAACTAAACCAAAACAGAACCTTAGAGGATAATTACCCCAAATTTACAACTTTACTCGCCTTTGTTTTAATTTTTAAAGATGTCACCTTCCCCCTCCCCCATCCAATTGACAACCCTTGGTCCAGGAGGATGACGTTTTCTTGTTTTTCTTATGTCGATATTGAATTTTGTGATACTGGTACCACTTCATCCTCGATAATCCAGAGTAAACGTTTCGATAATTCTACACAATAAAGTGTAAGAATAACAGAGCGTTCTCTCTGGATTATCGGGATGGTACCACTTCTATTTGAAAAAAATGAAGTTTGTGCGTTTCAGTTACAGTGTGTATAGTGAAGTGCTTATTTGATTGGCGTTTATTCTTCATATAAACGTGCTCTAACGTTAATTACCCACACAATAAATTTTCAATATATCATGCATTATGTCAGATACTTTCTTAGACAAAAACTTGATTGTGATGTTCTACTGACTGTCTTGAGATTTTCTCACTGTATACCACACTTCAAGAAAAGGAATATAGATGAAAGTCAACCAAATACTTTTCATATCAAACAGTTGTTTTAAAACAAAGCATGGCATAAATAAAACTTAATCAAATCAAAACCCTTTACGATCTCAAACCCTCAGATGGACTATTTAAAAATTGTTACGTCACAACGCACCAGCTCAGAGACGATTAGGTAACATTAAAAGACAAAGGCTTCTTAACAATTCGGTAATGCAATTCATCAAGGCTCTTGCCTTCTTCTTTCAAGTCGTCCCAGTCACTAATGACGTGCCGTCCTATAAAGCCAAGGTATAAGACGCCATGAATACGGTGCTATTTTCTCTCCTCAATCAAAACTCTTAGAGATCGATACATATCGATCTGGGTTCTCGATAAGAGTACTGCGAAACGATTTTTTACGCTTAGCCTCAAATATGCGAGTAGGAAGCTAGAGTAACCCTGGTTTATACAAGGTAAATCTTAATGGTAGATATAATGTTATAAATATTTTTTCCGCCGTTTTTCACATGTTTATATACCTTAGCAGATCTCTCAACAAGAGACAAAGACAAATATGTCATTAGGGAGCGAAAGGTCTTGCTTTGATTCCATGTTGCGAAGTTTTTTTCATATCTATTCATTAAGGGGTGACATATGAAAGAATGCATATGTTGTCCTTGTTCAGATATCCGATTAAACAGTCCGTTTTGCTAGAAACCCCCGGTAAATGGAGTTCGTGTCCCGGATGAGACAATCATTTAAAACTTTAATGTTTGTATGTATTTAATAGGAGGTTGTCAAAGAAGTTAAAATGAAATGTCAAAAGATAAGAGACAGTCTTTGTCTGACATCGCACTTCAATGTTGTGTATCAGATTATGGCATGTTTACTTGCAGTCCAAAGAGTATTGGTACAAATTTTGTTGTAGCCATTGGAACTTATTTCATCACAGGTCAACCTCGAAGTCCTCAGAATAGCAATGGATCAGTGTGATATTATTTGATGTCAGCATCCTTCATGCAATGTATTTATCATCTAATATTATCAATTTATTTATCAAGCAGATCCAAGAGTTGACTTTTAATGAAGGTAGAGCCTGATGACAAGTTAACTTTGCATTCTACTGCAGGAAGAAATGGACCTTAAAAGTTTAAGAGATTCCTGCTTGAACCCACAATGATCGTGAATGTCTCTTATGGCATGCAGTTGACCTTGCGGGGTTATTATTTGAAGCTATACACGCGTGGGTTCAAATCAACTTGATCTGTAAGCCAAGGGGAATACCAAAGGATGTAAATTCTTGTTTGGCACCAGAAAAATGTGTATGTAGGTTGTTCCAGGTTGAACTTGAAACCAAAGGGGAATACAAGTGGGTATACTAGTTATTCTAGCCTGAGGCAATATTGGTAGTGTATGTATGCATGTATGTTATGGCAGGCTGACAATAAAAAACCCAAGAGGATGTTTTAGAGAAAGTCATATCTTGTTGTGTCAATATTTTATTTATATCAGACCAAGGACTAAGAGATATTGTAGGTGGGAGTAATTCTACAACTGGTTGACAGTGAAAAGCCCAAAGGGAATAGAAACGAATATAAAATATTCTTGATCCACACAATATTAAAAGTATGTATATGCATGTTTTACAGGATGCTTTTGAAATCCATACATGTGTGACCAACGTGACTCTGTCGTTGATTCTGTCTGTCCGTCTGTCTGTTACAGATTGACCTGGAGGAGATCCAGGAGGAGTACCAGAGGATGTACGAGTGTTCCCTGGCTGAAGCAGTGGAGAGCGAGTGTGGAGGAGACTACAAGAAGATGCTCCTCAGCCTCATCAACCCTCAGTAATAGACCCACCTTCACCGCAGAACGCCGTCATGGGCACTTTTCCTTTACTTAGGCATCATTGTGAATTTTCATTTTCTGACAATTATTGACGACTTTTGAGCTTCAGTGACAAATTGATATTGAAATCACTGTAGAACTGTTTAATTTCTCTTGAATTTGGCTAAGGGGTCTTATCGACTTTTTAACATCTAATCATTACCGATGTCATTGTACCTTTTGACCATGTGTCAAGGTTGTACTTATGACACCTGACCTTCAGACTTTTTTTTAAAATGTGGTCAATGTCATCAATAATCTTGTCATAAATGTTCCAATTGATGAAATTCCACAGCCTCTCTATGAATAAGTACGGTATTCTAAGCCACTGTTACATGTTGAAACTGTATGTTAAGTTTTGAAACAAGTTGTTGATGAAAGATTGTTCACTGTTATACTCTCGCTTGTTTTAGATACAAACATTTAACATTAAATGAAATATAGGAGTGAACAAATTTCAACGGTTCATATTGAAGTATTACCATAGAATATATCTTTTTTAGGACAATTTTTAATGAAAACACAAGTATCATTTATTTAAAGCACACAAGTTTATATATAATCCGCAAATTCCTTGCATAATAGGTTTGCAAGAAGTAAAGAAACCATTAGTTCTTTTGTAGCTTAATAATTCAAATTAGGCTTGTAAAGTTCCACATATGCACTTGGTGATTGGTGTCATTAACTTGACCATACTGACAATCATGAAGCTGTAATTCACTGCACAAAACTACACAATAGTATGGAAGTTATTCAGTATTCTGTTTTATAGTATTTTTTATCATTCATCTTTGAACTTAAATAAACTTTCATAACCCTTTTTGTGTCCTTGTTTTTAATCTCATTGTCGTATATAAGGACATTGAATTCATTCAAATCATAAACCCAGGAGTATCAAAGTATGAACATTTATACTTGACTTACATAGTTGGCAGTTTTTCATTGGAAATAACATCCCAAGATATCATTCATAATGATTATGAATAACAAAAACAATTTAGTTATTTAGTGCACAATAGGGTAAAATGCTCTTATATTACCAAGGGAATGAAGCCTAGGATGTGACACAATTAAGAATATCTTTCGTGTTGAAAATTATTTGACAATATTGGTTTCCCTCCACCATTCAAGACAGAAGATGAGCAACGAAATGCACTTTTCAAAGATAAGGCATGAAGACCAATTTTGACAAACCCAATTGCCAACACTTGCTTCAGAGTCTTTAAGTGCACGTCTTCAGTCTCCTAAACACCACTTTCTTCTATCCATGGAACGTTGATAGGAAGCAACTTATTTAAAGTTTGATGATTTTGTACATTTATGCAAATTACTTCTGTGAATGTCCAAAATGTGGATGGTCGCAAATACATTTACTCAAATCATAACTCCACTGGAGGAAAATTACCACAAAGATTGGTATTCCTTGTTATGAAATAAGATCTATACTTTATTCACAAATACTGTATATAAAAATAAAAAATATACAGCCTTCCAGTCGCTTGTGTTTCCTGACGGCTTTGCACCCCAGGTAACGCGCCTCAACACAGTACAAGAGCTAGGGAAAAGTGAGGCTAGAGGGTAGCAAGAATTTGATAGATAGACAGATAGATCTGTACACAGAGCAAAGCACTGCAACTGCACACTGGAACAAAAGAGAAACAACAAGACTGCAACTCTAAAGGATCCTCATTTATGTATGTATTATGTAGAATGATATTTACAATAAGTCAATGTAGTTCTATGATTGATAATCTTCTTAAAAAAAAATATTAATGAAAACTGTACAACAAAGACTAGCAAAAAACAATTGTAAATTTAAGCCGTTATGGATAACACTTCAAGTAGTCGGTCAATCTAGTACAATGTTTTATTTAACGATATCAACAATGTAGTAATTCCAGGTATTAACAATTAGTAACTGCAAGAAGCGTGAGGGTATGAATTTATGTAGGTATGTATGTATGTATAACATCGCTAGGACAGACGTTGGTTGTATGTACACAAAATACAGAGGCTAGAAACAATCTTCACACAAGAAACCGGCAACCATGTTAAAGAGCGTATATCTCGAAAGTCACCAACGTCAAATTATGCATTCAGATGGCAGTTATCAAACTATCACATGTAGTTACGCTCACACACAAAACACCAGGGCTGTCAAAACCCATACACTATGCATGTAAACATTTGGCATAAAATGTGGTCAAAAGCAAAACATCACCAAATAATGTGTTTTGATTTTCAATAAAAAAAAAGAAGAGAATAAGATCTTTAAATAACAATTTTTTGAAATTGTACATATCTACATGTACTATATATCTTAGAAGTCACCTACAAATTATCAATAGAGATAACCAAGTGAAAAACTAGTTATTATTAATAATAATAATTCTCTGGAGTCTCAATAAACAGGAGGGTCAATATCACGGAGTATGAACTATCTGAATTGGAGTCTGTACATGTACTGACTGTTACAGCAAACTTAAATAATCGGAAATAGATATATACACTCTGGCTATGTACATCTAGTTGATTCACGCGATTCAATGGTTTATGGAATTTCTGGGAAACTGGCATGCGTATTATGACCTGACAGTTACATGGAACCTGTATTCACAGAGGCCCTGGTCTATATACAGGACTGCTTTGATCAGCAAGTCCATCCCTCAGTCCGCTCTGCGAATGAGTGAATTGGTGAGTGAGTGTACGTGAGTGAGTCGTCGGTAGCTCAGCTACATCTACTTCTTTTCTTCTTCTGTCTTCTATCTGTGATCACGTGATCGGCGTCGCTTAGCAACTGGTTGTTCGGAGTGATCTGTGGAGGCAAATAAGATTGTGACGTGTGAAAAAAATTGCATTTTTGCATGATTTAAGTAATACTTGGCTACAAAATATTGATCACAAATACAATTCATATAATCATCAATACATTATTTTGTGATTTCAGTAGCTCATTTAAAAGCTACTAACATATTTGGAAGGATAAAAGTAATACTTTTCAAATCTATTTCCAATTGTTGTCGACATATTGAAACTAAAACTGATGATCATTTGAACATTGGTGTGTATTTTGACAACAAAATGCCTCTATACTGATTAACTTAACTTTGTAATCTCATGGTCAAAGGCACATTCAGGGAAGAGCGATAACTCTTGACATAGGTAAGGAACAAGTCTACAACACTGTACAACACTGAGATAAGAAGGCAAGTGAAAGATGACTGACTTGTTGATACCTTTTTGTCGAGATGAGCGTGTGGACCGTTTCTGGGAGTCGGGAGATTCCTCCTTCTCCTTCTCCTCCTTCTTCTCCGTCTTCCCTTCTTTGTTCTCCGTCGATGGAGCAGACTGGCTCCGGGTGCGGCCACGGATGATTGAAATATTAAAGAATGCTGAGGAAAAAAGGAGACATTATTTGTTAAAATATTGGCAAACTTTTGGAATTTTAGAATTTCTACAGTTCAAAACATTAAAGCCTGGGAAATCATTGGAATAATTTTAAAAATGACTAATATCTTAAATCTTATTTTATTATTTTAAAATCTTTCTTTAAATTAAAAAAACCCATAAAACCAGGAAGATTTGGTGTTTGAAAATGTGACCACTTATACTTATGCCTTCCTAGCTATACATTATCATTGTATATTAAAATCCCTTAGGCAAACATACAACTTATAGTTGCAGATAGGAGGCAAACAGTGACAAAACAATCAGGGAATGAAGTAGCCTTTTGCAGATATGGATGACTTCTTCAGTAAATGCTTTTGCCCCACTCGATCAAGAGTGAATAAAGATATCTATGTACTTCAAAGGTTTCTTGGAACAAATGTGTAACATATTAATAATTTTGTATATTTATCATAATGTCTACTCACAGTATGGATGTGCCTTGTCTGCAGTTGGGGGAGCAGCAGGGAGGCTCTTGTTACGTCGATTAGCGTTGGATCTCTTTGAAGCCTGGTCGTCCTCCTTTTGGACAGCTCCGTCCACCTTCTTCTCCAGAGGTTCCTTCTGCTTGTCCTGTTTGGGATCCTGCTGCTTCTCTGTTCCCGTCTTGTCATTCACCTCCTCAGAGTTCTTCAGCTTCTCCTCCACGTGGGCATGTCTCCTAGTCTCCCGTCTGGCACCAGAGTTGGTGTCCGCCTTAGTCACAGGAACTGGTGGTGTTGGGTCAGGATTTGCTTGAGGTGCTCCAGCCTTTGATGATGTTCCTTCAGTGCTGTCAGGTTTGGCTGCAGAGTCTGTATCACTCTCCCTGTTGCTGTCACTCTCACTATGGTTTGACTTCCGTTTCCTTGTCAATCGCCTTGAGGGCACAACATCAACCTCTGGTTCTAGGACAGGAGGTTGCGAGGAGTTATTCTGATGTTTCAAGGCTGCATCAGAAGCAGTCTCTTGAGCATTTACAGTGCTGATGAGTTCTAAAGATGGTTCATCAGCTCTCGGGATCTGATCTATGTTCATAGATTCTAGTGAAGGAGCACAATTTGTTGCTGGGGATTTAAGTAATTCTGCCACCATTTTCAAAGGTTTAGATTCACTATATGAACTTTCAGTTTTTAAAACATCTCTAGTTAAAACAGGAGGGCCATCATCAACTTGCTTACTAGGGACAGGCTGTTTTACTTCAGTGTTCTCTTTGGGAATGTCTTTCAATTCATCTTTAAAGTTAGCAACTAGATTTGGAGTGTCAGAGATGTTAGCTGCCTCTGAACTGCATAGATCTTGAGTGTCATGTTTGATGTCCATATCTGAGCTGCACTCCATATTGGCCACCTCCACACTTTCTCCCTCCCCTTTCTCCTCCTCTCCCAGGTGGTTGCCCTTATAGTCTATAGAAATCTGTCCCAAGGTTTCAGAGTCTTTGCTTTCTGAAGTTGAAGCAGCACCTGGACTGCCCACAGAGGTGAGATTTGGCACATCAGAAATATGACTCTCTGTGGACTTTGGCTCCAAGCATGATGTCTGGGGTTTATCCTGCTCTACTTGTTGCTGCTGACACTGAACACTGATACTTTCACTTACAGTATCAAAACTATCCTTTTCATTACCCGCACTTTGCACTGTGGAATGCTGTGACTGACGCTGCCCTTCAGACATGGAAGTGTCCACTGTATCCTGCTGAGATTCTTCTGCCACAACTGCTTGCTCAACTGGACAGCTGCCTGCTTCATTCGGGCTGACAGTTTCTGTTCTTATGCTCACACTATTATGGTTAGCAGCACTGTCTTTGAGATCAGATTGAGTGATAGTTTGGTTCACGGCACAATTCTCGGACACGTCTGCTACAGGAGCAGATGAGAGGTTTGCATATGGGGGAGTAGCTTGTGACATAGGTCCACTATGAGTATTGCACTTGTGGGACATAGATAAAGGCACTAACTGATCAGCCAAGTCTGGTTGCTGCAGGTTTGACTTCCCCATAGAGTCTGTCACATCCTGTTGCTGACTCACAGGGAAAACAGCAACAGCACTTGTCTTAGAAGCTGCTAAGGAACTAGTATCAAACACACTGTTATCTGATGGGGATGAGTATATGCCATAGGGTATGGAATGCTGTTGAGAGCTAGAATAAAAACTCCTATCTGACTGTAACATTTGTGGGTTGCCAGAACAAGACTTAAGAGATCCTGATTGCCCTTCTTGGCACATAAGAGTTTGTGACACAGTTGCAGCCCCTGCAGGGCTTGGACTATAGTTTACTGAGACAGCTCCTCCACTCAGTGTGTTCTGCTGTTGTTGCTGCTGCTGCAAGTTGGGCAAGTTGGATGGCATACTTGATGCTAATGCTGCCTGACTAGTGGGAATGCCACTGTTAGCACTACTTCTGGGAACGTTTGCTCCTGGGGAACGACCTCCATGGGCTGCCCGAGGAGACTTCTCTCCATTTGAACCATGTTTTGAGCCACTTGCACCAGGGGACTTGCATGCTCGCATCTGAGGTAGTGAGGGGTCTCCCAGAGGTTTCACAAGTCTCTGAATAGATTCAGTAAGTCTCCTCGGGGGAGGCAGTCCTGAAGCATACATGTGGTTAAGCATGTTGACATTTACGGGAGAGGATCTCTTAGAGTACTTGCTAGTTATATTGGAACGAGACACTACTTCTGTTGAGAGTCCATCCCCTTTGGATGCCAAACCTTTAGCACTTGCCTGTAAAGCATCAATGTTCACACCACTCGGGAAAAACTTTTCTACAGCACTTTTGGGAGATGTGTCCTGACACCTAACATCACTGTTCACTAAACACGGACCTGCTCCGTTTGGGGAGTGAGGCTCCAACCGTCCACTCTGAGCAAAACTTTGACTTAGCTCGAGTGAATCAATAGCTTCAGTATCACATACACTGCTTTGAGGATGATGGGAGGTGAGGCCGGGGAGGTTCAACCACTCAGGGCTGGGAGTATTGCACTGGTAATTGGACGTTCTCTCCACCAACTCCCCTGGAGATAGAGACGCTTTCAACTTCTGACTGTTTGACAGACTGTCAGCGTTGAACGGTGGGCCATCATTGCTTTGATCTCGAACTCCGTGTAACTTAGGAGATCTTGGATTCAATGACTCTCCATCATTTGAAGTAACTCCTGAAACATTCAATAAAAAACTTTAAATGTTGAAGCATTCACTGCTGCTAAAACATTGTTTTTTTCACACATCTTATTTTAAATTTATATTGCCCCTAAGGTAAAACATTTACAATTCATGATCCCAGTTGGCCATGGTACAACTCTCTGGAGTGATTTATATGGTCAGTGGTGTTTGGCAGAAGTAAAGTAAATGGAAAAGTTTAAGGACAGACTACAGACACCATGCCAATAAAACTCTTGCTTGAGTGAGATTAAAACTCTATTAATAAGATCACGGATTCTGTATTTAAAAATAAATTAGTTTAAACCTAGACCCTTGTGGTCCTCATGAGATACATCACAGGATAACTTAACCCTAACATTTAAGTTTTCTAGCGGTTTGCATTATCATAATAAGAATAGAATAATGAGTGGCATGTGGTAGTTAGAAGAGGCAACAAGGTTATCACATCTACTATGATTTATGCCCTTGGACCAAGGAGTCTCATCTTCATCTCTTTTTTTTATTTAGATGACAACAATACATAGACAATGTGTCCCTCATGAAGGGTCACTAGGTTACCAAATAACATTCTCAAGATTTAGAAACGTACCTATACATACTAATTCAGCTTTTTTTCTTGACGGTTTTTGCGAAGATGGTCATTTTAAAGGTAACACGGTGACAAATTTACATTTATGATCCCTATTGGCAAAGAAATCTCAACACGTCACATTTATGGTGCTACTGGTTTTTCAGAAAAGAACATGTCATGGCTACCTGTTTCAAGCGAGTCCAGTTCTCTTCACAAGCACAGTCGCTATCTTATCAATCTTTTCCCCACTCTTAAAACAAGAGGTTACCTATCTACCCCCATCTTGTCATTGTTATTGCACAGAAATAGGGTGTACAACACTGTCGAGGTCACCAAATGAGCGATGTAATGCATCTCCCCTTGAATAAGCTTGGCGTAAAAATTAATTCTATTGAATCTCTAGCAAAATTTGTTTCGATATTTCACTGTTGTCAATGATGCGATGCGCTTCTGCATCTTCCAAATACGAAGCTTTCGGCAAATTATGAAGAAAATGTGACAAATGGTTCTTTTTTTACCTTGAAAAATGATGTCAATGTCATGAAAGAGATTCTTTGAGTAAAGTATAGAAGAATGCATAGAAGAGTTCTTGAGATATCAGAAACACATTGGTTAAATGGACTTAGTCTAGTTTGACCTTAAAAAGGCAAATGTCACTAGGGAATAAAGATACCTCGCCGTAATTCTCATATGATATGAATATTGAATAGAAAGCAGAGTTATTTCTACATCAACAGAAACATCACGGTGAGGTGATTTGGGTTTTAACGCCGCTTTTAAGAGTGTTTCACTTATATCGTGGATGGTAGTTTTATAGTAGGGAGAAAGCCTGCAACACCATTGTGGCTATGTATTGCTATAAAATCTGAAAGCATAGGCTGGAATGAAGCATCAATGAACAGGATTGCATTTGTTAGAATGATTTGTTTTGGTGGTTAAAACTCAAAGTAAACAGAAACATGAAAATATGTAGAGAATATAATATAGTAACAGTTCTTTTAAGTATCACGCTCATAAGCTTAACAGGTTTTAATACTGATACTTTCAAAGCCTCTCGGTGACCTCAAAATCAATGTGACTTTAGAGGATTTGGAGTCTTCACAAGAAGCTATTGGTAAGTTATGAAGAGAAACCTACAAACCTTTTTTGAGATATGGCGCGCATGAGCTTAACATACAAGTTCCAATGCTGAAAATTTTAATGCCTTGATGTAACCTTAAACATTATGTGAGGGTCACCATAATCCACTAGGCCTGGTGTCTTCATAATAAGAATCTAGATGTTGACAAGTAATGAGAACATCCTACAAATGTTCTTGAGATAGAGTGCTGACAAGGGTTAGATGTCAAAGTCTTGTTTCGACCTTATAACAAACTTCCATCATGATCATGTCCATAGAGACCTTTTTTAAATAATATGATACCAGTCAACTGTCTATAAGTTATTTCATTACAGAAACTTCAACGTCAATATAAATCAATGATCAATCTTAAATATACATCCAAAATATCACAAACTAAGCCAAGTTTATTTTTGATAAAATTTAGTTAAGCTGTGAACTTGATAATAATTCGAAATTGAAAATAAGGTGAAGGTCACCGAATTTGACTGGGCCCAGCTTCTTCCCAATAAGCAGCACTGTTTAAATAATGAAGGAAATCCAATATATGGTTCTTGAGACAAGAGTAATATGTCCTAATCTTGTTATGACCTTGAAATGAAGGTGAAGGTCATAAACCTCTGTAAGGCCTTATTACTCTCAATGTGATAAACCAAACATGCAAAGCACAAATAATTTTGTCATCATTTCATCATTTTTTACATTTAGTACATACAGACAGAAGCTACCTAATACTATTTATCATCAAAACTGACAGTAGATATCGATTGGGTAAGGTCAAGCCATATCTAACATTAGGAACTCACTAACCTACAAAACATAGTAATTTGAAAATTGTTAAAATATTCACAAAATCACAAGCAATTTGGCACTGCATACCTCCGAATAATTCTAAAATGAAAAATTTGAAAAGATTTGGAAAAATAATCTTCTGAAATCGGTTGGTCAAAAAATGTCCTTGGACAGGCAAAGGGAAACATTTTTATGTGTTACTATTTACCCTCCAGTGCTGGTCAAGGGTATGAAAATAATTTGGATGACAATAAATATCACCCTCATATCTTCTGATACCAAATACATCCATATGAGATGATCATAGTATCAGAAGACACTTCAATGTGACTCTATATCCCCCAATTCATTTTAAACATGAATGGGCTGAAGGGTATTATTATTACCACAAAACCACATGACATGGAGAGTTAGTATACAAATTTTTTTGACCATTGGTCAAATAGTTTAGCTCTGGAAATGATGGGAATGCAAAACCTATGCATATTGTAAATCAACCAAAACAATGTCACAAGGCCCTTTGGCAGGAGACAAAGTTCAGAATATAGGTTCAACCTTCAAAATCAACATAAAGTGATCATAGTAGAAATGTGTATCAAGTTTGGTAAAGGAATAAAGTACAGTTCTTAGTTACCATATCTTAGTTATGTTATTGTGAAATCTTGAACTACATGTACGGAATTTGTAATAATTATCAAATATCAAAAGGCTAAACTTCACTACTTGTTCTTCATGTAAAAACTAGTTTAGATAACAAATACCTTTTAATCTAACAGATATACTCCATAAGACGGAAAAAAATTGATTCTAAATCTGCATGGTTAATGTCTATCATGTTTGGCAAAGCCATCATGAAGTTTTATACAAATTCAACGGGATGGTTTTCATTACATTGTAAATGACATCACATCTCCTTGACTAAGTGTTATCTTATTGCTACCCATGAGATACAACATACTTACTATAAATGCTACCATAGGTAACAATGTGCAATCTCAAGGTAACCATACAAAGAATACTGTTAGCAGAATGAATACACACCTTTAGGATACAAATGTTTAGACGGATGGTGTTGGTGTCTGATATCAGCATTAGTCTTTGTAGGCGAAGAAGACGACCGATCCAAGTCTTTGTGCAATGGCAAATCACCCATCACAGGACCATTTTTCAAATTATTTTTCAGTGAATTCACGAGCTGTTCCGTATTAGCTAAATGTGACTGGTCAGCAAAATGTTTTGTGTCTTTGGTAGACCACTGTAGCACTGTTACTTGATTGTTCGGGTGGAGATCACTGCCTATCTGACCATACTCAAAGTTCATATGGTTTTTCACAGGACCTAAAGATGCCAACTTTTCTTTAGTAAATGGCAAATGTGCTGAGTCATTTTTGTCTTTCTGTGGTATATGTTCATGCTCCATCACATATGCAACAGTAAGTTGCTTAGACTCTGATTTACAGTCCATCAGTTTTTGCGACTTAGAAAGTTCCTCATTGTCGGCAGCCTCCCCAGCCTCTGAGGGTGTGTCGTCTGATCTCTCTGACGAACTGCCAACCCCAGAGTCATGGTTGTATACCTTGCTGGCCCCAGAGTCTAGGAAACTGCCTGCAGAGGTAGGGTTATCAGCTGAAATATCATTTATTATGCCACTGTGGTTAGAGTTCTCGTCTCCTTCAGACGGCATTTTGTTTTCTGGACTTGCAGACATGCAATTGGAATCTGTGGTTCTGGCATTAGGGGAATTGAGCAATGAAACAGAATCGACTTTAGCACTAGCCTTTACACATGGGGATACACCAACAACCGAGTCCCTTGCCCCATGGGTACCCTGCAAATCATTGTCAGTGGGATAAGGGGACTTGCGATCACTATTATGCAGCTCTATAGGTCGGGGAGCACTTTGCTGTGTTGCCTGGGACTGAGCACTCCCTGAAGGTTCCATCACAGGGTGGCTTGCAGGGTACGAAGGCAGGGAGGTCTTGATCTCGGCAGGAGGCGATCGTGAGGATGGGGAGTTGCTGGACATCTCCACACCCACTGGAACAGCATCAGGAACACTAGCTTGAGACTGAACTGGGCTGGGCACTGCTATACTGGACAGAGGAGTGGACACAATAGCAGCAGTGGGAGCACACTGACTAGACTGTTGGGCTTCTGCATAGATCTGGTGTGGTTCACTAGCACTCACTGTAGCAGCTGATGCTGCAACACTAACACTAACAGGTGGAAACACAGCACTTGAAGGTGGCTGTGATAATGGAGGTGCCT
Source organism: Phorcus lineatus (assembly GCA_921293015.1). Classification (NCBI taxonomy): domain Eukaryota; kingdom Metazoa; phylum Mollusca; class Gastropoda; order Trochida; family Trochidae; genus Phorcus; species Phorcus lineatus. The sequence goes on from OV121083.1 coordinate 52,255,147, forward strand.
GCTCAGTCTCAGCTGTCCTTTCAGAAACACCAAACACATCACGACTTGTTTCAACATGGCCAGCCATGCTGACCTGGGCTAGCATTTCCTCACTTGTCACTGTAGCACTCTTTTGTACATGCTTTCTACCTCTATTCAGAAATAAGTCATGAACATTTTCAACACTTGGTTTAGTTGAAGGTTTCGCTTGTTGAACATTACTCACCCCTGGTGCTCCACTACCAGGCAGTTTCGCACTTTTCAGAGGACTCTTGTCCATTGGTTCTAACTGTCCTGTGTAGGGATTGATTATTTTACCTGCAGTTATTTCTGGTGTAAATGGGTCATGCTGTTCATGAAGAACACCTTTTTCCTCTACTAAGTCTGGTGTAGTAGGTTGGGACAATGAGTCCATATGAGCATCTGACTGGTGGGTTCCAGACCCAACTGAGTCAGGGTTAAGCCTATTATCAGTCTCCACTGATTGTACATTATTCGACCGAGGTGGATTCCCAAGCATGAGAGGCACAGAGCGCTGGCTGGGATCAAGTGACACATTCGGATCAGCCTGGTGGCCACAGAGAGTAGAGTCCATGGAGCTCTCCACACGATCATTAGACAACACTGATGCTGCATCCAGTGCTGGATTCAGGACACTCTGTATTGGAACTTCCCCATCTGGTACAGGAGACTTGCTTGCATCCTTTGGTTTCTTCGAACGCCTCCTCTTCTTCGGTGGTGGACCTCCCTCTTGTGGAGGCAACATTTTGCTTCCTGGCAGATTGTTGAATCCAGCCACAAGAGGTTCTGTTTGAAGCAGATTCACTAGGAGAGGGCTGGACACACTAACAGCCTTGCCAGGCCGGGGGATGTTGTTGACTGTGGCTGCATTACCCGGGTAGGGAGGAGGAGGTGGCAGCCCCACATGGTTCAAACCGCCCACAGCTGATGAGGGTGGAACAGCTGGCGACATTGAGGATGGGATGGGGAGGGCAGCTCCTGGAGGGGGTATCCCTGGCGGAGAGGGATATTTGAGGCCTGGTTGGTGGACCGGACTCCTGCTCGGACCAGGAGATGTTGAATAACTTGCACTTGGTGATGCTGGGTATCCTGTTGGGCTCCGCCCTGGCGGGAAGTTGCTCATAAACATTGGGGTTTGACTGGTGACTGTTGTTGTGTTGCCTGGCGATGTACTTATGACATTGTTAGGCCTGAACGGAATCGGTTCACTAGATGTAGCTACTACATTGGGGGATTTGAAAACACCATTTCCTGGGCCAGCGGGAGACTGGTTAATGATGGTATCAAACAAAGATGTCCCTTGCCTAAGATATTCTGCAATATTTTTCCTAGTTACTTCCACATTGCTTGGTCCAGGTGAATTCATCTCATCAGAACTGTGGAGACCAGCATCAAAAACTGAAGCCATCGGCTGTCCTGACCGAGGCTCAGCTGTCCGGAGAATCAGTTCCGTTCTTTCATTATTCCGTCCAGCGATGGTCAGAGAGACAACCTGGTCACCTTGTATCTGGACTGCCAGAACGCCAAGCTCTCGCAGGGCAGCATTGCCTTGCTGTGCTAGCTGTTTTAGCCTCAAAGCTGCCTCTTTTGGGATGTTAAAAGTCACTCTCACACTATTCCAAGGTTCAACCTTCTTCAGGATAAGCTTGTGCATATCTGGAAGAAAAGAACAACATTGATAAAAACAAAGAAAGTTTGATGGATTACAACATAGGCTACTTATTTAACAAACTACTAATTTGACATCAGGGTCCCCCTTTGATCAAACACTTAAGTCTTCATAAGACACACAGGTAACTTAGGCACACTGCCAAAGCCGAGTTAAGGTTAAGTACTTTATTTAAAAAGTCAATCTTGCAAACTTACCCGTCAGTAGGAGATCTTTCAAGCTGCGCCTGAATTTCTCGAGACGACTGTGAAGTTGGGGGTCATGGAAGTCCCCCTCACATGTCAGCACTGTCTCGATGTAGTCCTCCTGGGGACCCATCTCCAACATCCATTGAACACCCACCTGCAATAGGCAATAATCTCTTATTATCATTGGTGAAACAACAGAATCTTACAATCATTGGAGAAACAACAGAATCTTACTATCATTGGAGAAACAACAGAATCTTACTATCATTGGAGAAACAACAGAATCTTACTATCATTGGAGAAACAACAATCTCTCACTATCATTGGAGAAACAACAGAATCTTACTATCATTGGAGAAACAACAGGATCTTAATCTCATTGGTGAAACAGAATCTTACTATCATTGGAGAAACAACAGGATCTTACTATCATTGGAGAAACAACAGTATCTTACTAACATTAGATAAACAACAGAATCTCACTATCATTGGAGAAACAACAGAATCTTACTATCATTGGAGAAACAACAATCTCTCACTATCATTGGAGAAACAACAGAATCTTACTCACCAACAGAATCATTGGAGAAACAACAGAATCTTACTATCATTTAAAGCTTATCACACAAGCATCATTTCAAATCAATTACAATGGTGTCTCAATCATTTACAATCAATTGCAAAAAGCAAAAGTGTCCAACAATCTGTTCTGATCATTGCGACAGTGTCTCAATCATAAGTGTCTAGCAAACTTTTCCAATGATTACAATTAGCCAAATTGTCTAACAATATATCTAATTAATTGCAACAATGTGTCACAATCCTATCAATTGCAACAGTGCATCACAATCCTACCAATTGCAACAGTGCATCACAATCCTACCAATTGCAACAGCGTATCACAATCCTATCAATTGCAACAGTGCATCACAATCCTATCAATTGCAACAACGTATCACAATCCTATCAATTGCAACAGTGTATCACAATCATTTTCAGTAACTGCAACTGGCAATAGTGTCGTACAATCATTTATAAATATCTATCAAACATCTTAACTGTGTCAAATAACACCATTCCAATTTGATATACAGGTTTTGATAATGATGTAAAATCATTGTGATGTGTGAAAAAAAGTTTTTAAATTATTTGAAAAAAGTATTACACTATTTGAAAATAACTATTACATAAATGAGTGTGATACGGTTTTACAATGATGTAGATGGAAACAGACTTTAATATTTCAAGCTTTGCACAGTGTTCACGTTAACGCATAAACCTGCGTTTTTCACGCATAAAAATCATATAAACACACAAAACATATCGTTAATTTGTGTTTTGCACACACATATAATTATACACTTAAATTTATATTATTCCATAATGCAGGGATTGGGAAAGGTAGGGGCCATGGGCAATTTTGCACATTGAATAAAAAAATGGCTCATTAGAATTATAAATTTTACCATTGCTTTAAAGGGGAATGGCCCACTCAAAATTCTGAAAATGACTAAAACCTCTAAATGTGGCCCATTGTCAAGGGTGTCTTTCCCAATCCCTGATAATGTTAAAAAAACCGCTCTAAGCTGATTGTCTGATAACAATGTCCTGACAAATATAAATCGAAAGCTGGAAATCCCATTGCTAAAAATAGAATGTAGGCAGATGGCGCTTTGAATTGCGTCATTGGAACGGATAGTTTTGATTGGATATCAACCATCTTTGCCGATCGGGGAAATCGTTTATTGAAAACCTAAAAGTGTCACAGTACGTCATTGGTTACTATATTGGTTACGATGGAATTCCCCGGAAGTCGTTCGTTTCATCCAATCAGGGTGATGTTTACAAGTGATTATTATCAAGTCTTATGCTGTATTTTATTTAGAAGTTCGGAACGGCAGCTAGTTACACAGGCATGAGGCTGCATGTGTTTTATCATCAAAACTGAAACGTATATGGTAGGTTTAACTTTGATGTCTAAACTTGATGACAATCTATCAGCTTTAATTGAAATAAAAACTCTATTAACAAAAACGCGAAATATTTGAATTGAAAATTTATTATTTAATTTTTGCACGCACTGTACAAAAACCTACCGCGAACACTCTCTGCATAACCCCAGCGTTCAAAATACCTGCCTGCCGACCGCCCGGGACAGGTTGTTTTCAACTCGGACTGCTAAATTTTCAATTATCCCTGTCCGACGGTCGGGTAAAAGTTAAGCCTTGTCAACTTTATTAAAGTTTGGTGGGAAGGCAGGTTTCGGTCAGGGCTGGCAAATTTTTGAGCTAGCCAGCCCTGTAGTCTAACATAAATTCTTGGGAGTTTCATACGCTGATAACCCATTACATTCAAATAGTTTTCAAAGAGGTTCTCCAGTTTCTTATCAATGAAATTAGCATTCAGATGATGTGTCAACAATCATTAACTTTTTAACTAAAGATGAAAGACAACAACAAAAACATTTCACATGTAGCATTTGTGGTTACTTATTCCCAAATTGTCAAAGAACCTACAGACTAGGTTTCAGCTCTCTCGAGTTATTGATTCTTGAAAATATGTATTAAAAAAATCAAAAGTTAACAGAGTGATGGAAGCCATCCCTCGTACAAGCCAATCAGGAGCTGAACATTCATCGAACACTTTAGTTTTCTGTCCTTTTTTTTTAGAAATGTTTCAGCCTTTACCCTCTGCTGAAGGCTCACAGCAGATCACAAATTAAGTGACATAAGAACAATGTTTCCAAACGTGGCAGGAAACTATCAACAGGCAGTAAAGGAAAGGTTCTACAATGTTTAACACATGAAAACAGCTAACAGTACAAGTATTGCAAATCATTATAGTTCATAATGTAAGTTTATATAGTAAACCCAGACTAAAACGTCTTGAAACAGGGCATAAACTAGCCCTGATATCCAAAGGCTTTTAGAAAAGTTGCTTTAACATAAAATTTAAGTGAATTTAGAGTATTTTTCATAAAATGCTATTTTTTCTTTGCTACATGCCAAAACATATAGACTGATCAAATCAATTCATTCTACTTGTAAAGTTATCCAAAAATGTCAATATATGACGATTAACTGTTTTCAATTGAAATCTTTTAATGACTTTATAAGCATATACGCTTAAGCTGAAGTAATACATTTCATTTTAACAAACACTAATTAGATGACACAACCTGTTTTAGATGAGTTTCCAAAATACTTATGACAAATTTCATATGTCACATATCACATGGCAGAACTTTCAGAAATGCACTTTTATAAAGTGCTAGTAAGTTGAGGGGATTTGAGGTTTAACGCTGCTCTCAAGAGTATCTCACTTATATCACGGATGCTAGTGTTATTGCAGGGAGAAAGTCTGCCACACAGTTGTGATTTTTAAGTTGCTGAGCCCCTAGGGGGATTTGAAAATTTTCCTCAACTGTCAAAACAATAATAATATTCACATACCTTCTCCCTACAACAATTATGTATTATTGACCTCAAGTTCAAGGAAACAATATTGATGAACAACGCTAGTTTTGATACTTTAAAAATATTATGCTTTTATATACACAAGCTCAATTCAACTTATCTTAAAACTGGTACCTCCTAACAAATTTTATAACGTGTCCCAGTGATTACGAAATTGGAATTAGTCCACTATTTAACTTTGACTGTTGTATATCGTCTGACATCACCCTCATCGTATATTCAAATTTCATTGATCTTTCAGGGATCATGTTGCTCTTTATTTAATATCATACGTAAGTCCAGTGTTTCCATTGTCTGGTAAATACCGGTCATAGTCCGATAAAAAATATGATTGTCCGGTATTTAAAAAACCCGTCGGACATGATGTCCGATTAAATAACAAGCTGTCAAACTCATTTCATAAACCTTTATTTGAAAAAAACACTCGTAACATCTAGTGATGCGATACCCCTATTTATTTGTCTGGAAATCCCACTCGCTTCTGTAGCTTGAAATAGAACACAACGAAGTGCGCATGACATAATCATTCGAATAACTGCAGCTGAATTTATTGACCTCAGTTTCAATGTATGCGTGAAATGTATACGGAAATTATGATTACGTTTTTTCGACAATGAAAAAGCAGACGAATCTTTCCTCCTACTTTGGTTGCAAAAACAGTCAATTAAACGAACGAAAGAGAAAATCAGAAGATGACGCAGGTAATATTACTACTAGCAAAAAATCAGCAGATGAAACATTTATTAGCTACATTTATCTGACTGGTAAAAATTTTAAATGTCTGGTATTTTTCAAAGCCGTCGGACATGATGACCGGCTGTCAAAAATGCCAGCGGAAACACTGAAGTCTATTTTGATAAAAATTGCATGAATCTTATGACATGATCTAATTATTAAATATAACATAATTAATCATCGATGAATTATGACATTTATTTACTGACAGGAATAAAGTAAAATAACTTGATTTCAGTACTTTCTAAACATTGAGAAGCATAGTTTAAATGAGAAAGTTAGATGTTGCTGATATTGAGCCAAAAACATTTTTACTCATTGATTTCAAGAGTCAGAGAGTGATGGGAATCTTGGTAGATAGCGCAAAACTCAGGCATAGAAAGTGACAGCGTGTTCAAACAGTTCAAATGTCAACAAATATTCACACAATAAACATATTTAATTAACACATTATAAAATGTTGTTTTCCAATTTAAGCAGAGAAGCATTGGATCAGTTTGCAGTTATTTTTTACATGACCTCTACCTAATCCATGCTTGCAAAAAAAACCAGGTCACTGAAATGTGTCAACACTGCCACAACGTACTATTCAAGAAAATATATAAAAGTCACTTTAAAAATACACATTCTTACATAATTCTTCAATAGTTGGGTTCAAATCATTACATGACTTATTTGGATATCAATGACCTGAATAGTAGCCATTTGCATGTCACAAAATATCCAATGTAAACAATCTATGAGCATTGAAAGCGAACGAAGAACAAAATAGCAAAATGTTGCCCCTAATATGGTTACATCAGCAGAGACAATGTCGAGAACATCGAAACTTAAGCGCCAAATATAAACCGTTTGTTCGTGAAATGACAGGCAATCGCCTTCCTCTCTCCCCGATTTTAAGGTGGGACGTGCTCAATTTACACTGGTTACGGCCTTCGCCATGCGGTGAAACTAACCGGCATAGATCGGACAAGAACCGCATTGAAAGGGGACTGATCTCAATGATAACTAACATTCATTCATCATAGAATTTGTTGCAGTATCTAAATGTGAAGAAATGTCATGTTTTCTTAGTTATATGGAAGCGGTACTGTTCTTGTCCTCGCTGGCAAATCGAAAATTAGGGCTGCAAAACCCCTCGGAAACGACTTTAGTTAAGGCCTTAATTTACCATTTGGACATGTCGGAATGTGTCAAGATTGGACATTAAAGTTCGATTATCATTGCTTGTTGAGCTCAAGGTATATCTTTACCTGCAATGGTGTCAAATCTGTCCTAAAAATGTCCCTGTATCACGAATGCCATGGAACAATAACAAGTGCCGCCATTTGCATTGGTCTTACAACGCATGCGCAATTGGCTGCGGAATTCTGGGAGCAAATCCTGCCGAAGATGGCGTGTTGAGCGGGAAGTCTTGACAAGTTCAAGATCTGTAAATAGTCTAAATAAATACAAGATGAAAGTTTAACCATTAAGTATCCCCCCATTTGCTGAAGCAGTATATTATTAACAAAATGCTTTAATATATATTTATTTAGATAAAGATATTAATAACTTCTACATTTCATTTTCAGTTGTTTACTTTTTAATTTCCGTTTAAGAAACATTCATGAAAACATATTATTAATAGTATAACTGTTAATTCTCTTTTTTCGTCTGCCTTTAACCGAGAAAAACTTATTTCTTTCAATCGTGTAGGTATAACAAAGTAATTTTAAATTAATATTTGATTGAAATAATTGGGGAAGTTCCCCACATAATTTAAGTTAGACATATGAAGTTGAGAGGACCCGTAAAAAAGATCACCTCTGTAGAAACTCATTCAGTGGCGGATCTAGGATTTTTTAAAGGGGGGTGGGGGTGTGGTTCGATTCAGAAATTGTGAAAGGGGGGGGGGGGGGGGGGGGGGCTATTGTTACGTGAATCTATAACTGATTTTCAAAAGGGGGGTCCGGATGAACACCGACAGATCGTAAAATGATATATCTGTTCGTTATATTTTCTAAAACTATATCTATGCCCTGTAACCGTATAATGATAGGGCTTGACAATATTCTTTGACACTTTAAAAAAAAAATAGATTAGATTTTGAATTCACTCAGTTTGAAAAAGATTGGCCGACAGTTTTTACTATTTCTTTGCAGAAAATGTATTTGGAATACATAGTCCCTGGTAATGTTTTAAAACCATTACTGAATTTGGAATAAAAACGATATAAATCATTAAAATTATTTATCATGATATGTTAGCAAAGACACTGCGTCATAATAGATAATGATTCCTTTTATGTACTTTCAATAAAATGGATAAATTGTCTTGATGCGACGATAGTTAAACCGTCTGGGGTCACAGAGTACGATTTGATCGATACGTCCATGTACATGACGGAATGGTGCTGCTCGCTTGTCGATCGTCGAAAGGTATCTGTATATGTCTTTTGTCTCAAAATATCTTTTTAATTAATCTACCTTATCCGTTATTGATGAACGGATATTATTAATATTATAAATTTATTTATATTCATAATCGCTTTTCTTCACTGAGAAAGAATATTTTTGTGAAATAAATTTGGAGGAAAAACAATTTTACAGTTTATTTGAAGAAAAGATTAAATCAATATTTATCTACATGCGTTGAAAGGATGAAATATTACATATGTTAAATCCAATGTCGATTTGCATTTGATCCTCATATCGCCCCAGAGAACAAAAGGAAATGGCTCATTATTCCATGAGGTAGTCTGTTATCAAAGCTAAATAATAGTGCAGAGTTCGATCCCCGATCACCCCAACAGCTCATTCGTCTATATTGGTGATGAACTAATAGCGAATGACTATGACTCAGCCGTTTGATACATATCAAATATTCTGCATCGTCAGCAGTAGATATAACTAGAGTTATTTCCCTTTGCAGCAAGACCTAACACGCAAATCGTTGTTTACTTGTGACGTCACTTATCATGTCCGTGCATGCGCATGTATGGCCTATATAAAGGCTAAGCCAATGTTATCCCGGGTAGTCCGTTATCTCACCCAGCCGTATCTGTCAACCTCGCCTTGCTTAAGAAAATTAAATATGAGTGCAAGACGCGAAACCCTCAAACGTAAAGCTGTTGACAAGGCTAAACAACAAGCGAAAAAGGCAAAGGGGGAAACTGATCTCCCGAACAATCTCAAATGGACACAGGACGGGAAGGAACTAAAAGGGGCGTGCCCACTTATACTGTTAAGCTCGGATACTTTGGCAGGCCGTGAAAAAGTGGCGGGATTCGACATAGATTTCACCGTTATCAAAACAGCCAGTGGGAGAAAGTTTGCCACGGGTACGCCGTATATTGGGATTCCTGCAATTAACGCAGTGCCTCTCTCGTTCGTTGGTGCGAGCGTGCAATTAACAACCCTGTGTAGGCGGAATACAATTAGTGCGGATTAGCTGTCGATCAATATGCAAATGAGTTTTGGCCGAGCTGCATGGTGTTTCCGTCCAGGTCACGTGGGGTCCTTCTGGTTAATTGTTGTCTGGCAGTCCATTAGAAAGACCGTTAGAGTAATTAATTGTCACCTTAAAACCATTAGCGTAAGTTGCGATCAGCTGAAACAATTTCCATGTCGAACATATTTATTCAAAATTGAAGTAAAAAAATTAGAATCATCTAAAAGCCCTTTTAGTACTTTGTTTAGTGTAATTTATGAAAGTTTTGTATCAATAAACCAAAAACAATTAAGAACATTATCGCACCTAGGGAATATCTGGACAATGTTAAGAAATGTACCAAATATAAGCAGTTACTAGTGTGTAAATGTTTATTTTTCACCCTTGAAATAAACTTAGCTTCATAGTTGCAATTATGTAATACATAAAACAACATTGTTGTAAATGTTCTTAGTCATGCATGCATATATTCCATAGGAAATGAATTAAATTTAAAACTTGTTTAAACTTTGTAAGGAATAGTTGTGTTGTGCATTAAAATACGACATGATATAATAGAATGGTCCTACAGTTATAAAACTTGTGCTACATATTAATGACACAAAAATCACTTTTACTTATTAAGTATTTTCAATCAATTATTAGACAAAACAACTTCATTCTTGAGACCACATCTTTTCAACTTCAAAAACCTGTTAGGAAATTCAAGATGGAAAATGCACATTTAATGGCACATACTGTAAAATCATTTGCTGGGCCATAAATGGCAATCTTGGAGTTCAGTTCTATCGGAAAACCTTACAGCATTATTTTTTTCATCTATGGTTTGATTTACAACCCATTAGCATCGTAAAGTTGGAAAGAACACATAAATATTTGTTTATTTTGGCATTCAAAAACATACATTAAGAGAACTTGTTGACATGTTTATTTCTGTAAAGTAAAATAAATAATCCAATATCTCTTTTACTACTTTTGCAGATAGAAAATAGTAGCAAGTATTGATAGTTGTGGATGACTAAAATGAGATAAAGCAATTTCAATGCATGTACAGATCTGTTTTGGAAATAAAGAACTTTGTATTAGGTATAAAAGATTATAAAGTAAAATTAATTAAATGAAAAATAAATTTTTTAAATCCAAAATTAAAAATAGATGAATAGTTGATATAACAGAATTTTTTTTAAAATGTCTTTAAGATATGTTTTTAAGAATACGAAAATAATAAACAAAATTGGTAAACAATTTAAGATTTTTCAGAAAAAAAAACACAAAATGACAAATTTCTTACTCAAATTACTGCATGCATATTCTAAAGATTGAGAGTGAGAGGAAGAAAATTATAAACATTTTAGATTTCTTTGAATAACACCAAATGACAAAATTCTCATTCTGAACCCTTCAGATGCCAAAAACTGGAATGTCTAGGACAAATGTTTGCCAAAAGGACAATTGTAGGATGAAAATTATACACATTTGAGATCTCTTTGAATAACACCAAATGACAAAATTCTCATTCTAAACTCTTCAGGTGCCAAAAACTGGAAATTCTGGGACGATAGTGTGCCGAACTGACATTTGTAGGATGAAAATAATAGACATTTAAGATTTCTTTGAATGACACCAAATGACAAAATTCTCATTTTTAACCCTTCAGGTGCCAAAGACTGGGAATTCTGGGACGAGTGTGTGCCGGCTAAGATGAAGGAGTTGGATGAGGACGGGTACCGCGTCGTGTTCTTCACAAACCAGGCTGGTATTGAGAAGCAGAAAGTGAAACCGGAGGAGATCAAAACTAAGATTGAAGCCATCATCACCGCCCTTGACATTCCTGTGCTGGTGAGAGTTGTCTAATTCAAATCTTGTATTTTAGTTATTTGGTGCAAATATTTGGTCATATGAGGATAACGAGGTCAGATGTACTTTTTATGCCCAAGTTTAAATTTTTGATATTGGAAGCTTCAAAAATTACAAAAAAAAGATTTTCTGAACCTGATAGACACCAATCAATGAAATTTGGTAGGTAGGTAGGTGTATTTAAGGGCGACGTTGGGTCAAAAATGACCTATAAGCGTGAGGTCAATGAAGTTTCTTCTCAAGTCGGATTATCTCCCTTGCTACAGTTTTCAAAATTTCAAGTTAATGCTTTCAATTTTGGAATAAATATCTAAGTTAATGTAGACATTAATTTAATGTTAATTTCATTTATGTTTTCCAGGCCTTCATTTGTACTGGTAATAACCATTTCCGCAAACCCAGCACTGAGATGTGGAATTACTTTGTGGAAAATTGTAATGGGGGAGTAGAAGTAATTATTTTCCTTTTCATATATATCTTTTTATATGGCTTGATAATCAAGTAGTGCAAACCATTTTGAATGATGCAGCAACAGAATTACGAACACTTTGATAGAAACAAAATTAAAGCTAAAACAGCAAAGAATGTGTACAAACCCTTTAAGATTTCCACTTTCCTGTTATGTTTTTGTATGTTACAATTATTATTCAAGAAAATATCATCAATAATAATATACTATATTCCTCAAGAATGAAATCAGGATTTATTTTCTTAAAAATAGCCATTTTAATGAAAAAAATATGTTTCTGACATCTAGTTGATTCCTGGCAGGTAGATTTGGATAAAAGTATCTACGTTGGAGATGCGGCCGGAAGGGCTAAGAACTGGGCGCCAGGGAAACCTAAAGATTTCTCCTGCAGCGACAGAATGTTTGCTGCAAATATTGGAATAAGTAAGCTCAACACTTTGTGATATGTCACTGTAGCAGAGTTTAAAGTAAGGCCTGACAGTTTGTATATAAGAGGCCATATCTGATAATAATGTACAGCATTTCCTTTTGAGTGCACATGGTTTATGATTCACAGTTGAAGCAGTTATCAAGGAATTGTACTTGAGAGCTTTTATATGATTACTGCTTTTACACTTTACGCTGTGGCTGTCTCTGTGTTAAGTTTATTAGATAATTTATTTCACATGGGTATACATGTAACGCCATTGGATTTAGTCATCACCCTCTCTGTCTGTCGGTAATCATTTTGTTTACAGAGCATAACTGCAAAACTACTCATAAAAAATTTCTAAAATGTTGCATGTGGGTTACCCACATAGTGAGGTGGTGCCTTAAGTTATTTTCAAATTTCTGAAATTGTATTTTTGATCGTTTTCATGGAAATTTAGAGTTTGGACAGCTTCATTTTTGGCGCAGAACTCCAAATTAGCTCATCAAATTTTTCTGAAACTATTGTGTATATATCACCCATTGAGTGAAGTGATGCCTTTATATATTTTTAAAGGTCTGAAAATAAAATTCTGTTTCCTTGGAAATAATGGAATTTGGACTCTGTACAGGGGAGCTTTGTTTCTGGAACATAACTTAATAAATGCTCATCGCCTCTTTCTGAAACTGTACTCAAGTGTTCTATTTAGGTTTTAATGTCATGATTATAAAATGTCGAAAATATGGGTGACTGTTAGCTACAGTTGCTTTGCCAAAAGAGGCTCTTTGATACCCTGGCTTCGCAACTCCATGATACTTGGGAAGAGGTTATATGGCTAAATTTCTTCAGCTAGAGTGACTGTAGGATATGGCATCTTCTGATATCTCTTGTTGATATTTGGTGTACACATTCCAGGTCTTAAATGTGTCATGTATTATTTTAGGTTTCAAGACTCCAGAAGAATTCTTCCTTGATGAAAAGCCGGCAAAGTTTGAATGGGGATCTCTGAACCCTGTAGAATACCTGGCCAAAATTGCCAAAGATGATGGGAAGAAGACATACCATAAGAAGGTACCTGTCACTTCAGAAACACTCTAATGGACAGGGGCACTCTTAAAACAATACGATATGATTTTACATGGAGGCATTGCAATGATTTATATCAAACAGTACACTGCATTACCTTACACGGGCAAGTAGCCTAATAATTTTGAATATCCTATCTTTTCCCTGTGAGGCCTATCTATCTTTGCTATGGTCTATGCCAGATGTTTTCCTTGTTGACAATTTGTGATTTCTTAGGAATGTTTTGACACTGTTTTATTCAGCAGCAAAGATGTCAAAACCTTGTGTCAATGATTGTAATACTGAACTAAGCTAAAGAGTAGCCTCAACCAACTCAACAGTTTTGCCCTGAACAAGATTTATTACAGTTATAAGCACAAAACCAAAATTCAAAATCAAATGATAGTTGCAGCTACTAATCTATTTTCAACTGGTCGATTTTAACTTGTTTAATTTTATTTTCTCCTTAATTAGCATAAACTTCGTGAAACAATTTCACCCATGAGTTGAAAATCCATGACCAGGGCCACTGCTGGTGACAGCATAACACTCGACGCCTTGAACCATTTTTTCGTGATGTCACTCAAAATGTACATAAAATGTGGATATAAAGGTTAAATGGTGCCTTTGGTCTTTGCTGAAACAATGCTAGAGTTTCTGATATTGTTGCAGGAGCAGGAAATGGTTATAATGGTGGGAGCGCCAGCCTCTGGGAAGAGTACGCTCAGTAGGAACTACTTTGTGAAACATGGCTACACGTCCGTCAACAGAGACACCATGGGAACTGCAGAGAAGTGTATCAAGGTCAGTGGTCTGCTTGTTTGCTGTTTTTTATTTTATCATCTGTAAAAATAGGATTTATGTTAGTCTGACATGACTCTGAAATATAAATTTGGTCATTGAATAAAAATTGAGGATTTTTAAAAAGTAAATGAAAATGAGACAAGTTTCTTCTTTTCAAACTTGCTCAGGTTATACTTATCTTTTTTCAAAAATGTTTTTGTCAGGCTGCCCGTGCTGCTCTTGAAGAAGGCAAGAGTGTTGTGGTAGATAACACAAACCCATCAGTCGATGCCCGGTCACGCTTCATCGAACTAGCCAAGGATGCAGGTAAGACTAACATCTTATTTCAAGACTTTCCAAAATTGGAGTTAAATGATTAAATCCAAATTAGCAAAAGAAAATATAAACTTTCATTTTCCATGAAGATAAAAGTTGCAAGGTCCTTGACTGATTTTATTCAGGATACTAAAGGAGACTGAGAGGGGTAATAACTTTAATTTTAGGATCTCAATAAGTTAAAGTTTTCATTAAGTTCTCATCAGTTAGACAACACTTTATTGTTATTTGATTAATATGATTAATCATTATTCTGACATTTCAGAAATACCATGCCGATGTTTCTGGCTACAAACCCCACCAGAGGTATACCGTCACTTAAACTTCTATCGCCAGAATCTGACCAATGGGGAAGTGAGACGTATCCCAGATGTGGGTTATGCAGTGTTTAAGAAGGCATTTACAGAACCAACAAAGGATGAAGGTTTCACAGAGATCATCAAAATGTCATTCAAACCAACCTTTACCAACAAAAAAGAAGAAACTCTATTCAAACAGTGGACCACAGGCGGTCACTAAACGGACAATTACCACCTAAATATGTGTTCAGTACAGTGTCATATGGTTTTTACAATCTCATTTAAATAAGATCAAACCCTACATCTGTCCCTAACTGTACCAAGCTTGGTATGAGGGTTGGGTTTAAAATGATTTTAATGAAATAGATGCTGTTTGTTTTAACCACATCACGTTCAGTTTGTTCATATTTTCTTGCATGAAATCATAATTTCATTCAAGAATGAACACAAGGCTACAAACAGGACTGAATAGTGGCAAGGCTTTCTACAACCATGAACTCACTTATTTTTGGCAGTGCTCAAGGGCTGAACTCTGTTTACAATCATGATTTGTGCTTCAACGTGTTGTTTTGTTAAGAATTCATTGTTTGTTTTCTTTGTTTATTCATATCGTTTCTTGATAAAACCATCCATGTGCGTGTCATCTTTTAAACTGAAGATGCATACTGTACAAGAATATTGCACGCATATCCTGTTTTACATTATATTATACCAAACATTTGTTTTGCATTTTGATATTATCGAATAATGGCAGCAGGACAAAAGGACTTTGACATTCCAAATGTAAATCTTATCAAGAATGGACAGAGACCTTTCCGTTTTTACACAGAATGATACTATCACTATATTTTTACAATTTTTTCTGTTTGCATTCTATTTACAACATATCAAACTGACTTCATCTATATGTAATTCACCATAAAATACTTAGTTCTTATGATGTAACAATCTAACTTGTGCAAATGACAAATTTATGTATATTATCATCTTCCCATGCATGGCCTATACTTTCGCCAGCCACAATGACTTGCTAGGACAGGCCTTGCCGCATTTCACAAATGTTTCTGTTTTCTGGCTGCTGCAACGTATCACAATAGTATAATAAGAAATTATATGAGAATTGCAACTTTTTTCCGAAGTGGGTGCTTCACTGAAAAGACAAACTTTGACGGGTTGGCAGCAAGGTTTGAATTAGCCAGTAAAAGAGACTGGTGCAATTTAAAGCCATCCAGGGGGGATGGTATCCTATATATGAGCAAATGAAGCTTTATGAATCACTATAACCGTCCATATGGGTCATTTAAACCCTTTAGTCTAATTGAATGAATGAATTGATAATATAATACCAGATTTTTTATTTTCATAATCTAGAAGTCAATTTTTATAGTTATTCATGTGTAATAGACTTAAAAAAATGAACATTTGTGTTTGCAATTTTTTCTATAGTTCTTGGTAGAAAGTGCTGGGAATTGAAAACTTATGGTTGAAATAGCTTACTAGAATTTCATACATCACAATGATTCCTATTCTTTCACTGTAGATGTAGCTAGTCATAAAGTTCTACGCTAACCTCTGTTTAAATACAAACACTTATTAGGGTTCAAGGAGTTTTCTAAGCTGCAAGCAATCGCAACTCAAACTAGTTGCTGAATTTCAGCCAATGAAAATGCTGTTTGCATTGAAAATTAACTTACCATCAACGAGTCAAATGCCATGATTCAGACCACTTTCGTGACGTTGCTCTCAAGGAGACGTGTTTTGAATAACTTTTAAGGAAGTATCAAAGTATATGGAACTGACCAACACTTTGCAAGTGATTACTTATGAATCTGCATCGCTGATTGCACAATGTACTTTCTTTCATTTCATCCAATCAGGCTTCCCCAATTCTGGCCCAAGAAGTGCTTGTATTAAAACAGTTTAGCATAGGATTTGTTTTCCTAAGATACCTCTGTTTGGAGAAAGTATAGTGTGTTACATAGGTCAAAATGAGCATTCCAAGGGTGATAATTAGAGAGCCCAATATATCATAATGAACACAAGACACTTAACAGCTTTCAGGTCTAATGAACTAATTAGAATATCTGCTGAGCTAATCATGACTACCTGTTAAATTCATTCTTTGTTTTTGAAAATATTAATGTATTCAAGGTTAAAGAAATAGAATTTTAATTTCATGATTGTGTGTTGTTGTATTGTTTCTGAGTATGTTAATGGAGTAGAGTCTACATTAAATTAGTATTTGTCAGATGACATTCACTACTTACACAACTTACACTCATGATATTGACATGTACAGTGGCAGATCCAGGATTTTTTATAGGGGGGGGGGGGGGGGGGGGGGCAGTTCGGATTCAGAAATTGTCAATGGGGGAGGGGGGGGGGGGGGGATTGTTTTATTTGATTTACTACAATCCAAATCCCCCCTTGGATCCACCACTGATGTATAGAAAAACTATCATTCTCATGCAAAACTGGAATACAGTGAGTAAAAGGCAGCATTTGCTTTGAATAAGACATCTAAGATTTGGAATTGCAGGGAATGTCAACCAACGGTCTTCTGATGTCAAATATATCAACATTGCAAATACCAAGGAATGCCAAAGATAGTTCTTTTATAAACGAGTGTTGATATGTTTGATATCAGAGGACAAGTAGGGGAGATTGTATTCATCATCCAGTATCATTTTTCATGAAATTTCCAAATTTTTTTTACATCTCTGAACACAGCATTACTCTGCAATGTCATAACATAGTGATGTCATCATAGAAATATGTAATTGATGCAACATAATTGTGAGGTGATAAATCTAATGTCAAATTGATATCGACTAAGAGATATCACATGATCTCCCACAAGCAATATCTTCTTTGGAACATTGTTTAAGATGATGGCATTGTTCTTCATGTCAAGGTCATACATACTGAAAATTTACTCATCAGTAAAACATCAACCAAATTCACTGGATTCTTCATAATTTGAAGCCCTCGAAGTTATTTGAAGGTCGCAGAAAAGCCTTTGAAATTTTATAGGAATTTACATTACACATATAACTAACCTCAGAGGTGGATAAAGTTATAGTGCTATGCTAACCTCTGTTTAAATTCAAGCACTTCTAGGGCTAATAAAGCAGAAATCTGTTTGCACAACTTGTGTTTTAATTGCATCCAGTCTGCAACACAGCTTGAAAACTTTAGAAAGCCTCGGTTAGTTCAGTATGCTTTAGGAAAACTAGAATTCATATGACTGCATTACTCACATGAAGATTCTTGACAGGTTACCGTCATATTACAAAGTGAATAAATCTTTAGGTAAGTTGGGGTTTAACTCTGTTTTCATGAGTATTTCTTATATCACAGCTGCTAGTTTTATTGCAGGGAGAAAGCCCACAACATCATTGTGGTTATGCATTGCGATGAAACCTGCAAACATCTGCTGGAACTAGCTAACCATGGGTGGTACTGCGCTTAAATTAAGTGTAGCATTGCACCCAAACCTTACTGCCTGTAGAATAATTTTCTACGCAGACAAAGTTGTATTGTTAAAAAAATACCACAACCAATACATCTCAAATAATTGAGATGGGCAAAGCCTAAGATGAATCGTATAAAATGGCCTTCTGCACAACCATTTAAACAGAACATAACCAATTATATAGAAAAATAATGAAAATTTATTAAAGAAGAAAAGTTGACAAAATTTTTACAGCAAAGGAAGTTAAACATAATCAATAATACATTTATTCACCAACTATTAAACTTGTAAACCTCAGGAGTATTCAGCTTTGATATGAAAGACGTTAGTTTGAGTGTTGCTGAAAAAAACAAAAACAATTCGAGGGTATATTGCAATTAATACCTGTCACAACATAAAAAATGTTGCTCCAAGGCTTTAAGACAAATAACAATGCTGTTCCAAAAAGTTCAACTTTGCAATCATAACAAAGTTTAACATTCTAAAAGCAGAATTTTTAGGGTTTGCATTCAAAGGGGCACAACTCCCTCAGAAATCAGCTGATTCAAATTTTTTCCTGTGTATTTACAGATTACTTCACAAATCTACTTGAATAATTTCTATAGAAAATTTCAAATTTAACAACATTCTCAATAGAATGACAAGTTAACATTCCAATGTAGTTTTTCTGTAAATACTTTTAAATTGAATATCATGAAATTTGTCACCGGACAACTTTGCTCATATTTTCATATTCCAAAAGTTTCAGCCAATCAGATTACTAGTTGGCATCAATTAAAGCTTTAAGAAAACCATGCTTAAATTCCTCAATATGAAAACAATCAACATGTAACAAAACTAATTTGAACCAGATTTAACAGTGGGTATTCCTGAGAAACGTGAACAACAATGTTACCACTGCTGTTGTCACAGCCATCGCCACAGCCAAGTCTCCTGTATCAGTTTCACTACGCTAATGGCTATAATATTTTATTTATGCGGGCGAGTAGTAAAAAGAATACTTACTACCTACCATTAAATACTTTTTCATTATACTTGCAAATGATTTGATATCAAACTCCCTTTTGCTGGTTTGATACTAAATGATTAAATCATTCAAAAGAAAGCAGAATTCAATGGAAGGTTATTCAGTATCCAGTTTATCCAACTCCTACCTAAAGCTTTTCACGATTTGAAACTGGGTGTGGCATTTATGCTGACGTATTATTTGAGTTGTAAATGTAAAATACATTTGCCCCCTCCACAGCAGGTCTTAGCAGGTCTTGAGGAGACAAAGTGAAAAGAGGAAAGATGAAGCATGATAAAGACAATCACAAATTCCAAAAGCCCTGATGAGCTAATATCAAAGTATATGAAAAAATAATTATTATATCAAAAAATAGCACATTCATTTCAAATATACATACACAAAAGTACTTATTATCTTTCAGATTTAAAATATTTGGAAACATGAAAGCAATACACATATCTTAAAGCATATGAATTGTTCGTAAGTCCTAAATCAGACACTTTTAGAACATTGTACAAGTGAGTTGTCATGTTGCTAGAGAAATAGTTAAACCGAGGATGCCGCCTGGTTTGTGTGATTTAATATATACATAGTGTCCAAGTTTTAGGAGGGCTGGTTGATTTTTCAAACCGCAAACCAGCAATGATAAATAGCACTTTTTCAAACACAGCCACCTTATCAATGATGCTGAAGTTTGAATTGAATGTACAACAGGATACATATGGTAACTAAAGGGGACAATTCTATTCAAAGATTCAATCCTTTCAAAGATTTACAACAAAATTGGACTGAATTTATTTAAATGGAATGCATCGATCGAGTTTAGGGAATCACCGGTTGTATAATTAGGTGCTGTCGTTGTGAAACACTTATTGCATTGTTGTCTTTGTTATGTTTATTAATTGCACTGTGACTATGAGTTGGAACGTTGGAACTTAAACAGAGTTACTACCCCTGATAATCTTCCGTTCTGTGAATTGCCATGAATGGCGGTTACAACTAGATGTACCTGAAATAGAAATTGAGATGACAAGACATGCATGTATATCAATAATTTTCATGTTTTACAAGAATATGAATTATGCAATATTTTCTAAAATACATATACATGTAAATTGGGGGAAAAAATGTTTTAGTAAAAAATATATATCATTCATACAATGCAATTTAAGATCTTTTGAACAAAACCATTTCATATGAAATTCCTAATTATACAACATATATACAAATATAACTATTTCAAAAGAATCAACTTATACATTACAGTTGCATAAAGTCAAAATCCAGAATATTGAAAAATTTCACTTACTGTGTTTTTGGATTTTAATACAGCTATGTTTGAACCAAATCTAGCTTTCTCTTCCCCATATAAAAGTTCATATGTTGCCTGAAAAAAAGTAAAATCGTTATTGACTTGTTTATTTTTTTCACATGTCTAGTTTTAGCCTTGTATGGTTTATAGAAGTTATACTAGAATGTTCATAAAACTTTGTCTTGACCATAACGACTTGTGGAAAAACTGAAGCACAAGAATATGATGAACTTTACAGGAATCTTACATAAATGACAATAAGAATAAACAAGGATTGGTCAAGGGCAACTGGAAGCTATATCTGGAATGAAAAAATGAGTTAAAGTAAATACCCACCTTTTCCCCAGGGCAAGGTTCTACTAGTGGTAGTACACCACAGTTGTAGAATGAATTGTCTCCCCTTGGAAAGTCTTTTCCACCCATGTATATGTACACCCTTCCTTCTTCAGCTGTTTGAAAAGGATAAAGATAATTGATTCAAATCTGGACAATAAAATTTTAAAATATCAATGTAAGTCTATATAATACTTAATTGATGATTACTGAATTAGATATCAATCTATTACAAAATTAAGGCTTAAAAGAAACAAGCAATTTGTCATTTAAAATTTAATTTGTTGACCAAATTGTGAAAAATTGCAGGAATTGCCAGCCAACAGCAAATGTAACAAGACCCCAGTTTATTTACAAGGATGTGGTCTGTCCGATTGTTGAGGCAAGTATTATATGATTTTAGACTATATAAAAACACTTTTTTGTTCCATTGAGGTGAGACTGACTAGCTGTCTGTTAGTGAATGAACAATAAACTCCTAACTGCTGATTGGCTTTGGAGATAATTTGTAACTTTTTAAATTGACAATTTCTCCTCACCTCCATACAACTCTTCAGTGATATCTTCAGTGCGGAACGGTGCTGTTACAATGAGATCATCCAACCCATCCATGTTTAAATCTGCAAACTGAAATGGACACATAATATAAATGTTACAAATTTAATTTTGTTGACCATGACAAGCCTAACCCTATATGCATTAGAGGACTTTTGATATCAGCATTACATAGAATTGAACCTGCTGAAATTAAAGTACAGAAATTATCATACATATCATTGAGATGTGACAAACTGGTTCAAGATGATGCATAACCTATCACGCTATGCTAAATGGACTGAAACTTATAATTTTGGCCCATGGGAAATATTTTCAATGCACCTTCATTCATTTAAAGAAGATGGTTATTTGAAAGATGGAGATTAAACCTAGTACCTAACTAACTGTACACTTCAGGAATACATAGTTACAAAGTTTCTTATAACCTTGACTTTGACTTTGTCAAAAGTTTCATACCTCGACATAACTTAAACTCCTATTTACAATTTAGGGGAAAATTTAATGAAATATGACTTACCTTAACCTTGGCGCCAAACCGTCCATACCTGCGGTCGCCAGGCAGTGCTGCCACCTTGTGGAGGGGAAGAGAGAGGTCGGAGATGTTCATAAGGTGCACAGCCCCGGTCTGGCTAAACTCCGTGTCAACGTCTGCCACCTTACCCAGCACATCTAGGGATGAAAGTTATCAGTTATCAGTCAATATATGCATAACAATAATTGAATTTTTATTGAAATAAATTTTTGAACAATGGGTGAATGGTCTATACCACAGAAGAATTATCCCTAAAGTATTTTCTGCCCTGAGTTAGTTCATCTAAGAGTTGAGATCATCAGGATATATATATAACTGGAATATGTTTTAAGTGCGTAAATGAGTTGTTTACATGAATATCGACAAAACGGTTACATGTAGCAAGATTTCCTGGGTAACAACTTTAATGAAAAAGTTTCCAGAAAATCTCCTCTATATGTATCACACTTTCAAATGCCCTTTTAAGACAATTATGTTTAAGCGGCAGGCAACATATCAGAAACCCATTACCTTGTCACTTCTTGACGCCTTTCAGAGACTTCAGAAAGACATTGACAGGTAGCTATAAGCTTGCACCAACACAACAAACACAAATTTATCTTACCTTCCCGTGATGCCGATACTGCCAGCAGAGCCTCTCTCCCAAGGAGAGGACGCCCAATATCGAAGCTGGAGCCGAAGGACTGGAATTTATGAGAGCCTGTGAGGGACATAGGCTGTGCATTCCCTGCAGGGAGACTGAACATGTTGAATCGTCCCACGCTCTGGGTGTCATTCTCGTTGTAGGCGCAGCTGGTCCTAAGCAGAAATACAGCAAATTAAAATTATATTGTTTAATCTTCTGCTGCAATCTCAAGAAAGGCCAAATAACAAGTTGTTAAGACTCCATTACTGAAGATTTGGACCTGAAAAGGGACATCACTCAAAATTCTAACCCATTTTTATCACAAAAAAGGAACTTGAAGATACCATAAATGATTATAATTTGAGACAGACCTCTTACCAATCTTGAGGATAAAACCATCAATATCAATTCCTACTCCTTGCAGTTTTGAGACTAAGGTCTATTTGAGGGAATTCTATCAATTTGAGATTATGCCTAAATACAGGTCAGTACTCACAGAGCACACTTCCTGTAGGTGGGCTGGTTGACCAGAAGCATCCCTCCTGTTGGGTGATCCTTCACACTCACATCAGACCCAAACCAGCCATAATCCTGGGGGGATAGAAAAAGAACTCCAGCAAACACTGTATTTATAATTTTGTAACTATCAGCTTGAACACAATGGGTTCAACCGTTGACAGCAATATGGATTATCCCCTTCACCCCTGTGAAAAACAAGTTCTCAATCCACATTGCACTGGGTCCATCCAGCTGTACAAATGTGTACCTGAATACAGGATGTACCGACCTATATGGTCATTTCCTCCATTGTTTAAATGCGCCACTGAGCAATTCAGGACTGTACATTAAATGTAAAATTGTAAAATCATCATTATTTAAAAAATGCATCTATATCTAGTTTCCTAGGGTGGAATGGGTTACAAAGTATCATTTCAACAAAACCAGGGATACAAAAACATAAAATTTTGAATTCAGTTGGTTTAAGGGATTTATATAATGGTGATTGGGAGGTTAGGCCGTTTTGGGTTTCAACGCCGTTTTCAAGAGTATTTAACTTATATCATTGCAGGGAGAAAACCTATAAGACTTTCGTGACTATGCATTGTGGTGCAACCTGTGAGTATTGGTTGGAACTTGCAATCCATGGGTCATACTGTGCTGAAATTCAGTGTGGCATGGGAGATAGAAGAACTCAGTGTTTTTGATAAGGCAAAAACTGCACTTAAACTTTGTAAGGAACAGCTGGAACAAGACTGGTTTTACAGCATATGGATGATCCCTTTCATCATAACAGGTCTGAAATCAAGCTGGCAATACTGGATTTTCCACCCTAGTTGTCGCATCTGCGCAGAGTTGTTTCCGGCATAAAAATCACGTGACCTGAGGACAAGCTCATGGGCAAAATGGCGGTTTTCTACTAGAAATTCACTGTTGTGTCGAGAAATTTGGGAGTAAAATCACGTGCTTTAGGAGAATGCAAAACAAACCAAATTGGGTGTGTGGATAGAGTAAAGTTTCAATAACAACATACAATTTAATTTTGGAACATGTAAAAGCATATTATAAAGATATTTCAATTTAAAGACACCCATCAACTTACATGTAAATCGATTACTTTTCAGCGGTTAATTATGGCTATTTTCTTTTTTTTAATCCTCACTTTTAGAATAACGTTTTGTCTTTAATCTCATATATGGGTATCTTTTCTATATGATTTGAAAATAAAAAACATTCAATTACATTATACACCTGGAAATTTGCACCCTGTAAGAGTAATACTGTACCATGCGTTTTTTTATTTATCTCAAGGTTTTCATGAATTTTGGCAATACATGTTTCAAGATTTCATGGTCATTGTTATTATTAATGTCAAAACGATTCTTTGTAGCTCTAAAATGGGAATTGAAGTTTAAAAAGAATTTGTGATAATTCATGTTCAGTTGAAGAATAGTCTTAACGGTTTTAAGATGCATATATGTATATTAAGGGTATCTCAATAGGACACTCCGTGATTTTCTAGACGTTTTATTTGGTTTTCATGATCATGATATTAATTTAAGACATCTCTCAGATTCATACCAATATATAAAATACATTTGTTTTCAATTATAATCGAACATAACTCTTATTCATATTATGTAGATGGTAAGACCGATATCGCATGTATCATTTACTAGAATAATAGTTACCTTATATCCTTCCAAACACTATCCATTGAAAATCTATCGTCTGCCTGCTTTAGATTAGTTTAAAAAAATACGCTTGAGTTATTGACGTGCGTCATTGTCCGGTTTTCGATCAAAATTGTTTGTTAGGCTACATAATACCCAGATCGTTATTTTATAACTCTTCTGCACTGATAAGAAATGATTTTTTCTCTTCAATAACGGTCACTACTTTTCAATAAAGTGACATTAGTTTGGCATAGGCCTTTGTGACTCTGGCATTTCTCGAAATTAGTTTACTTTGCACACGTTAAACAATAATCCCAAAATAATCCCAATGGAATTATATGTGCAGTTTGAGGTAAGAGCAAGTCCAACATATATTAACAATTTTAAAAACCAAGATACAATATGTAAAGTTATTTTCTAACCCTTCAGAAAGTTACTCTGAAAAATATGACCGTAGGGGAAACATTTATTCATTTTTTTATGTATATTATACTTTTTATGTATACAAGTCTTTCCTGTACAATTTTGTTAATAAAAGATACAAATTAAACATTTTAAATATGGCCTACAGTTGAAATTACACATATGGTCTTGAAATAAGAAAGGACTTGAATGCATTTAATTATTCTTGTAGTATATTTTGCACGGTGGAATAAAAGACAGGATATGATATGAGCCTATATCGGCTTATAATTTTCTTATATATTTGAAAGGGATCATCGAAAACAAAATTCCCTTTACTTTCTCTTCTCTATCGGGGTCAAATTCAACATTCGGTCAGAAATACACATTGATAAACGTATTCAAACTATTTTTCGATATATAGACGTCTATATTCCGTTTTTTATTTAACAAATATTTAAAAGCTGAGGCGGAGAAAGAATCGAAATCGTCTCTGCAAGCAACGATAGTCATGTTGCTAAGACTAAGCTTGACCCAGCTCTCGTCCACCATTACCGGTTTCTAGGGAGTCTCGTGAGGTCTCGCTACCCTCGGAAAATGGCCTATTCCACACTGCAATCAGACTAACCAGCTGTTCAAATGGGTACCTGAATACAGGATGTAAAGAATTCTAAAATCACGCGAAGCGCAAAGAAAATGCCTCAAACGGACAATTACTCCTGGTTATTTATGTATAATGTACCACTACTAAGCATTTCTGGACTGGATATACGGCATAAAATGTGTAGTTATTTTTATCATCATTATCAGATGTATATCTGTGTGTGCATGGTTTCCTGTTACTGTAACATAAAACATTGACTTCAATTTGCCTTCACAGGATTTTAAAAATGAGATAGGGAGGTGTGGTTTTCGTTTGGGGACCCTGGTTTCTCAAAAGGAAAACTTTCAGCATGTAAAACAGTTCTGAACAGTATAAACACAGTTTCGTAGAACCTTGTCACTTCTATAATTTTGAAATTTATCGAAAGTATAACATTTAAGTCTATTAATCACTCTTTTTGGATTTACTTTGAAAAGACAGCTCCCTCTTAAAGAATATTAAGAGGGCAATGGATGCCTTTTCAAAGATGTGAAACATAGAATCATTACATATATCTATGCCAAAACTTTGAAGTGTAGTAAGAAACAGCAAACACAAGAAAAGTTTTCTGGATAAAGACTTCTAATGTGTGGAAATGTGAAAATGGAAGACATCAAGAACAAGTTTTTCACACTGATGCTTTACACTCTTCAGAATTGCTACAATCAGATAAAGACATACCTGTTCTCCTTTCTGTATCCAGTCGAGTGAATCTACACTCAAAGCCGTCTGTGCTTTATACTTCTTACTAGCAAACACTGCCCCCACAAAGCCTCGCTGTTCGCCTCCCGCGGGAGCCCAGGGTGACCCCACAATGAGGTCAGGTTGACTGTCTCCATTGAGGTCACCAACAGACAGGGTCCAGCCATTGGTGCAATATGTGTCCTATTTAGTATCAAAATCTCTTGTAAAACTTAATAATAAGGCTATTTTTATAGCGCACATATACACACCGAAAGCTCGCTCAAGGTGCTCCCTGCATTATTTCCCTGGTCTAACCCAAGCTGCCGATGAAGCGCTTAAAAGTCACCTTCAACTCAATCTACACCAGGTACCCAATTAGTACTGCTGGGTGAACAGAGGCACATTTGAAATTAAGTCTCTTGCCTGAGGAGACACCACTTGCCTAAGTTTCTCATCTCATGTCTCAGTGTGATGAACTCTCAGTTAATACAGCAATGATCGGGTAACCCACGCCAGATGTTGCTGAACTTCACTGATAGTGCCAGAGCTATGCACAGGACCACTTGCCACCACAACAAGAATTACTTGTTTTTAAATTATAACTAAGATCATACTTATGTGAAGGATATGGTTTTGTTTAGTTACCTTCGCGGAGAAAACAGATACAAACCTTATCACACCCTCAAATATTGTGTTATTATTGAATTGTGTGGTGCAAGAATTATTATGAAAATATTGATGCAACCTTAAATTGCCCAGTTAGAAACATTAAGATACTTGTACAGCTAACTTTGACTGGAACTACTCAGGATTCTTAATCCTAGGCAAGAATTGATTGAGTGATCAATAGATTCAAGAATAGGCAATGATAAAAGTTGAGTTGAAAATTGATATCACGGCTTGAATCCGATTGTGGAAACGCTCAAGATCAGAGCTAGAACATCATAAACTTTAATAATTTCCCGTAAATTAATTATTACGAGGGAATTATTCAAGGATTCAGGTGATAAGTGCTTACCTTACAACTGATTGTCATGTTGACCTGAGTGAACCTGAACCTGTCCTCCCGACTCCCATAGTAGATATAGACCATTCCCTGCAACATGTCAACAGCTCTGCAAGTTATTTCATTCCCTCAATATCAAAATCAAATATATACGCAACGATTAGTTAAGAATCGGCCACAATATTAGATTCTAAAGAACCTTTTGAATCATTATACATTGTATAAATAAAATATCTAAATATTGAAAAATCGGGTTGGTCCTTAACTTATTTTGTTGTGTATATTTGTTATAACAAGGCGTTAATTACATTTATGGAATAAGCGTAAAAGTTTAAAAAAATGTTTCAATGTAATTTTGTCATTGTCCCCAATGCTGAAAATTAAACATTTAAAGAAACACTGTCAAGAATAAAACTTGAGCTACATCCGTTCATGCAGTCATATCAAGGGTTTTTCATATGCCATCATTTCTAAATATTCACTTTCACTTAAGAGTTGCGATTGTTTCAATTTTTTAATCTTTTATGTGAGGAAAATAGAATCACTGGCTTTAAAATTATCAGAATACCTATAATTCATTTTATAAATGGTCAGATCATTTTCAGGCAACAGAATCACAAAATCTATAAATAATAATCCTTATTAGCTAAGGAGTCTGTACACAAAGTTTCATCATCTTCAGGGCCTCATCTCAAGAAGATGAAAATAG
Organism: Phorcus lineatus; assembly: GCA_921293015.1. Taxonomy (NCBI): domain Eukaryota; kingdom Metazoa; phylum Mollusca; class Gastropoda; order Trochida; family Trochidae; genus Phorcus; species Phorcus lineatus. The sequence continues at coordinate 52,283,327 of OV121083.1, forward strand.
GTTTTTAGGGTGTGGTCCACGTGCCCTATAGCAAGAGTCAAAAAGTCACCAAAAAAGTCTTATTTATCATTCTAATGAATGATTGAAATTGAGATGAGAACAACTTTATTTGAGATTCTTACATTATACTGCAGCGGAGTGACCATGGAGCCGTAATTAGGAGCACCGATCGCTATATCATTAATTCCGTCAAGATTGAGATCCAATATAGCAATGGAGGAACCAAACCTAGCCTGCGCCTGGTATATAGGAAAAAGAAGTTGTATATTAGGAGTGGCTTAGACAAACAAAAATTGCTTAATCTATTTACTTATCATCATATATATATATATATAACTGCCTCTACCCAGTCGTTGACAACACCTCAAGCTGTGTATCGACATCATGTTCTCGGAATAAAAAGGTTGTTTTAATATAATATTGTTTTATGTTATCTCCATCTTCGAAAATGCCACTCAAAGAAGTGACTTTGCTTTATTTTCTGAAATACAAACTGAAATATTTTTTGGAATGGCATAAATGGGTTAAAATCTTTGGAAGTTTCAATTTAACTCTAAGACCTCTGAAAGTTTCTAGTGTAAAAGCTACTCAAATCCACTGACGTGGATTTATAGATGTTTAATTTCCCAAACAAAAAACATTATCTTGCTTGTTACTTGATTAAATTTTTCCAATAAAGGGTTTATGTGCCGAATAACTTTGAAGTTTGATAGATATCATATTTCATTAAAAAAGCAGTTATTCAAACAAAGACATCTCACCCCTTTTGGTCCTGTCAAAGTTACATTGGCAGCTGAATTGATATCTTGTGTAGCATTGATCGATAGACCATCATCAGTTCCTATGGGACAATATACATAATAAATAAATCACAAATGAAAAAACACATTGTGTTAATAAACTTAACATAGATAGCACGAATGTTCCAATACTGATAATGTTGAGTACAAATAGCAGTGTCTTTAACTGCGCCTCAGTCTATACCTGTAGTGAGTGAGTTGGAGTTTAACGCCGCTTTCAAGATTATTTCACTTATATCGCGGCTGCTAGTATTATTGCAGGGAGAAAGCCTGCAACACCATTGTGGCTATGCATTGCGGTGAAACCTGCCAGCATCGGCTGGAACTAGCGAACCATGGGTGGTACTGCGCTGAAACTCAGTGTAGCATTGTACCCAAACCTGACTGCGTGTAGAACAGTTCTCTACTGCAGACAAAGTTGCCGAGCACCTGGCGGGATTTGAACCACGGACCTCTTGATCCGAAGCCAAACGCGCTAACCCCTGCGCTATCCCGCCTCAGTCTATACCTGTAACTGTTAAGACTAGAGATCCTTCAACTGTTTGGTGTGCACATTTATAAATCATGTTTATTACTCAACCGTGGTGAGATCACTCATTAGATAACAATGAGTTGGTAACACACATGTGTGATACCGTATCTTGTGCAAACAACCAGAACTACTTTCGAACGTCACATGACATCGTCCAATCACGTGACTTATAAGTTACAAAATGGCGACTTTCAAATTTTGCATTCTCAACGAGACGTGATCGAATATCCAGAAATAAAAATACACAAGTGTCAATAATCACACTCATATTTCTGAAAAACGGCACTATTCACATAGTCTTATGATCACTCGCCCAACTTCTGTACCGTCGCAAGTTGTGTTTACGTCCCCCCCTCTGCCGGCCGTTCCACGCCATACAGCCTGGCCCTTCCATAATCTGTTCCATCCAACCTGTCGCTTCCCCCTCAACAAGCACACAATCCGAACATGACATCTTGCAACTCCCGTTCCCTTAGTTCAATATTTGCGGGTCCTATCAACAATTCTGTTATTTATGTCAATGTTATCAATCCTCCTCAACTGCTGACACTGTGGGTTACGCCAACTTTTAAAACTGACTGGCCTAGAAGGAGGTCACATTCAGATGACGTCACGGTTGCACAATGGCATGAGATTTTTCATTGCTTGCTAGCATTAGTTATATCAATGAATTTCTAAAAAATGCAATACTTGTTCACCAAAATGATTTGTTTCATGTTTTCCGGCGAGGCACCCAACAATTAGCGAACTATTCTGTTCTGTGTTTCGTTTGACTGATTGATATTCTTACACCGTTTCCGTGAACAGCTGACTGTTTTTTTGACGATTAATTTATCAAAAATAATAAGTGGGGATGACTAATAAATAAAATACTCAACTCATGGTAATGTGATAACATTTTCATGCAACTCGTGAATGGAATTTGGTATCAGACTCACTTTCGTTCATCTGATACCAAATTCCATTCACTCGTTGCATAAAAATGTTATCACATTACCATGAGTTTAGTATTCTCTATGTAACTTGATTATTGATGGATTGAAATAAGGATAGTATCTGTGTTACAAGTTTTCCTTCAAAGAGAAGATTAAATTTGAAAGGTTCTTGAAAGGCTCACCATAAATGATAAAAACACGGCCATCTTGAGGAGCAAACTCTGACCCGTGGCCTGGTGCGCCGACAGCCAGATCCTCTCGCCCATCAGCATTCAGATCTCCAACCGACAGGGCCCTAGACCCACGATTCATACATTGATTTCAATACTTTCTGGACTGCTATAACATTGTTTTCCCATAAAGTAAGATTTTTGTGAAGGACATGGTATGAAATAAGAAAAGCAAGATTATCAAGACAAGTTTTTGTTCATTGTGATCGTACACAATGCTTTTGAATACAGGTGCCCCTAATGAGTAGATGTATGATCCTAAAGACTGATTATAATAAAGAGAATGTTCCCTTTTCTTTATTACCAGGATCACTGACTGTTCTTTCCTCTCATTACAGCAGATGATAACCGACTTCAATTGTATTCATACTACAACTGCATTTATACTACAACTGTATCTTTACTACAACTGTATTTAACTACAACTGTATTTATACACTACAACTGTATTTATACACTACAACTGTATTTATACTACAACTGTATTTATACTACAATTGTATTTAACTACAACTGTATTTATACTACAACTGTATTTATACACTACAACTGTATTTATACTTCAACTGTATTTATACACTACAACTGTATTTATACACTACAACTGTATTTATACTTCAACTGTATTTAACTACAACTGTATTTAACTACAACTGTATTTATACACTACAACTGTATTTATACACTACAACTGTATTTATACTACAACTGTATTTAACTACAACTGTATTTATACACTACAACTGTATTTATACACTACAACTGTATTTATACTACAACTGTATTTAACTACAACTGTATTTATACACTACAACTGTATTTATACACTACAACTGTATTTATACACTACAACTGTATTTATACACTACAACTGTATTTATACTACAACTGTATTTATACTACAACTGTATTTATACACTACAACTGTATTTACACTACAACTGTATTTAACTACAACTGTATTTATACTACAACTGTATTTGTACTTCAACTGTATTTAACTACAACTGTATTTATACTACAACTATTTATACTACAACTGTATTTTACTACAACTGTATTTAACTACAACTGTATTTTACTACAACTGTATTTATACACTACAACTGTATTTATACTACAACTGTATTTAACTACAACTGTATTTATACACTACAACTGTATTTATACTTCAACTGTATTTAACTACAACTGTATTTATACACTACAACTGTATTTATACTTCAACTGTATTTATACACTACAACTGTATTTATACACTACAACTGTATTTATACACTACAACTGTATTTATACACTACAACTGTATTTATACACTACAACTGTATTTATACTACAACTGTATTTATACACTACAACTGTATTTACACTACAACTGTATTTAACTACAACTGTATTTAACTACAACTGTATTTATACTTCAACTGTATTTAACTACAACTGTATTTATACTACAACTATTTATACTACAACTGTATTTTACTACAACTGTATTTAACTACAACTGTATTTTACTACAACTGTATTTATACACAACTGTATTTATACTACAACTGTATTTAACTACAACTGTATTTATACTACAACTGTATTTATACTACAACTGTATTTATACTACAACTGTATTTATACTACAACTGTATTTATACTACAACTGTATTTATACTTCAACTGTATTTATACTTCAACTGTATTTATACTTCAACTGTATTTATACTATAACTGTATTTATACTTCAACTGTATTTATACTTCAACTGTATTTATACGCAACCTCAAGAGTATTTCACTTATATCACTGCAGCAAGTATCATAGCAGGGAGAGAGCCCGCAACACCATTGTGGCTATGCATTGCGATGAAACCTGGAACTTGCGTACCATGGGTGGTACTGCTCTGAAATTAAGTGTAGCATTGCACCAAAACCTCACTGCATACATTGAAGCAATCAATGAATCACAGAGCTTTCTATGGACAGCTTTAGGGTTTAGTAAGTTTGAGAATCTTTCACTCTTTTACAAAAACTCTTGTTCATATTTACTGATTACAGGTACTAACCAGCCAAATTTTGCGTAACTCTCTTGAATAGTAAAGACAGAGTCTGGTGTCAAATGTTTATCTTTCAGCTTCTTTTTTCTGAGTTCAGTGATGGCGAGATGTTTTTCTCTCTTCTGTTTTATGTAGTCCTAAAGATGATGAAATAAGAGAATTGATATATATGACAACATGGAATTTATTACTTGATTCAACAGATCCAAACATTATGAATATTAAAATCACTGTTACTAAACACTCACAAAAGGTCATTAAAAACAAAGATACATTTCATGACTTTACAAATTAATGTTCATTTACTCTTAAGATGAGAATATCTAAACATATTCATTTGTATTCATATTTTAGAAAATTTACAACCTTTAATATTTAAGATTTTAATATGTTAATAAATTAATCACAAAAAAATGACTTCAAGCCAAATTTACGGAATCATTAAGTTAGCTCACTTTTAGTTTTTCACTGGCTCGGAACCGAATTCCTCGATGTGCTCGTTCAACCACAATATCGTCCATAGTTAACCCATGGTCCAACAGTCTCATTGGTATACCAGATTCTTTCGCAGACTTCATCTTTGTCGTTTCCTTAATGGTTGTTTTGTCGCAAGTGATGAATAAAGGGTTGTGCGGAACGTGACAGCCACTGAAATTATGAAATGATTTATCAGCTACTTCCTCTTAAGCACAAATGAAGAAACCAGAAGTTGAAAAATTATAGGAATGAAATCTTTTAAATATATCTTTTTTCTTTGACAGATAATCTAATAACTTACCTGTAAAAAATATACCAGTAGTAGATGTAAGTATGGATGAACCTGAGACAATCTCATTTAAATAAGATCTAACCCTTTTGTCACATTTCGTTTTTCTTTAAAACTTTAGATGTGCTATTTTTAGATCAATGCTTGATAGCGAATGTTAGGTCTTATGATGCCCGACAGAATTACATGTCCCAGCAGAATAGAAATAACTTCAAAAACTCTTCAATCACAAAGGCCATGCTTGCGGATGATTTAATCTTTATGAATTTTGGTGAAACATTTGAGCATGGGCTTGAAATAGCAAACCAGTGCTGGTACTGTAGAAAAATAAATCCTAAATAGTGAAAAGTTTACAGGTAGAGAGACGCTAAGCCATGCCTTAGCGTAGGCCAGATGAGAAAGAGCCAAATACCCTTTTGATATCATCAAATCATATAGAGGCTAAAACTGGAGATGACACTATGTAAAAATAAGTCATTTTGATTAAAATGTGAAGATTCTATCATGTTATGATCAGAAAATTTGTCTTTACCTGACAAACACCATGTTTATCTCCCCTCATGAAGTAGAAAAATATGTAGCGGATACTAAACGACCTTCCACGTAATATTTTTTTTATTCAACAACTTAATGATTAAGTATGTAACGAGCAAAAGCGAATACCATAATGAACGAGCTTAATGAAAATTTTATTAAATTGAAGGAAGTTTAGTATTCTGTTTATTACTTGAATTCAGTAATCAAGCATGATTGAACAAACATTTACGAGACTTAACCGCCATTGTAACGGCGGTGCCAACATAGTGATGTCACAATCACACAATATTGTCGTCATACGTGCAGCGATATTACACAAGTTTAATATCATCGTTTAAATTTTACATTGGAGTATCTTACACGGGCGAGTAATATTATAATAATAATAATCCTTAATTACCCCGAAAGGAATTCAGTTTGTATCATTACAGAGCTTGAACATACATGTGATACATAAACAAGCACATTATATAAATTCAAAGATCATTTAGCAGACGAATGCTGAAAGGAATGAATGTATTTTTACCTCTATTGGTTTTTTAACGGGGTAATAAATATTTTCTGCTTGAAGGAAGGTTAACAAACTCCCCGTATAAGACATGATCCGAATATGACACAATGGTCAGGGATAATTTCAAAATTCATGATAATAAGGTATACAACATTAACATTGTTTGCGGAGAAAAGGTCAAACATCCTTCAAACATCCAACCTGTGTCCGTGTTCCAGCATGTGCAGGACGTTCCTCCAGATGATCTGGGTCCAGGCGGCCATGTCGTCCATCCCCCCGATGAAGTAGTCAGACAACTGGTCCAGGAGGAACGGGGCCTTCTTTGTGTAGTCTGCATACAGCTGGGGGGAGACATGTCATTGTCACATGTGCACATATGAATAATGTCACCTATGCTTATGTTTCACCCTAAAGATGAAAAATCGATCATTCAAACTTCAGTTAAAATCAAACATGGCCATTTCTGTGGTCAAGTTGGGACATTAAATAATTCTACCTGCAAAAACCAACTGTTAAATTAAGTCTTTCTTTATATTATATATACTCCACAGGCAACATTGCTTATTCCTGTGCATTTGCGCAAAGATTTTTTATATAGATTAATTCTACACATTTAGTCCTTTAAGGAATATGTGACTTGGTGTATGTTATGAAATACTGATATGTTTCAGAAAAGAACAAATTGATTTGTATTTTTTCTGAGCGTCTCTTTAGAAATTAGTTTTCATTTTGATAAAGAATATAAAACTTACCTCTCCTAGCGCCAGATGTTCTCCAAGCCTGAAAAGGTATTTTACTCATTGTCACAAAAGAAACTGATGGTACACTCAACATAAATAATCCATTTAATTTCTGAAATGGAAAGCTTACGTGGTACAGCCATATTTACTTTGAGCTTTGCATAATAGCTCTTTGATTTTTTATCAGTGTTGAATAAAAGTACATATGTTTGTTACAATGTACTGGAACTGTTAATTAAGAAATACAGTAGCCTCAACCATCATGTGTTTTGCAATGAAGTATAGTTTTGCCCTGAACTGTTATAGTTAAAGTACGAGGCCGAAGTTTATTTTTGTAGCATGTCAATTTTAACTTGTGTACTTTATATTTCAGCCAAAATAAACTTAAATGAAATTAATTGAATTTGGCAGTGACTTAAGCATGCACGACTAGGGCTATAACTAGTGACATCTTAATTTTATCATTGTTGACGTCATAGATCATTGTTTCATGGCGTCATTCAAAAACTATACTTTATTGTGGAATAAAGGATAGGCGGCGCCTTTGATCTTTACTGAAAAAATGCTAGAATTTAAAACATTATCAAGCTTTTTCCCCACATGTCCTCATTTTCCTTTGCACCCAGCTTAGATAAGTGTTAAACAATTAGCAGAAAAAACGTAAGTTAATTGCAGTCAAATTCAGGTATGAGTCCAATCTAATGTTACATTGTGACAGAACATTACATATTTATTTTTTTCTGGGTAACTACACTTTTGTCATTTCAACAGCACAGATATCTTACAAAACAATTCAGTCGTAAGTGTAAAGATTACAGATAAAATGAGTGTGACATCTGGATGGCCTTAAGTAAAAACTGGCCCTAAATGGTAAGCTTGACCTGAGAGCACAACAAGCCCCATTAGATGCCCTTCAATGCAAAAGGATCCTTCAAAAGTAGTACATTGAAATGTTATTAAAAAGGATCTTATCTTGAAATCTTGATAAAAAATTAAAGATCGAATGGCTTGAAAAAAATATGAGCTTATTTAAGTGTCTGGTATATCAATGAATTAAAAAAAATCAAAGCGAAGGTTAAAAAGTTTCAGAAAATGCTTCTCTCGGCAAGGTTCAGGTCAAAAGCTTTGTCAAATTATCTGATGGAAAGGGATACTAGCGCTTTGAGCTGTTATTCAGCCTGGAATAGCGCTACTCAAATAGACACATTATTATTATTATTATTATTATTATACACACATCAAGTATAAAAGGCTGATCACTGACGGAATAAGCTATAGATCAAAAGTTAAAGTTGACCCTCAGTCAAGCTCTTATTCAAGGGAGATAACTATGAAACATCCTCATATCAATTTAGATACATTTTTCCAGGTAGATATAAAGCAGTCTTACTAGCTTTGGCCAGAGGGATATCTCATTGGCTTAACTCTCACTCAGAGGTCCATGGTTCGAAATATGGCGACCGTTGTGGGGTCGGGGGGCAACTCCCATATTGCTCAATACACACTGAGTATGTCAAATTGAGGTGGTTCATAACTCAAAAAGGCTTGACTTGGATAATGAGTCACTTTGTGGAGGGGGGGGGGATCTCACAATCACTTCTGTTGTATTCAAATCATAGTTTTAGTTTTAGAAAGATTGACTACAAATTTTCAGGAGGATTTGATTTTACAAGACATCTATAGTTCTTCTGGAAGTAATAATTTTGCAAAGGGGCAAACAATGCCACAACAACATAAATCCCCTTCAGTTTTCTTGTGAGGGTGGTTTACAGTATCAAAAGATGACTTACCTTGCTAGAAACAGAATAGCTGTGCACTCTTTGATGACAGTTTTTGTCATCCTTTCCTTCCCGTACAAGTCCATGTATATATTGTACAAGTCATCCATGGGAACATACCTGACAAGGAAAAGCTCATGGAATGTTCAACAGTGGGAAGGTTAAACAAGGTTTTGATAATTCTAATGTAGGAAATCACCTCAGCAAATCAACTGCCTACAAGGGTGACCTAATTTATCTTTTATATTCTAAAAGGGTCGTGGCACAATTTTTTCTAACAAACCTCATGTACTTTATATCTCATCTTTATATTATCATCTCATTACACAACTCCGTAGTTGTATGGTGTCCCATAATAAGCCAAAAACTGAGTGGCGGCCATTTTAATTTGAGCACCCTTTGTTATCTAAAATAACAAAAATGATTCCAATGGCTTGAACCATATACACCTATTCTTGAACTTCATTTCCAAACATGGATATACTGTTGCTAACAATAATTTGTAAAGACATTTCAGCGGCTTCTTTAGTGTAACAAAATGCTGCTGCTAAGTTGCAAAATTACCTTTTTTTAAATCCAAATTAGAATGTTTTAATGAGATTTAAATCTTTACACTTAATTATATGATTACAGGACATGCATCATTAACTCACCAATCTGAGATGGTTTTCACATATCCCAGGTTCAACTCAAACATGTTGAGGACGTCTCCACCTTGAATGATTGTAGAGACATGAATTAAAAGTTTGCCATAAAGTTTGAGGATATGATACAGAATGAGGAAAGTGATACATATGTACACAGAATCTATATCACACACAACAAGCAAGCACCAATGTCGTTCAACATGTTTTTGTCTATACACTATGATGAAAAAACTTTTTTTTTTAATTAGTTGACAAAATAGAAGTCAACTTGCAATTTTTATGACAATCAAAATATTACCTAATCTCCTCATGGAAAATGAGTTCAAAAGCATAGTACTGTAAGATATAAAGTACTATAACTTGGTGCTTTTTGATAACATTTATGAATCTTGCGAATGTTTTAAATATCTAACATGTATTCGCTCATCAAATACCAAACAGCTCATTCAATTGAATATGTTATGACATTATGTCTCCAACAGGTGAAAGGTTTGAGATTCCAATTAGTTGTACACCTTCAAATTATAAAAAATAAGATTTTCATTTAGATAATAGATAAATTCTAAATTAGATAATAAATACTCACCAAAATCTCCTGCAGTATGTGCTACATCAAATTGATTATGGAAGTTCATCTGAAATATATGAAGATAAAGAGTATAACTAAAATTAAAAAAAGGACTGGATCCCTATCAAAAAATCCCAGGCCCTATACTATACCTTACTATTGTAACAATAGGTCGAACTATCAATTTATCACGATAGTTGCTGCGCTGATAGTCTTTAAATTATTATTGATAAAGTACTATCGATAGGAGCGATAGCATGGCTAACTATCAATAGTTTTTATAGTTAAGTCAATAAAATGTTTATACGAATCCATAATTGAAATTCACTAATGAGTAACAAGTGATGCTTTTACATTTGAACAAGTGATTGGACAGTGGTTTGATAAATCTACTATTGAAACGGATCCTTCTTTTTGGCAAATGTAACAAAAGTGATTGTGAGATCACCTCCTGTGGGATTAGAACCCAGGACCCACCGGTGAGAGTAGGTGAGAGTCCTACACTCTACTGATTCAGCCAAAGAGATATCCCTCTGGCCAAAATCAGTAGGAATGCTTTTATTTCACTCTGCCACAATCGTAAAAACACTCAACACTGTTTAGTCATGAATTGTGTTATTTACTTTATTGATGAACTATCACAATAGCTATGGCAATTGTAGGTTTGTATTTAAATTGTAGATAAACTATTGTTATCATTGTCACAATAGCTAAGCACAATAGACTATTGACATTGCAATAGCCCCTTGTCAGTCAATAGTCAGCCCTATCCTATACTACTGCTTTTCATCTTCTTACTGAAATCTGAAATTTGACACATCACAGGGGTTAATTTAAAGGAAACATTTGCTATTGTTCGGAGCTACTCTGCAATTTAAACAATCCATTAAAAAATCTTTTTGATTGGCCAAAAATAGTTACCGGTATGTTTTCGGAATATTAATTCATTCTTTAAACAAAAACAAAAAAATCTCTTCTAAAAAATTACGTTTATTGGACTAAATTACTTAAATTTACTTTATACTTCATTTCCACTATGATTACAGATGATGGGCTAGTGTATTGAGATGTTTGACCCTTATAAGATAATTCATTTGGCATAATGTTTTTTTGGAAAAATTTGAAGAAAAAATCTTCTTACAAACATGCTACTGCCCCTTTAACTGCCCTTATTTTCCACGCTGAAGGTTATTGGAGGATTGTAGTTGAATAATAAGAGTTGATTTTAATCAATCCGAAAATAAAAAGAAGCAATACCTACATTAGCCATGGTCTGGAGGAAGCCCTGCTGGATGCCCAGGTTGTGCCAGGAGATGTCGGCCACCTGGTGGGACACGAACCCCAGCATAAACACTACCAGCTTCTCCGTCGCCTGAAAGTAACAAAAAATTGAAAACCTCAAAATCAAGAGAGATTTTTTTGGGAAAACATGAGTCTACCCTTATTCATATATCCAGCTAACCCTGCCTGTAGTTTGATGACCATTATGTAACAGGGCACATCTTCATGATATGAAGAGGATGTACCGGTATATCAGATTTGGTGAAGATTGGTCAAGTAATTTCAGAGTTATGCACCTGAAACGAATGGGAATGCCCACACAGATGCGGATGCGGATGGGAACTCTGTGTCCCGACCCTTCGGGGGGTCTCCCGGCCTAATTTCAAAATCAAGAGAGATCAGTTTTGGAAAACATCATTCTACTCTTATTCATATCATATCCAGCTAACATAACCATGTCTGTAGTTTGATGACCAATAAGAAATAGGGCACTTTGCCTATACTGCTTTATAACTGCTCACCTTTTTCCATAGAGTGACACTAAATCATTTATATGACTGACAACACAGGTAAGGTCAAGTCTAAAAAGGTGACTTTCCAGGATAACATAGATAACATAATTCTCTTTGACAAGTAAGAGTCAGATTTTGCTAGGAAATAACCCCTAAGTAGTAAAAAAGATTGCTTATATTGAGTTATCACTATGACTGTTACATTATGACTCATATTTGCTATCACAACTAATATTTAATTTCAAAAGCTTCTCAAATTGCTAAACAGTCTTAAAACAACTGAAAAGATGAAAAGATGAAAATATGAAAAGATGAAAGACATTTGCTTCAAATCATATACTACAAACTGTAAAAGGCCTGATGGGCTAATTGACTAAAGTCAGTAACGTATAAAACAGAAGATTCACCTCATTCCACGGTTTTGGATGTTTCTTCTGAATATAGTTGACGGTCGCATTGATGAACTCTGACCAATGTGTGTCTTCAGACACGTCATGGTATTTACCTACAAAGCAAACATATCTGAAATGTTTTTACAATATATGCAATCACAATTTTGTCTTACTACAAACAACCAATGCAAAATGAGGGTATGTAAAAAATAAGCTAAAAATGAAAACCAAAAGGTAATGAATCTCAAATTAGATCATTGATGTAGTCTGAGCCATGAAACAGATACATTGATCAAATTAAGTCAAATTAGCTTTATTCAATCAAGGGTGATATCAAAATCTTATCAAAAGTCTTGCAGACTTGATTACTTATATTTTGAGCGTAGTTTGATTTGAAGAACTGAGTGTCTAAGATTATATTTACTCCAAACTCCTCCTAAACAAAGGGATCTATACCTCTATGCACTGTTGAAAACCCATGTTAATGAGGACACTCAGATTGAAATACATTGAGGTGAGATGACTTTGGGGGTTTAATGCCCTTCACTTATATAACGGCTGATAGTATTATTGCAGGGAGGAAGCCCCTAATACCATTGTGGCTAAGTATTGCGGTGAAACTTGTGACCATTTCCTGGAATTAGCGAACAATAGGTGGTACTGCTCTGAAATTCAGTGTAGCATTGCACCTAAACCTTACTGCCTGTTGAACAGGGTTTGCTTAGCATGAAGGCACAATGTATCCAATCTTATTATCCATTGATGTTATGCAATATCACAGGTAAAACAAGGGCCAATGTAAAAATAAATGAAATAGAAAAACAAATATATTGATATCAACAACTATATTCTGAGGATGCGACATTTTGACTAAGCTTCATCCATATATTGTTTATATATGCTTTTTTTTTTATGGTATATAACAGCATGCAGATTGAAAGCTACTCACCCCCTGCACACACACTGGGATAGTAGGCATCAGGGTACAGATTGAAAGCTACTCACCCCCTGCATACACTGGGATAGTAGGCATCAGGGTACAGATTGAAAGCTACTCACCCCCTGCACACACACTGGGATAGTAGGCATCAGGGTACAGATTGAAAGCTACTCACCCCCTGCACACACACTGGGATAGTAGGCATCAGGGTACAGATTGAAAGCTACTCACCCCCTGCACACACACTGGGATAGTAGGCATCAGGGTACAGATGCAAAGCTACTCACCCCCTGCACACACACTGGGATAGTAGGCATCAGGGTACAGATGCAAAGCTACTCACCCCCTGCACACACACTGGGATAGTAGGCATCAGGGTACAGATTGAAAGCTACTCACCCCCTGCACACACACTGGGATAGTAGGCATCAGGGTACAGATTGAAAGCTACTCACCCCCTGCACACACACTGGGATAGTAGGCATCAGGGTACAGATTGAAAGCTACTCACCCCCTGCACACACACTGGGATAGTAGGCATCAGGGTACAGATTGAAAGCTACTCACCCCCTGCACACACACTGGGATAGTAGGCATCAGGGTACAGATTGAAAGCTACTCACCCCCTGCACACACACTGGGATAGTAGGCATCAGGGTACAGATTGAAAGCTACTCACCCCCTGCACACACACTGGGATAGTAGGCATCAGGGTACAGATTGAAAGCTACTCACCCCCTGCACACACACTGGGATAGTAGGCATCAGGGTACAGATTGAAAGCTACTCACCCCCTGCACACACACTGGGATAGTAGGCATCAGGGTACAGATTGAAAGCTACTCACCCCCTGCACACACACTGGGATAGTAGGCATCAGGGTACAGATTGAAAGCTACTCACCCCCTGCACACACACTGGGATAGTAGGCATCAGGGTACAGATGGAAAGCTACTCACCCCCTGCACACACACTGGGATAGTAGGCATCAGGGTAGGGGTTGCCAGCCTGGAATGCATCTTCATGCTTCCTGATCAGCTGGGGAGGAACAAAGATCAATGGTAGAGCATGGTTAAATCCCAGCATCAGCAACATATAATAACACAAAAACTTGTTAATTTCTTTGGAATACCAGGATCTACAGATGTAAAGCATTATCAGTCCCTTGTGAAATTATAACACAAAGTTATATTACAATGTATTATCAGACATTATTACCTACTTGGGCAATCATATCGGTGTTCATATTTTTCATAAGATGCCTTTGGGGCAAAATATCACTTTCATTGTGATGTCATGTCCATAACAATGCTTTGACAATACAGTTCGCCTATTATGTATTACAAATGCGCCTATGCCTATATATTGATTTTAATTAGTTTCTTTGATATCGACTTCAGAATATCATATCGTGCCCATAACATACTATGTTTACTAGTGCCTCAATATCAGTATGTCCCTCGCTCTCGCTCAGGAAATACAAATATTATGCACTTGTGTTGTAAACATAGTATGTCATGGACACTCATGTAATATCCTATATTTATTTATATATATTTAATTACAGTGGAGAATCAGGAATTTGAAGGGGGGGTAAAAAAGCAAGTGATCTGATTTCAATTGCGATGAAATAAAAATACTTTCTTGTGACTCATGTTCTCGTGTAATGCAACACCATAATTGGTTGCTGTGGCCTAGGACATCAATTCAATTGAACCAAACAATGCATTCTTCAAACCGCCAACTTTAAATTAATCATTTCAGACAATTTTACCGACTCAAATGTTATCTTATATATAAATACCAACACTATGTATACATATCATGTCAAATTGACTGTATGGGCCTTATAGTTAAAAAATTATTCGTTGCATTTGATCATGCCAAAAATCTTTTATGCACATCTCTTAATACATGTCCAAAGTTTGTGTAAAGTTACAAATATTAAAAACTGTGGGAGGAGTTAATTTAACAAGACAGGAACCCTTTTTGGAATGAATGGACACCACATAAATAACTATCTTAAATGCAGCTTCAGCCATGTGGGAAATTCAGCCAGCAGACACATTTAGGAATCGCCTGCAGCAAGTACAGGGCTTAAAGAAGAGCCCTGGGGGCCGAATTTGTCAAAATGTTATTCTGCAACTTAAATGTTATATTAGAAGATGATTTTATTGAAGAATTAAAAGTTTTTCTTTTAATATTTTTCATAAAAAAACATTTAATACTTCAGCCCACAATGAATCATGACTTTTCAATAAAAGTGCATGAATTGTCACTAAAAAGCTTATGATAGCGCATATTTAACAATCTCTTATTTTCCAGAATAGTTTTTATGGTTCAACCAACTTACCTTTTGATATGTAAACTGTGAATTCTCATCTGCAAAGTGGTGAATGGCTCTTTCGCCTGAAATAAACATCTTACTTTACAAAATGCATATTTTGGAAAAAATTAAGATAAATTAATGCTCAAATTTGGAAACTATGCAAAGGAGATACACCTTAAAAAAAACCTATTTTGCTGAATACCCAGCGATTTGTTAAGGAACTAGGCACGTTTCTAAAATCTTATTCTTTGATTTTCCTCATTCAAAAATAGTACATGTACACTGTATTTTCTTTAAAAAAGTTAAACATCTGATTGCTCCACATTATCCAAAGTCTCAGAAAAAGGTGTCATACATCAAGAGAAAACTGCATGCAGTTATTTCAGTGAACATCTTCTGAAGGAAATGGGTTCACATAGCTTAACCTAGCTCGACAAGTTTATTAAATTCTTGAAAGGATTAAAACTGAATATCTTGCATTAAATTAAATTAGTTGTCCTTCTTACAAGATCCAATGCTAAAACATGAAACAGTACATTTTAACACAAGAGTTGACACAGAATAGCTCATTCGACTGTACGGGGTATTACAAAAGTTCGACAGTGAAAAAAGGTTATCTTTTGCTTTATTACTTTCCTATAAGCCCAATGTTAAAGATGGCTGTAATTGTCTTTCAATTGACTGTACAAATTAGAACACTCCAGTCTGACTGAATGTGAGACTGCCTATTTTCATGTCCGACAATCAACTTTCAAAAGTTGTCTGTCCTGTGGTTGACAGACATTTGTTTCAAAACTCACATTTTGTTCACATTAACAGACAGTTATAGTTTCTTATACTGTTTTAGATGTAACAGTAGGACTGATCATAATTACTTGTTTATATACCGGTACAAACTGTTACCCAAGCATTGCAATACAATATTCAGTCTGACAATGTTTCACATCAGATTGCTGTAATTGAATTATATACATTTATCACAATTATATCTTGTCTTGCAGGAAATACACTACATGCAGGAACATGTGTTAAGCTGTAGAACAAGTGATAGTTACAATCTACATTTCCTCAACTTTATAATTCAATTTTCATCCTGTTGAGATGTGTTCTCAGTCATTTGAAATGAAACAGTACATTTTAGAGAGGAAAACGAAAAAAAGTAAACATCGTTATTAAAATGAACAAAAACTCGTTGACTGCAATTGTCCACTAATTGAGAATGACTGTCTCGAGAGCCATGAAAGGCATTTTATCATGGTTGCAATGTTTAAAATGCATGAAAGTATTGTAAAAATAAATAGAGAATACTAAACGACGTCCCGTTTAATAACGTATTTATGAGTGTGTGGTTTGGTATTTAACGAGCAAAAGCGAGTTAGATGCCGATACCATTCACGAGTTTCATAAAAATGTAATTATATGGGACTAAGTTTAGTATTTTATTTATTACTTGCTGAATTATATTGAAGAAAAATCATAAAAATCGCTGGGATAGCCATTGTTGCGCAGCTAACATTGTGACGTCATGCTTAACGATTGTGACGTAAATCAACACATGATATTATTACACAATGTGTAATAACTTTGCAGATTTATTAAACGGCGGTATCTTCAACGGTAGAGTAATAAAGCCAATTTGATCAGGATTAAAAAGACTCAGAAGGCCGATTTTACGTAATGTGTACAATGCAATGCCTTCTCCCAAATTGATGGAGCGCACTTCGAAAATGAGTTGACAGAATAAAATGTTTGGTTCAAGTAAACATTCTAATGTATACTTGCTTAATAAATGGTATTTTCCTCAATGGATGTATAAGTTAACAGAAACCTGCAATTTTCTTGAACAATTGATAAAAACTGGTCACATACTTGTCAGTTCAATGATTGTATAATAGTAAAAATTAATTGCGAGTATTCATAGTTACTCAACATAGGAAAATATTTCAAATCAGCCAATCAAAATCAAGATTCCTTATATCATGTTGGTATCCTGTTTTTTACATGGTTTCACAATAGGATAAGTAGCATTTTCTTACCCATTGTTATTTTCAAATAGCCAATCAAATGTTTGTCGTCAAAATTTATTTACAATCTAAAGTTATTGGTGAAAACTCCCAAGTTATCTTAAAGATGTAGCGCCAATGGCTCTGTAACTTCTCAGGCTTCACTTAATATATTCAAGGGTGGCCAGTCATATCAGGTCCACTGGGGAACCACATCTAAAATGATTATCCCTACTAGTAGGAGTCTGTATACAAGAATGCAACTTTCTAGTCAATATTCTTTAGAAAAAAGATACTGTTTTGGACTCAACTTCAGCTGCACAGATATCAAACATGATCCAAAGTTGATATTGTCTGAACTATCATTTCTAAATGATCATGTATCCAGAAATATACATAAAAGGAAATCCCATAGAAATTTCTTCTTATGTGACCAGAGCTAGATCCAGATAAGCTTTTACACCTTTGGGTATAATACCTGCATTAGAAAAATTAAGTGGGTATTTCAATTTGCATATTTATACCTTTTGTTTCCCACCACATCTTTAAGTATGTGAATATTGATTTTACAGAAGCAACATATCTTTTACAAATACCGGCATAAAAGCCTTTCTAACAGATGAATCAGAAAGCAGCTTTAAAAGTTGATATATAAAAATGACATGAGTCCAAATAAAAAAGAAAATAGGAAAAAAGCATGCATACAAATTTAATCCACTAATACACTATGTCACAATATAAACAAAAAAAAGTATTTAGTTATGCATGGCAACAGAAGTTTATATTTGTTGTTTTTCTGTTTGCAACTAATTTGTGAAACCAAATTCTGAATTTCAGTAAACAATAAACTACAAGATTTCGGTGATTGAATATACCCAGTTATCTCCCAATTTCCTTCTGCTGTTATCACCGACAACAGGAAGTATTTCGATATTTGAAACTAATTAAGAAACAGGATTTTATACTGTCTGTCTTACACAGGACAAATATATTCTAATATTATAGTAAATCTACGCAGGGTAAATCCTCTTTCTGAAAAAAACTAATGTTTGATAGGAATTTGATATGTTAAATTCGAGTTTAACTAGTTGTAGGAATATTGTATTTTTTTGAGGTCGCAGAGTTACCTCCCTTTAACTGCGCTGATTTGAATTTGCAATATGGCGGCGGCATAATTTTTTGACAAGCTCAGCAAATTAAGTCAAGAAAAATCATTTAAAGAAGGGCGGGTATTCTAAAATAATGGATAGAAGTAAACGTGAAGGTGCGGGGAAGAAGATGGGCGAAGCCCTGGAGGTTTTGAGGCCTCAGAAACGTGAGTCGGGCGAAAGTGGACTGCGCGGCATAGGTGATCGAGAAGTCAACTCGCCGTTTGGAGACCCATTGTTTACCACACCTAGCAGCAGGGACTATAATCAGCTACGGTCAGTTGAAGATGAATGTTTTACTTTAGAGACAGAATTGAGGGCACTTAAACTTGAGAAGCAAAAAGAATCGCTGAAAGCAGAAATAAGGAAAGTTAGAGGTGACTTTGACGACATGCAGGCGTCACGTGATCGCGGCCACGTGCGTCAACAAAGGGAGGTTACTCCAAATGTCGCTGATGAAGGTAATGCCCGTCAGATAACAGATTTCACTCTCGATGTAAATAGGAACTGTGATTTGCAATTCTACAATGGCAAGCTTAAGTTGGGCAATAATAAGCCTCCGCTTAGCGGTATCAGTATGGAAATGTGGGGATATGCTAGTCTGGGAATATTAGATGTGATGATTCAAGAGGGGGCCTCGACGCAAACAGTGCTAGACTATCATCGCTACATGCGGGACGTTTTTAGACTAGCAAATAGAAATGTTTGGACGTCAGTCTTGTTATATGACAAGGAATATAGGGACAGCCAGGCGAAGGAACAATTTCGATGGGGAACTCCGAATCAACTTCTCCGGGAACATCAGTTGCTAAGAAAAGATGACCAGTGCCATAAACATCCAAATGTCGAGCAGAGAGACGCACCTTTCGTTATGCAGAGACAAGGTAACGCGAGGGGGTGGCGAGTACAGTCGAACAGAGGCTATGGATGTCCCCTAGGTCAAAGGTCAAGAGGTCCACCGGGCCCGTTTACAGCTGATGGAAGGGAAATATGTAGACGCTTCAACACAGTGTTTCCGCTGGCATTTTTGACAGCCGGTCATCATGTCCGACGGCTTTGATATATACCGGACATTTACATTTTTTACCGGTCAGATAAATGTAGCTAATAAATGTTTCATTAGCTGATTTTTTGCTAGTAATAATATTACCTGCGTCATCTTCTGATTTTCTCTTTCGTTCGTTTAATTTACTGTTTTTGCCACCAAAGTAGGAAGAAAGATTCGTCTGCTTTTTCATTGTCGAAAAACGTGTTTACATTCGTAAATGATCGGAATAAGTCGATAATTTCCGTATACATTTCACGCATACATTGAAACTGAGGTCAATAAATTCAGCTGCAGTTATTCGAATGATTATGTCATGCGCACTTCGTTGCGTTCTATTTCAAGCTACAGAAGCGAGTGGGATTTCCAGACAAATATGATCGGGGTATCGCATCACTAGATGTTACGAGTGTTTTTTTCAAATAAAGGTTTATGAAATTAGTTTGACAGCTTGTTATTTAATCGGACATCCTGTCCGACAGGTTTTTTAAATACCGGACAATCATATTTTTTATCGGACTATGACCGGTATTTACCGGACAACGGAAACACTGTCAACAGTGCATTTTCGTGCCACCTCTCTGACTGCAAGTTAGTCCATGTGTGCTCTCTGTGCAGAGGGTCCCATCCGTCAAGCAACCATACTTTCAGCCAACCCTACAATACAGGGTATTACCAGGGAAGCGGTACAATGCCCACGGGTGTGCAGACCATGCCACCAGCAAAAAACTGATTAATTCTGAACACTTAACGGCCAAAAGTCTGAACTATGATGCGTGGGTCAGCCTCTTGCCAGAGAACTATAAAGATAGGCAGTATATATTAAATGGTGTTAAGGATGGTTTTTATATGGTGGAAAAAGATGTTATTGATAGTATAAAAACGGCCTTTACCCAAAATCACAGATCAGCAATTGCAGATAGGATGTTAGTAGAAAAGCAGTTAAAAACTGAACTGTCAGCAGGTCACTATAGATTAGTATCAAATTGTCCAAAGATTGTGAGTGCTCTTGGTGCGGTGCCTAAAGATACAAATAAGATTAGGGTCATACATGACGCCAGCCTGCCTGAAGGGAAGGGACTTAATGTATATGTCAGACTGTGAATGTTCATATATGGATTTGCAAGTGGCAAAGCAGCATATTCAGCAAGGCGATTACTTGGCGAAAGTAGATCTTAAAAATGCATATAGAGATCTGTGGCAGTCCATCCTTCAAATTATGATTTGACTGGTGTGAGTTGGACATTTGAAGGAGAAAAATCGGTGTCTTATATCTCCCAATTTCCTTCCTTCTGCTGTTATCACCGACAACAGGAAGTATTTCGATATTTGAAACTAATTAAGAAACAGGATTTTATACTGTCTGTCTTACACAGGACAAATATATTCTAATATTATAGTAAATCTACGCAGGGTAAATCCTCTTTCTGAAAAAAACTAATGTTTGTGTCCGTTTTGACGTTTTCTTCATCCACTAGCCAATACCCTTCTAAAAAATATTTCTTATACCTCTAATCCAATTTGTACAGTGAATTGTTTTCACTTACCTATCTCGGTGTGGGTCGTTACGCCACATTCTAGTGTCAATATTACCTGACCAAACAGAATTGAAAGACAGAGACACACACAGCATAGTCTTCCTGTCTCCATTTTGTCCACTTATGCAATGTCACATGACAAAACACGTGACCTGCAAATTTAACAAGAACGCTTGAGCTTTCTTTACGAATAACAAGATTGTTAAAGAGCCGCTCCGTGATTTTCATAACATATTATTCACCTTTGATACGAACCAAAACGACATATGTTATGATATAAAATCAAAAAATCTTAATTTTTCATGTCCAAAAGACATATATATGGCAAATACTGGTTTTCCATGAAAATATAAAAATAGCCTTATAAATGCACAGAGGCGGAGATCACACGTTCAGTTTACATGGATACTAGTTATATAACCTAACAAACACTATCAACTCCAAACTGACCTCCTGGCGGCTTTTATTAAGTCTCAAAAATTACGTTTGGCTGTTTGACGCGCGCCACTGTCCGGTTTTCGATCATAATTGCGACTTTCTCCCTTCGTGTTGTCACTGTAGAAAACCAATTAGTTTTAAAATGATTCTTTTTGGTAACAGTCGATACTTCGCGATCGAATGACACCATTGATTAAGTTTGGCATATTTGACTCCAACAACTCACGGAATGGCTCTTTAAACGAACACAATTTCTGTGGCAATATAACCTTTAATGAAAGTCATTTAATACAAAATAAATTAGGATTATAAAATTTGAATGGTTAGCTTAAATTTAGAATCAATACTAAAATATAAGAAGAATATCTATATTCAACCTTTTTGCTAAACTTTTTCAATGACTCAAATGTAATTTTGTGACACTTTAAGAAATTGACATTCAAATGCTAAGAAAAATCCAGAGACAGTTTAGATCTAATTTTTAATTAACTACGTAACGAAGATTGTAGATATTCACCAATTGCTAATGGAATATCTATAACACATTTTTTCGAACTAAATCAATTATTCTAATGAGATTGTGAATTGTCGAAAGTATGTTGTGAAAAGTTCGAAATTAGTCTATATCATTTGACAGGTTTTTTTCTCTTGCTTTTTCGTGTGTGTGAAGTTTGAGATTTTATCAATACAGTCTACCATAAATAAAAACAACAACACACAAACGAATTCATCGATGTTATCAAAAATAATATTTAGCTTACTATTATCATATCTTCACAATGAATGTATTTTAGTCGATATCTGTTCTTATTTCTTATAACTCGAACAGAAAACTGTACTTAAGAAATCTTGATTCATCTTTAAAACGTATCTGTTTGAAGTGACGTGTCAACAATTCGAGAAATGGGTTGATTTCTTTTGCTCCGATCCCATAACTACATCATGCCTTGCTTACGCGTGTTTTCATTTTACTTTGTCCTCGTTTTTTGTTATTATGAAATTATATATTCTAAGGAAAATCTAATACTGAATAATATTAAACACTTACAATTTATTTGACCAAATTCACAACCGAAGACCGGCCTAGAACTGTTTCAATAATTTCGCTATTTACTTAGCACGGATTTGTTGATTTCATCACCTTTCCCGAGAATTAGGCTGCGTTCGGACGCATACCATCTGTTGGAAACACTTCTCACTCTATATATATTCAATCTAATTGAAATCAGGTAGAAACTTGTCCTTCGTACCTAAACGCATTTGACATTTGACTTTACAGCTTTGATTGAAAGGAGGCGTTTTGAAAATAAATGGTCCATATCTTAAACGGGCACAACGTTGCTTTTTATTGTATCTTTCGCAGAAAAACGTTAACAACATTTAATTATAGAACTTAAACCTTGGATTATTTCTCGTTTGCATCTGATTAACGGTTGTGAAGAACTGAATCACGAATCAAAATCGATCAAATTGAGTTTGGGTGTTTGGTAATCTAAGTGCTTATCTATAAATGTGATAGATAGTGCTGCTATTGTACTTGCGTCTCATTCGGTACGATAATGATTATATTGTGACTATCCACAGACTGGTAGCACCAAATTTAGAAGTGGGAAGGCCAAAATTCAAGTTCTTGTAGATTAGAAGAAGGGGGCGGGATTGGCGACTTAATGATTGAAATAAGTCTAATTACATGATGCAGTGCATTCGAGTCATAGTGTAACTTATCTGATTCCCCTTCTAGCTTGCCACAAGCCTGCTCAATGATACACACCAAAAAGAAAAATGTTACATGAATTTTGATTATGATAATACTTAATTAATGATTAATGAATAATCAAAAGTCATAATCACAACTGACATAATGAAATTACTTATATAATAATATAATGCTTATACATCATATTTTGTCCGAAAATCTTCCTACCAATTTTTTTTCAAGAACTATTTTGGTTTTAAAGAAACACAAAGTCGATTTCGTCAGGCTTCTTTGCTCCTTTGAACAATCCCTCTCAGATATATACATAAACATTTTATCTTTTACATGTGCTTATTCGACAACATTCTAACAAATCGATTAATTTCGCTATTTAGGCATACAAGTCATGAATAAGACTATCTAAACTTCGGTGTCCATCCGGAGACTTGGCATACATAGTTGGTTTAAGGGATACAACGATCAACAAGCTAGTATTTGTCCCCCCACTTGGAATATATTTCACAACCTTTACGTTAAATCATTAAATACAAGTTTAGAATCTCATTGTGCTTATTGAAAATTTGAAAATGATGGTCGATTCCGTCTTCTCCTTTGAATGAAACCACATTTGGCTCGTCTCGTGCTCTTCTTTGAACATGTTGTCCGAATGAATGTTGTTAGGTTAATCTGAATATCAGTTGTTCACCTCAAAGAGAGAATCTTACTGGACTGAAGAAAATGTTAAATCTATAGAAATTTACTTTAAAAATACTATGAAAATACATCGCCAATGCTAGACACTGACAGTATAAACTAGTAGATTCAATTTGATTATCCAAGTAAAGTTCCACAAATGTAAATATACCTTTGGTTCAACTGAATATCCCTAATGTTAAATTTTTATTTTGAATGAGCCGCCTCTGTTCCTTGACGGAGAAACTTCCTTGACTTTATATACAGTTCAACTACCAACAAACATCATATGTTAAAAAAAATACTTCTGAATTATACTCTAATGCATATCAAACGAGTAAAATATCCTTATTAATATTTGAATCATCAAAAATAACTCAAAATTAAACCCTGCAAATGTTTACAATAAAATCGGGAATAAATAAAACAAATATTTACAGTTAACTCAATTAATGTGTTAGGTGAATAGTATGTTGTGGGTAAGGGTCAGAGGGCAAATATTCCAACATCCGGAACTGTCGTGTTCAAGAAAGCGGAGGTGTTGATCGCAGTTCAAGGCTAGTGTGCGACACCCTTTTGTTTAAGTAGCAAATTCGAAATTAACTATCGAACAGTGGAATCTAAGCCTAACGAACGGATTGAAAGAACGATCAGGATAAAGGAATTGAGACACGTAAGTAATCAATCAAAACTACCGTCCTAGCGCTTCTCCGCAGAAGTGCCAATGTCAAGAATCATACGATCTTTTTATCATTAATTGCCCCGCAAGAGTAATCTGGTGCATGTCATGTGCATATTGGTGAGGATTTGACGTCGATATGTGTAATTATTGGTGCTAGATCCCATTTATGTAAATAGGAATGATAGATGTGACTTCGTATCGCTCAGAGATGGGTGGACATTTCTGTTCACGCCCCCCTACACACACAAGTTGCTATGTTTAGTCAGTTAATTGGTCGTAAATAGATTCAACTTGTTGCTAACACTAGGGTTTATATCTGCTTAATGTGCATTTATTTCAATTTTAGATTTAATTCTAGCGGTGACAGAGTTTGACATTGCATTTTTGTATTTAAAACCATTGCATTTGCATTGGACTGAAATTAAATGACAGCTTAAACTAATTCTGAAGAAAACTAAAAATATAATGTTCACTAAAGATTACAAATGAATTGATAACCTTTCACAATGTTTTATCTTTCTTATGGTATTCAAAAGTTTATGGAATTTATTGAAATTTAAAAAAGTTTCATATCCTCTCAGAATGCAATATATCTACCATCTAGTATAACAAAATTTTCAAGGTATATAATTAAATTGATAAGTGATAGTCAAAATATATATTAATATTATTATCTCAAACAATTTGATTTAAAAAGAATATGTAACATCCTACATATCATGCCACAGTGATGTGTTGTCTCCTGATGGTACATCACTTATAGGTGTAGTGTATTTTAAGAGGGCATTTAGCATGAAGTACGATGTGCTTATTGAGATGCTTCATCATTAAGTTCTTAACAAAATACTTTAAGTGCTTAAAGCTGATTAAGTTTAAATAGCCATTATGTGAAATCCATTGAGTCATTTTTTTATGAATAAACAAATCAACAATATTGTACCATGGTTGCGTGCACAATTTGTCAAATATCATTTTGAAAACATATCTTTAAAGCAGACAAAAGGGGTTGGAGCTTGGTAGTGTTTAATCTGTCACACAACTTTTCTTTACATATAAATGAGAAGGAATATCTCAACTTCTGAACATTTATGTAGCAATTGCTCCTTTATCATTGAATCTTATTTTGCGTTTAGGGGTGAATATGATACTCCATATATAGGGATGATTTGAACTTTAATCTGCACGTGTGAAGAAAAGTTGTACTAGTCTGATTCTGAATTTATTGTAATTGATAAGGAAGAATATATATAATGCATATTTGTTAACCTATTAAGAAGATATTTTTGGGATTTTTTTTCTATTTATTACAGGTTCTTTCTATATCATGAATGTATCAATTCTCTTGTATTTGTTTAACATGCCATTTAGACCTTGTAATTGAACTACTAATCAGCTTATGGACAACCGTCACAAGCACTGCAATACAATCCTATAGTATTTCAGGGTGTAGATGACCGATTAAGTAA
The DNA here is from genome assembly GCA_921293015.1 of Phorcus lineatus. Taxonomy (NCBI): domain Eukaryota; kingdom Metazoa; phylum Mollusca; class Gastropoda; order Trochida; family Trochidae; genus Phorcus; species Phorcus lineatus. The sequence continues at coordinate 52,309,581 of OV121083.1, forward strand.
CAACAGCTTACTACTTATACCTCAATAATGACCCATTTCGGCATTTTCTGTTCTGTAATGGATATTCTCTGTCCCTATCAATGCCTCACTTATTGAAACTGTAATTTCTAATTATGTTGTTCAAAGGTTTATATATCATCTGTTAAATACTGTATTTATTGATGAGTTGATAATTGTTTTGATAAGATCTTTATTTATGATTATTTATTGATGTTTGGATAAGCTCACACCACTGTTCTGTTATCGTTTTCCAAATCGTGGCATGCTCTCTTGCTCTGCGTATAAAGCTTTGAAATGTAAATATTGCAAAGAAGCAAAATTTTGCTCTTTGTTTTTTAATACAATTTCATTAAGTACGTAAATTTGATGAACAGAGATTAATTTTGGTATACAAATTATTACTTACTGATGTAACAAGTACCAATTTTTTAATCATTTAAATATATTGAAGGATACAGAGTGTCATGATTTCATGGAAAACTTCATTTCAGGGAGTCTTATATAATGGCGTGATTATTTCTTGACCCCAAAGCAGGTCTTATGACATGTTCACCCTATATTGAATTGTTTAAGCTTTCTCGAGTGAAGTTTTTAAAAACCTGACCGGTTGAAAAAGCAGAATGACATTGATCTGATGATAGGCACAGTAGTCTCTATCCTTATAATTTTGGCATACAGCTTATACGCAGAGTGACAACGTACGATCATACAGAAATTCTTAATTATGACTTTTACAGATAAATCATAAAATTCTTAAGTAAGGTATGACTATGATATAAGAAAAACTTTATAGTTTATAAAGCACTGGACATGTATTAAACTTTACAAGTAAAAAATCTTTGCATTTTCAGACCTGCTGAAGCAAACAAGAAAAACCCATGAAATTTCCTCCTCTCAGCCCATTTTTGCTGTTCCGTTTCCCCATATAGGTATCTATTGATTGGCTGATAAGCAAGATAGCATATATTCCCCTATCAGGACTTTCCAAGTGTAGTATATCGATAGCAGGTCAAGCATTGAAGAGACATGTAGTGAGTTGTTAGTGTCACAAATGCTCAACTCTATGAATGGTGTTATTTTATTTGTCTGTTGCTTAAACTATCATTTCAATGCTTTCTATTTAGTCGAACGACATAATAAAGGTAAAAAGTTAATTGGATGGAAAACCTGACAATCACTCAAATAAATTAATCAAAGGTAATTTTGGAAACATAACTAAAAATAGTTAGCACTTCATAGGTTATTTAACAAAGTTCACAAAAGAACCTGTACTAAGGTAAACCTTATCTCCCTGTTCCACTCTTTACCATCACGTTAAGGTTAAATCAGTTACTTATGATTCAGCTACAACAATTTGATTCAACGCACTGAAAAGTGACAAGTGTCTTGTTCCAATCTTTGATCTAACATGTCCAAATTTTGATCCAAATCAATAGTCAAATTGTTCAATGGAAGGAATCATAATTGTTTGTATTTTGTTGGAATTTTTTTTATGCATATAACATACTAATTTTTTTTTGTTTTGATTGAATAGAAATAATCAAATCATTTAATTAGGATCAAACATTAAACAAATGTCAATCGCTACAGTCCGAATGATCACCTTAGCACTGTATGAAGGGAAGCTAAGGCAATCATGAAGGATTACCACAGGCTGTCAAGTCCTTGGATCACATTATGTCTATGTCATGTTTTGCCTGCAGAATTCTGACACACGAACACCATCAGCTCTTCCTGTGAAGATGCAGCTGGTGTGAGTCCCGCTGAGAGACGTGACCTGAACCTGGCTGGACCCGCTAGGACCCGGTAGGACCAGAGGGAACCACCAGGTAAGGTCACTTCCATCCTGGTATGGGTGCAGCATCCTTGATAACCCATTTGCTTATGTTCTTATTTTCTTCAAATATCACCCTTGGGAAAGTTTAGACTCTTTGAGTTTTTTTTTATAAAATTAAGCCAATGAACCAGCTTGATGTGAGAGGATGGAAATAGGTTTATCTGTATAAGAGAGTTTGGAATAGTTTTTCACAGAGAAACTTTCAAAAGATATCTTGTCACCTGATTGGCTATTTTATGAAAGTGTCAGCTAATACTTATAGTCAAAGGTTGTTGTAAGATGTCTTTTGAGAGGCTCTGAGGTCCAAATAACGTTAGAGTTTGATTGGCTCACTCAAATCAAGGGTTGGTAGTGTCAGAGCAGATTTTCCTGATGAAAGGTCCCAGGGGTGACAAACTGTAGATCACCAGAACATTCCCTTTCAATGCTTTATTGTATGCTTGATATCTTAACAAACTGGTATTAGTTTTTAAGTGATAGAGTGATGAGCAGGAATGTGTTTTATTTCTCAGGTAACGTAAAAAAATACTGATCAGTGTAGAGGAGAACGAAAAGCTGGCTTCTTTCCTTATATAAACCCATTACATGCCGATATTATTACCTGAATGACAAGGTCTAGTTCCTGTTATCTGACTGCTGAGAATGATTTGGCACTGTTTCACTCAACAGCTTAGGTGTCAAAGTCTACAATTACTCTTTTTCCTTGAATACAACCCAGGTCTCTAAAAAGGGCTTGCTTTGAATACAACCTAAAGGTCATGGGGTGCTGAGGTAAATACAACCTGGGTAGACAAAAAAGATCTTGACAGAAAAAAGCAATCCAGGCCTTGAAAACAATCTAGAGTAATGGAAATGGAACTGCAGGGTTGTCTTTGAGGAAATATGGTATGTCTAGTTTCTGTATGTGGGTGATGGGATATCACAAATGATGCTTGTAAACTTGAAAATGAATGGTGTTCCAGAGTCATTGTTAATAATCAGTTTGTTTTAATCTAAGATTAAAAGGAAAAAATGGAAAAATTAAAAGGGATAGAATAGAGATAAATTTTCATCTACAATTATGAGATAAGTGATTTGAAAATTCGTCTTAATCTCTGATTGTCATAAAAATTCACATCACATCATGTTCAGGAGATATGATCAGGATGATGCAGTAAAGTTGTCAATGTTTTGCAACTAGCCCAGCAAGTTGTGGTTTTAGATCCATGACATTTTCATCATTTGTGCATATCATCTGTGTTTTGCTTATGATATTGCAATTTATCAAACTTTTTTCACCTCTGAAATTGTAGATGTCATTGTCCAGTTATGCATCACATTGCTTCTCACTTTCTATATGTACACATATATGCAAATGACCAAGGGCTTTCTTGATTTGTGTTAAGAATTTTTCTTACATTTGAAGGTAAGTGACTAAGTCAATGGTGCATTTCAAGATTATTACATGTGCGAATGTGTCATACCAATTTATTTTGGGTGATTTTTGACAGTAAAATACTGCAAGTAAATTTGATGATCAACTTTAGTGTCGTCATGTTTAATTATTTAAAAATGCAAGGGATACAGAATCCAATATTGTCATGAAGTATGGTTTCTAGTGAAAAGTGATGTGTGGACACATTAAGAACATGTAAGAATAAAATGTAGAATGGCTTTATTTAAAAAAAATTAAACATGTTCTCTTATAGCAAAATAGGATTTCATGAAAAGGATGTCATATGTAATAGATATCAAGACAATCGGTTTTAACAATAAAAGGAGTTAGAAAACAAATTTACCAAGTTTTGTTAAGGAGTTTGGTTTGGCTTAGTAAATCCTTTTCCCTTTTGCAAAAGGTTAGGAGTTAACACTGCCTTAAGTTTTCCCATGAAAATATGACAGTATCTTATGAATACAGATAATCTGGTTGTCTTCAGATGTCTTTCCCTTTGGAAAGACTTATTATTTGCACAAACGTATATATAATGAGGGAATAATTTAAAAACTTGTTACAGTGCCTTTAAAAAATAGACAAGTAGTGCTAAGTGCAATAGATATCAGAAGTGTGTAATCTATGCAATCACTGAGTCATTTTGGTCTGGATTAAATCTTTCAGGAAGTTGAAATTTTATCAGGTCCAGATTATTGTCCTTATAATTGCCTTTTTGATAAACATGCAATTTGTTGTCAAATCATAGAATATTATGAGACAGTTGTTTTTGAGTTGATTAAAAGAGGATAACATAGAATTTTATGAGACAGTTGTTTTTGAGTTGATTATAAGAGGATAAGTCCATATTTCATTTCATTCATCTTTAATATTTCTCTTTACCCTTATTTTGTGGAAGGCAGAACAATGTGACATGAAACAAAAGCTTGAAATAGATTTTTGATATATTTGTCTTCACTGGTAGTGTGGTTGGTGATTCAGGTAGGTAAGGCAGTCTTTTCAAAATCATATGGGTCCTCTAGTGTGTATAGAGTTGATAAAAATCTAAAATGTCCTTAAGATTCCATCTTACTCCATTCAAAACTGACCCTTGAGTTTTGGGCTTGTGGCCAGGCGATATTTCAAACACTCTGGAAGCAACTATGTTACCACTTTCGGATTTATTTCAAATTCTCACATCAAAATTAATATATAACTGTTGTGAATGTATGGATGATATTTATGAGAGTCTATTATGGCAGAGAACACACACACTAAAGTTCATGTCTCCCTGAGCTAAAGAGCCCTGAACTTTCTCCATTCTAAGATTCACTTTTTAATTCTCGGAATGTGTCATTTCAACATACAGAATTTTTTATTTCGAGCAAGTGATCGACATTAGCATCTATGTCGAAACGTCTCCTTGCAAGAATTAACAAATAGTTTATCAAATGCCTGCGTCATTGTTCATCAATTCAACTTCTAGAATTCATCAAGTTCTTTCTAGAAGTTGGTAAATTCAGGAAGACAAGGACATTCTATGGATCATTAACTTTACTCTTAAAAAAAAAGAGAACGAATAAAGAAGTTGATTATTCTTGAAATAATGTCCCTGTTGATTAAAAATCTGATAAGTGCAAGTTTCCTGCAAGGACAATAAGAAACTATTTAGAATAATCCTGTAAGTGGTGTCAGATCATTTGTAAATATTCCATACTAATAAACAACGCTGTTTCTTGGCGAACACAATGCCCGTCAGATGAAGTCTTCATGGAGTTACCAAGTACAGGAAGTAAGCTTCATTACCAGAGTACTTTGCTTGAAGTGACCATTGTGACAAAAGGTCAGGGGTCAACAGCCATCATGATTGCAGAATATCTTAGTCTACGTCTACTTAGTTATTTGATCTCTCTCGCTTAGGATTTGAGTTCTTTAGATATTGCATCATATATATATGTAAGATATATTATCATTTAGGTATATTATCATTTAAATATATTATCATTTAGATAAATTATCTAATACTGGTATAAGACCATTTTCTCAATTATGCAATTCTTTGAATTCTCTTTTCTTGTTTTTGATATTCTATTACCTCATTGAAAATCACATTGTGTGGGGCAAAGCTTAAATTTTGACTGTTTCACAGTTAATTATCATACTCCTAATAATTTTTGCTTGGGTAATGCACCAATCTGAGTGTTGTGTTCTTTGTTATGAGGTCAGAGGTCAACTCATTATAGGTGTCTCAATGATTTTTGTCGAAACATTATACGTTGTTGACTAGAGGACAATATCTACCAGGTGTGTTCATTGATTAATAGATCGTATTTGTCAGCTATGCAATACTGCTTTATCGATAGGAAACATTTAAACAATTGATACATCGATAGAAGATAGCAGGATAGTCTGCCATATCACATTGGAAGGTTGCATTAGACGTCCTCTTGCATTATTCCAGTTGGGTCAAAAGTCACCTCAATATTTACAATAGTCCTGCTCAATGATTATTAAACCTTCCCCAATTGGGCCCTTGGTTCAAAAACTGTTTGCTCAATGTTACAGTTAAAAAAGCTTTAACTTTGGGCTTTTGGTTCTTAAAGTTTTGAAATCTATTTTGATCTTATAAAGTCTGGAAGGTAACTTTAAAGTCTGGAAACAGCCTTTAGTTTCATTACTTATATTGTTATTTGTTATGCAAGTGTTTGAATGACCGCAGCTTGGGATTTTCTTTTCTTAATATTACGTTCACGTGTATATGTATATATATATAAATAATCCTTCAGAGGAAGTTATGCAGGAGGGGGATACCAATTTTTTCTATGATAAAAACATGAAAATCTAGCGCTTACAGAGAGTGGGCACTTAAATTATTGCGTCAAGTATGGTATGTGATGATGTTATATGGTGAATTTTTCCTTGATACCTACTGACCAGGACATAAATAAACTATTACGAAATGATTGATAATCTGTAAGATGATTATGAGAGATTAGTAGAGCTGTGTGACATATCGTAGGATCAGAAATCGTGGTACTTAATCTGATGTTATGGGTATCGATATACTATCTCTGTATTGTGATACATATTGTTGACATTTAGATTGTTTATATAGCCTAAAAAAAAGTCTTTGTTAAAAGTTGTTTTTCTTTTTATCGACCATCCCTAAAAATAGTGACGTGTCATGTATCATATGGAATCATATTGCTATGAGATAAGTGATACTTTTGTGTCCTGAATGTCTATAGGTGTACCAACACACCTCAAGTTCTGTAAATGTTGTCATGGAGTACTTATTGTCTATAATGTCTATTTTACCAGTATATGAGTAACAACTAACAAGAAATGTAAGATAACACATTAGTATGATACTCTCTACATAACATGCTCCTACTTGACCGATACTTCGAGCTTTGCTATCTGAGTAACATAGTAACTTTGTCTTTATCTCTGACATTTGAACTTTGAAAGATATTTGCAACAAAGATAAAGATGTTGTCAGGCAAAAGCTGGTAGGTGCATCTAGAAAAATCTTTACTCAAAACATTTTTCATCTTCGATGATCATTGTGTTTGTAAGAAAAGCAACAATAACTTCATTGTGAAATGCTCAATTGAAAAAATGTTGCTAAAAGAAAAACAAGGCTTCCGATGTTTATCACATCCAAGTGCACTTCATAAACTTGTTATCAAATATTTGTTGTAATTCTTACATTATGTTTGCATTTTCTGAATTTCTTTTCATGCAGTTTTGTACACGAAGATGATGAAGTATTTGTATCAAGAAATATAGATCTGTCTGTTACTGTGTTCGTGTGTCTCTTTTTCTTTTAGTACTTTTCTCAACAAGTATTCAAGAGATATGGGGGGAGATTGTTTTTCGATGTCACCAAAGGTGTGATTATGTCTCTTGATATTCATTTTGGTGGCCAAAAATAATTTCTGGCTTGTAAGATTGGCTGCTACCCTTGCATTCCCTCCCAAGGTTCCTACAACTATATTTCATAAATATCCACCTTTATTCTATTATTTACCTTTTGTACAAAAATAATGCAAGTATTGTTAAAGGGTTTTATTTTAGAAAATTGTATAAGATCAGTGGCAGAGTAGTCAGGTATTCTTGACAAAAACTTCATCATTTTCTTCTACTTCTTTTTGAGAGGAATTTTCATCAGAACATGTACCAGGTAAAAATGTGTCCTTTGCCAACTAATGCTTCTGAATCAGAGGACACTGTCAATGGTGAGGGATGTAGATGCTTTTTATCCTGGTCCAATATTTGACCTTTCTCTCTTTCAGATATTGATGTTGAGATCAGCACACTAAGCAATAGGAACATCAAACATGGTTGTCACAGGTGAGATAAATTGTTTTCAAATCTTTATTATTTTTAGTAACAGTATATTTAATGTTGTAAGAAAATGATTTTGTCAGAATAAGATGAAGTGGTAGACGAGAAGAATTGTGACAATATATAATAGTAGTGTGTATCATGAAAGTTAATCTGATGATGGTTAGCATATTCAGCTTTGGATCAAGAGGTCTGTGGTTTGAATCTCTTTGCAACTTTGTCTGCAGTAGAGAACTGTTCTACATGCATAAGGTTTGGTTTGGGTGCAATGCTACATTGAAGTTCAATGCAGTACCACTAATGGTTTGCTAGTTCCAGTCATTACTAGCAGGTTTCACTGAAATGCATAGCCACACTGGTGTTGCAGGCTGTCTGCTGCATTAGTACTAGCACCTGTGATATAAGTTAAATACTCTTACGGTGTTAAGCAACAAATCACCTCACCTTAATAATCTGATGACATTTTCATTAGGAATCAAAGTAATTGTCAAAAGTAAATATTTTTTATTAAGAAAACCTGTTATTATGTCATTTATCACATATATTTTTAACCATATTTTTTTCGAATCTTAAACTTCTGTATTTTCTCTAGAAATATATGTTGTGGTTTATCATCAAGCTAAAGTATGAAGTCACTTGAAACCTGCATAAGATAAGAATGATTTTTATAAATATTTCAGGTGCCCAAGACCCAAAGAGGTTCGAGGGGGAGGGTTTGAACTTCCGCGCCAAGTTAATCGGCATTGAGGATGTGCCGGAAGCAAGAGGAGACAAGATGTGTCAGCAGTCGATGATTAAGTTGAAGGCATTGGTGAAAGCGGCCGGGGAACACAAGCAGAAGATTGTCGTCAATGTATCCCTGGAGGGACTCAAGATTATTGATGGTGTTTCAATGGTAGGTAACTGTTGCCTGTGTATGAAATGAGGCAAAGCTTGGTGTATCATTTTCTTCCATCTTTAAAAAATTTTGTTAGCCACCTGTTGAAAAGGATATATTTGGAGAAATCAAAGCAAAAATATTTTAATCTAACAAGATAGGTTATGGCCCTCTCCCCCTCTCCATGTGGTCTGATTGGCATGAAAACATTGGTTTTTGTGAAGCATAATCAGAATTTGATGAGAAGCAATTGCTGAAAGAGTTTGTATCTTGATGTCTTGATAGTAAAAATTTATTCCAGAGGATAGGGTCATTTTTATCAAACCATAACTGCTCTATGTGCAGAGTCAGACAGTTACAGTTGATTGTTACAGGCAATACAGTACACTCATGCAGTTCACAGGATATCGTTCATTGCACGTGACGTCTCAGACAGCCGAGCATTTGGCTACATATTTGGAACTGGAGATGGAACTCACAAGTTTTTTGCAATCAAAACAGAAAAACAGGTGAGCAACATTTAACATCTGTGCTGATTAATCAACACCATAATCAACTTGAAGAGTTCCCCTTCCTGCAAGAATTGTTGACTACCTCAAATTATGGAGTCTGGAATTAGGGAGAACGGTCTGTTTCTTGTGTTTTTTAGATTAAATCTGGTATCTTCTGTTTACGGCACTGTCCCATAATGCAACCCACTGACAGTGCTCTCCGCTTAAAAGAGTTCCTTCCTTGCAAGAATTGTAAAGCTGTGTAAAATGATATGGTGTCTCTTCCTCAATCCAAAGTCTTTGTGCTCGAATATTTTCTAAATGTTTTTAAATTCATCTTTTCAATACAGGCAGAACAGCTGGTGCTGTCATTACGAGACTTGTTTCAAGCCGTGTATGAGATGAAGAAACAGGAAGTGGAAGACGCGAAGAAGAAACAAGAGGAAGGGACGGAGGAAAAGACAGAAGAAGAAGAGAAGAAACCAGAGACTGGAACAGAGGCTCAGGAGGGACAGGAACCAGTCTACCAGGTCAGGGGTCACAAAGTTCATAGGTCAGGGTCACAAAGTTCATAGGTCAGGGGTCACAGATATTATAGGTCAGGGGTCACAGATATTATAGGTCAGGGGTTGTTTAGTTCATGTGTCAAATATTGTAATACAGTTACCCTTGTCAGATAAGTTGGTTTGTAGTGTTATAGATTGAATAGATTTTCTGCTTAGGAGATTTTTAACTTTCTTGGCCTGTCATACACTGCATTATCTAATGAATTTATATTTTGAGAGTGTCAGTGTTAGGGATAACTAACAGCGAAGTAGACAGTAGAATACAGTAGAATAGTGACAATAAGTGTAGTTACAATTTACATATCTAGAATATGCTTGTATTGTTTATCACAGGTTCCTAACAGTCAAGTCTTGGCAGTTGAAAGTCCTGAACATATCTACTCAGTAAGAAATGTGTAGACAATCTTGCCACTGCTCCAGATCTAATGCTTTTGCTATAGAATAACTATTTACTATACTTGTTACCAGCCAAGTTAAACTCATCATCAGCCATGATACTGGATTCTTTCTGGTTGTTGCCTTTTTTGTGGTCTTCCAGTTGAGCATGGTTTGAGTTATCCCCCTTTTAAGTTATTTTCTGTCAATGCTGTTTTTCAATTTGTTGCATGATCTTGAACCTATCTCTCGCTTTTCTAATTAAATTGAAGTACACATATTGTCTTTGTCAGTGTGCTTATAATCAGTAGAGATGTGAGGTAAAATGGAAATATTTAATGCAATTTTGTATCATATTTATATAAGCTGAATAGGAATTAATATTCATAAAAGCTTTCAACAAAGTACAAGTGTTGATGTAATGCTCATTTGAATTTGATTTAATTTATGAGTATCAAACCTCAAGTATCTTTTATCACTATTATTTAAAGGCTTTTTCGAGGTCAGCACATTGGAATGATGTTGTTCTTGTGTTCACTGCAAAGGCCCACTCTGGCTTGTCAGTTCTCTAGAGAACAAATTTTTCTCTTTAAGCTTGTTAAAATAATAACTTTTCAAAATCTTGCAAACACAGCTACCAAGTAGCACTAAATATAGATCAGCTCCAAATTCATAAAAATGATAACTTTTCATATATATGAAATACAATAAATATTTTTAAGTCAGTGCACAGTAGTGGCCTTTTCTTGTGGTTTGGGATATATCTATGTAGATCCTATCACATCATTATGCATGTAGCCTGTGTACCTCTCTCAATAATACAACAAGAATTAAAGTATTTCAAAATATAATGTTAAGAGTATCTCTCTTTTCTGTTGGAATATAGAACTAGCCAACCAGGTTTTGTTTTGCCATTGACATTTGTCCTAATGGTAACAGATTCCCAGAATTGCAACCTGTGTCCTATCCAAGTGTAATTATATCATCGTAACATCCAATCTGTAGTTGCAAAATTTATCATTTTCACACTAACCTGTCGCCATGGTAACCAATCTATAAATGTGATTTAACCTTCATGTGGCGGAGGATTGTTCCCGTAGGTTCCCCAGAACAACACCCCGGTCCCTGGCGAGGAGAAGAAGGCGGGGTCAAACCTCCTGGACCTAGAAGACCAGCTGGAAAACATAGAACTAGTGGGTGTGCTTAGGTGCTTGCTTAACTCAGCTACACTCAGCAGCCGCTCAGTGCTTAGCTAAGCGCTTAGGTCTCTAATGTTAATTTCAGACATGTAGACTAACTAATGTGGCAGGGAATTTGAACTATAGATGTTATAAATTTAGTTGTATTTCCATAATACAATGATATTGAATTAAGAGCTTATGATGTCTTAAGTAAAGTTTTATGAGTTTTTTTGCAGGTTGGGTAAATGTTATTTCTTATCGAGCTAGATGATTTCAGAAATTTATTTTTTTTCCAGATCTTGTGAATTTATTTTTATGTGTTAAAACTACAGGAGACATGTAAATTTCTCTTTCTAATTCAACTCTGTCACATTTGTGATGGGGTTGTAGCAGTTCCTGAAACTTATTCTGTTTTTGAGAGATATTTGTTTGCAGGCTAGGTTTTAACCAAATGAAGAAATTTTGTTATAAAATTACAGGAAACATGTATTTTTCCCTAATATTCCTGACTTTCCTTAATTAACACATTTCTACATGGTGATGGGGTTGTCATTGCATGTAATCCATGACATGTGAAGCTTTATTTCTATAAGAATATGGCTGCATGTCAAGTTTGAGATTTCATCAATTTCATCTTCTAATGTATTCATCTAGAACCTTTGCATAATCATTTCTGTAAACTTTTTGTTATTTGGGTTTGATTGAATTTGAATGATGATAAAATGTTTAGTAATAGGAAAAGTTTCGTTTTTGAAGTTTGGTGAATTTGGTAAAGCATGGTAGTTCCCAGAGTGAATATTATATCAATGAGAGAATTCAAACAACCATGTTTTGATTTGAACTTCATTGCAATGTAATTACCTTTTGTAAAAAAGGTTTGAAGAGTAACCAACTTTTTTCATGAAAGTAATGATATGTTGTTTTTAGGAACCTTGTATTTGTACCGCAGTGTAATGATATGATCAGAGATCTGTAATTACAACTGTGCTTGATTTTTATTATTTATCAAATCATATGATGCAAAATTGATTTTTAAAATTTAAAAAAAAATACGTGTAACCTGTAACACTCTCTCCCCTAGGGAATGCACACGTTCGACGACATGTTCAGTAATGCGGCCCCCGCTACAGAAGGAGGCAAGACCGACCCCTGGGGAGCAAGCGCCACACCAGAGAAATCAGCCGATATTCCACGCAATCTGTCAACTGGGTCAGGATTGGATGATCTTGCAGGCCTGGACGACACATTTAAAGCTCCGCCACCATTCTCCGGAGGTCTTGGAGGCAATACATCTGTCAATCCCTTCTCTGGTCAGCAGTTTGGAGGTCAACCCTTTGGTCAGCCAGCTCAGTCAATGGGTCAGCCTTTTGGACAACCTGCAGCCCCATTTGGAACTCAAGCAGGATTTGGAGCTCAGGTGTGTAATGGTTAATTGATAAGGGTGTTTTGTATTGTGGAAGAAATAATAGATTGTTTGGAGATATACAACAAAGGTTATCAAAAAGGGAGAAGACAGTTTTGGTCTTCTGGGAATGATCTTCAAGCAAAGCTATGTGGCTTTATGGGGAGAAGTCTGTTTGGTAATGACTTATTGACACTGTAAAGATTTTTTGACTCCTGAATTGATGAAAATGAAACATATAGTCATTGAATTATTAATCCCTTACATTAACATGGTTAATTCCAGCCCGGCATGAGGCAGCCATTTGGACAGCCTGCAGCAGGATTTGGTCAACAAGCTCAGGGCTTTGGTCAACCTGCTCCTCAAGGTTTTGGTCAGTCTGCACCTCAAGGGTTTGGACAGCAAGCTCCAGGAGCCTTCGGACAGCAGGCCTTTGGTCAGCCAACTGCTGGCTTTGGGCAACAGGCTGCCTTCCCTGGAGCTCAACGTATGGCAACTCCACAGGGTTTCCCTGCTTTTGGGGCAGGCTTTGGTGGTGCTCCAGCCCAACCAGCCGGTCAACAGAACCTCTTCCCAAACACAGAGCCAGATCCGAACATCCTGGCTCCAACAGTCCTCAACGAACCAAAAGAAGATTCAGCACCGAAGGAAGAAAAGAAAGATGCATTTGCAGGTCTGTTGGATGGCCTTGGTGGAACAGACCCAAGGAAGAGTCCAAAGGCTATGTTTGCAGAAAAGAGTGCTCCACCCAAAAGGTCTCTGAATGAGTTGAAGGTGGACCTTCAGCCACCTCGGAGCCCAAGTCCTGGAGGTTCTCCATCCCCGGGCATCATGCAACAGGCAAGTGATCCTTTTGGTCCCCTCAGCACAGACACGGGTCAGCTCGCCAAAGTGGCTGGCACCTCCGAGGATCCCTTTGACACTTCATATGTGCACATTCCCAAACCTCAAAAATTACCTATCGTCTCTGCACAAGATGCTGATCCCTTCCTTACCCCTGTGGCACAAATGGCCAAACTCAACTGTGATAGAAAGGACAAAGATTCATCAAAACATAAACGTTCACCTAAAAAGAATCCTTCAAATTTAACCAATGGGAGCATACCTGGGTACAACGAAGACTTTAATCTGCCTTCTCCTGATGAGCCACCTCCACCGTTACCAGCAGAGGTGAAAAAGTCTTTATCTGGTGTTCCTCCACCGCCACCTCCGCGGCCCAAACAGGACGTGAACTCGACAGTGCGACCTCGGCCAGTGCCTAAACCTCGTGGAACTCCCTCATCAATTTCCTCCTCCTCCCCAACTCTCTCCAACCACAGTGATGACCCTTTCTCCCCGAGCTCAGGCACAGACATGTTTTCTTCAACTTCAAGCATTGATCCTTTTACCCAAAGCTCTAGCTCTTTCACAGACCCCTTCCATCCCAGCACATCCTCCCCTCATAATACAAACCCACCACAAAAGAAAAAAGACCCCTTTCTCCCTAGTCAGTCGAATTTTGGGGATTCTTGGGACCCTTTTAGTGATTTTGATAGTGAACAGTTTCAACAGAATTGTTTCACAGTGTTTGATTCCAGTTCACAAGGGAATGGATCTGTGTCCAAACAGGTGAGTGAACATACACATGATGTCTTGGCTCTGTGGCTTCATTCTGGTGCTGTGGTACTCTGTCTGTCTTGCATGATCTGAAGTGTTCTTCAGTTACTCAATTGAGTCTGTCTCTTGCTGGTGTGTCTGTCAACTAGTGTTGTTCTTATATAGATATACAGATCTGTGGCTCCTTTCACATACCTGCTCAGCCAAGGTAGATATTTATCTATTATGCAGCTATAATCCCCTGATTGTCATCACAGCACTTGCCTCCTATCCTGAATCAATAACCATTAAATTAAAATACTTTAAATCAAGCAATATTGACAGTGACTTGATGAAAGTACCAATAGAGTATGAGTAACGAGTCAGTGGCAATATGAGGCGAATCCTGAAAAGGCAATCAGCAGATTGTAGGAGCAATGGGGATAAGTAAACATTTTATACAGCAATCTCAACTCTAGTCCTTAACATCACATAGAAGTAACTTTGTGCTTTGTGAAAAAAGGCTCCAGAAGTAATATCATGTAGATTAGAGAGAAAAAATTCATTACCATGCCAGTTTGATACTTATCCATTCAAAAATTGATTTTAAAAAAAATCGGCCTCTTGATAGTACATATACTTTTTTTGAGATAAATTCATTTAGGGGAGATCTGCATAATATTTAAGCGAAATCTATTATATGAGAGATAAACAAGTTTTTGTTATAAAAACTTCTACATTGTCAACACAATAATCAATACATTTTATGTCACCTGAAGAAGGGGTAGTAAGTAGCCAAGAATTGTTAGAATTATAAAAGGAAATTGATATCTGTTGGATCGGTCTTGTTCTATGTTCTAACTCATTCTTCAGGTCCACAGTAAGGAGGATAGGGCCTCTATTTATGTTTGGCATTTTTGTTATGTTTGTTTTTCTAAATACCTTAAAACACCTGCAAGATTGCTGTTGATTGTTAGATTGATAGAAGATTACGTGTAAATTCTACTGGCATTGTAAAAGTGCTCATCTTTTCCATTCTTATAGATTTGATGGTTAGAGTCCATAGTTTCAAATAAGACACTGATGCACAGCAATATTTTTTATATAAGTAATTCAGAGATAATGCATATTTCTAGATATTGGTACCTTCACACATACATCTACCATATATGTACCTTGAAAATATGTATAATTCAGGTAATAAAACTGCTAAAAGACCACAAAAATTAATGTGATGCACATGAACAACAATGTTCTAATTTTGCTATAGTTAATTCAAAAGCAATGCTTGTTTTGTGTGTTGGAAGATGTTGTAGTTACAGATATACCTTAGTGAAATGATTTCAACCATTGTTTTCATATAAGAGATTATGGAACATTCAAAAGCTGCACACATTTCTAGTTCAGGAGTTTGCACCAATCAATATTTCCCATTTTGTGGAGAATGATTTTTTTACATCCCTTAGCAACTTTGGTCCTGTTACCTATTTCATTGCAGGTGTATCAAACTTTAAAATAAGTTTATCGTAGCATTTATAGAAAGCTCAAGTGAGTGCATATGTCCCTCTATGCTAGAGCCAAATAAAGAGGAAAATGCATACCGCATTGGCTGTAAAGGGGCAGTAGCACGTTTTTGGTAGGATCATTTCTTAAATTTTGTCCACATAAACAGTAGTTTTATGCCAAATAAAGAGAGTCAAACATCTCATTACTCTACCAATCATCAGTAGTCGTAGAGGAAATAATGAAGATTCCAACAAACCCACTAGCAACCATTTTATGTGAACACCTTTCAATCATTTGAAGTAGGAAATGCAATAACATTACTTCACCGATCATATTATGTTCATTTTCAAACTGCTTCTTTTGATTAAATAACAATGTCTTGCAATTAGAAACTCTTATTCAAGTTTTTGTGAGGTGACATTATTTATCTATAAAAACATGCTACTGCCCCTTCAACATATTTAAATCTGATTTCTACATTATCGAAATCACTTTTTGTTTATGGGGAACCAAGTCTCAAGAACTGAAGTTGAGGCTTTGAAGAAATTAAAGGGGTTTTATTATCGCTTTGTGTCCTTCTCTTCAGCAAACATATCATATCTCATTATTGTCTTAGAAAATTCAGATTTTCCCCGCAGTTTTCTTTAGTTTTCTTTTTTTTGGGCATGATTTGCATGGCTATTGCAGATGTTGTCTTTTTCATTGTGGAATATTTTACTCAACATTTGTTTTTTTGCTCGTTTACTTTCTTTGATTATAGTATCTCCCTTATTTAGATGCAAGAATACTATATTTAACTCTGTAATAATTTCAGAATAAGATTGAAGTTAAGTTCAGCTTCTATGTTGATGATAGTACTTATAGATACAACAAATCCACATTAATTTACCTTTATAAATCCCATAACTTATGCATACTTGTTGAACTTTTGATAATCCTATATTATACAAAGGTTTAAGAAATATATTTTTACCAAAACCCTATCCGACAAGAAAGTGAATATATTGTTTGATGATTTATTAGGGTACAACTAAGGCTTGGGAGTCCTTCGCAGCATAGAGGTGAGGTGAGACATCGCAAGTGTTGGCATGTGGCCCCTATCTAGTCCTTTTATACTAGTCATTAGTTCAGTTTAGAGAGGGAAATATCTATGCATGACAAAATGTGTATGCATGTGGCCCTTACCTGCTTATGTTTATCTAAATGAGAAGTAAAATTTCTCATTGTTTCAGTTTGAAATGATAAAGTGCATGTATGTATCTAATCATTGTAAGTAAAACATTGTTTCACTTTGGAGAGAGAAATAAATGCATGAAAAATATGTATGCATTCGGCCTATATCTAGTTCAGTTTCAAATGAAACATCATTTCAAATCAGGGAGTGATTAATTTTTATGCATGGCAAAAATTGTTTGGTTATGACCCATATCTAGTTATTCTAGTAGCCATTTTCATTTTTAGAGACAAAAATGTATATGCATGACAAAATATGTATGCATTTAGCCCATATCTAGTCATTCCAAATGAGTTGTTATTTTAGTTCTTGAGAGAGAGATAATGTGTATACATGATAAACTCTGTATACATATTGTCTATATCTAGTCATTCCAAATGTAATATATGGTTTAGAGCAAGCATGTGAATGAATGTGACAAAATAAATGTATCTGATCATCGATCTACATTACACATTATTTCAGTTTAGAATAAAGAATAAAAAGTGCATGGTAAGCTATGTATATGCAAATCGCTCATTCAAAATTCATTCAAAACTGTACATTCTTTTTGTATAAAGAGAGACATATGTTATGACCAAATGTGGTCACATCAATGTAGGCGCCCACATACTTAATACAACGTGTTTTTGTAATTGAAGCACTCATAAAATATTATGTTAAATATTACATTGTCTCTGACACTATAAGGACGTCATTTCAACAAGAGCATGTCTCTTAAACTACACATTTTGGCTAAATGCTGAAAATATTGCTCAAATGTGGCCATTAAAATAATAGATCACTCAATCACTGTCAAAACTATACATTCTAATTTCCAAAGAGTTGAAAAACATCAACCCTGATTTTATGTGCATGTTTTTTTTTATGGTTCTTAATCAGAATTATATTTTTTGGTGGAGTCTTTGGACACATGACTTTAACACTGAGTTGATAAGAAAATCATGTTACTCACCAAGATAAATGTAAGGTTTATGAAACTTGTAAGAACCAATTCTTCATTGAATCTCACCAGGGTCTCAAAAACTAAGTTCTTTCAGGAACAGTTTTGCTTGGGTGTTGGGTCAGTTCTTCAATGAACTTCTATGCAGTACCTGTCATGTCATATGCTTGATGACAGTGTTTTTGATTATCAAACATTTTTTAAAAAAAACGAAAACAAGCACCCTTTCCAATGCTGTCTTGTTACTTGTAAACATGATTGTCCAAGTAAAAGACTTAGAAAAGTTTGTGAACGAACATTATTACATTCTTAGTTATAAGTCATGTTAGTCTTAATATTATCACCCTAATTAAACCATGTCAATTATGTTGAATGTCAATATATGTATTTGTATAAACAACAATGTCCCCTCAAATTAGAATTCAAGAAAAATATACTAACACAACTATCTTTTTAAGTACCAAAAAGATCAATGGTTGAAAGGACATCGTTCTGACATTTTTAGTTAGATATCAACACAGTTTTTTCAAATAATCATATGAATTATATTGAATGAAAATTTAATCTTAAATAAAGTATCTTATTATATCTAACATGATTAACATGGAATAAATTAGAAACACTTTGCACTTTGTTGACAATTTTTTCCCTGCACATTTCAGCATTAGTGTGACCTTTGACCTACCATGGTGAGTTCTGCTTGTCTCTAGGTCAAAAGTCTTTTCTATTTACAGAACTATGCCGTGAACCCTGCGGTAAAATCTTTTCTTTCTAACCCCTAGTCATTATTCAAACAGCTGCCTGCCAGTCAATTGCTGGTTAATTTCAGATGGGGCATATTTGAGAAGAGGTCAGCTAACCTGTCTGGCTCGTTGTATTTTAGTTATACCAAGTACCTATCTCAGATTGCAGGACTAGTCAAATTTTTAGGATTTTTTTGTTTGTGAAACCACAAGCCCTTCTTATCAGTAAGAGGGTAAAATTATTTTTCAAAACTGCCAAATACTTTTTTGTTTTTACTTGGAAGGAGGACTTGTGTTGTTTTTTTTTTAAATCAGCGACTCCCTGTCTTACGTTTGACAGGCCCTGTAAAATATTCACACAAGGCAGACATGCAGACAACTTTTGCAAATGGCTTAAAATGAACACAACCAACAAGTGGCTGAAGGGCAGACAACTCTTTCTAACAATGATACTAACTTGTATTCTCACTAAGAAAAGAATTCTATATAGATCACTTGAACGTACCCGCAGCGAAGGTTTTCAAAACCTTACTAACAAGAAACAGCTATACTCACTAACATATGAATCTATTCCATACATGTATATATATACATATATATATTCACTTCCCGCTACAGAGTATTTGTAGTCTGAGAGCTACTACAATGCCCTGATATCTACCACGGCAATGCCTCATATTGCTTACGAGTAATTATTCATTGAAGTGTTCAGCATGTAGTTTTCCAGCCAATGAAGTGGCATTCTGCAATGAAATTGAAACAAATATCTAAAATCAAAAGTTATGTTATCCGGGTAGTTATGTTATTGTTGAACGCAAGTAATTTTATTGGTTGGTCAGATATAGCGATATGAGGTATTGAAACAGACAGTAGACTGTGAATAATCTTCAAAGCCAGACTCTAAAATAATCTTCAAAGCTTTAGCAAGTCCCAGTCGCCTGTTTATTATATTTTTTAAAGATTTTAAACTTTGGATTTATTGATCAAATTTTCATTTCAGAGTCTAATTTTCTGAACAGAGCTTGTTTCAAGATATTGGTTAATTGAGGGTTACCTAGTTATTTTATCTTTTATTTTTCAATGTTTTACTACGCTAGTCTCAATATGGCAATTCTAGTATACCCTTTCACGACAGTATTTCTTTGAAAGGATATCTTTTCTCATATCATTTTAAGCAAAAATATTTTTCTGCTAATCTGCAGGACATCAGGCAGGAATATTGTCTGAATATCAGGCTTACAGTGTTTTACGGGGTATAAGAAACTATGGTTTACCTTAAAACATTTTTTTTTCTCAAGGTCAGCTAATTATCCCATAGTATTCTAAAAAAGTTAAAAGGGACAGCCCTCCTGAGAAACCAATTTAGATAGGAAAAACAATTGTTGTGTGGATTCAGCATATCAATACCTTGATGAAGTTAAAGAAAAAAGAATATTTTTTCAGAGTTATTGCCCGTTTTCCAGTTCTTTAATCTTCAAAGCAGTATCTTTTCTGAGAAACCAATTAAAGAAGGATAACCAAATTTGGTTTGTGGCTTATCAGTACCTTGTTGCAGTGTGAAAATGATAAGTGTGAAGTTATTTTTTGTTTTCCATTATTTTACTCTGATTCAGCAACGGTTAGGAAAACGTGAGTTATAACGAGAACCAACCTGGCAGGGATGTTGATGAGTATGTTAACTTTTCTTGCAGGGTTTGAGGTAAAGAAAATGAAGTGAGACATTATCTTTGCCATGATTTAACTTTGGTTATATTTTCACGATTACTAGAGCTTTTTCAAATTGTGTCTATCTTTTTTTGTTCCAGGACCCATTGTATGCTGTAGTTAACAAGAACCCTCCCCCACCTGCTGATGATTCGCTGATATAGAGGTCAAGGTCATATGTTATGTCAAGGTCAAGTGTCATCAAGGTCAAGGTCATTATTGAAACATGCCTGTTCGAGGAGCAGATAATCAACCAACAGAAAAGGAAAATACTCACATTTGAGGCAAATGGGAAAGTGCATTCTATCAACTTAATGTTGTTTTTACTTTAATATTTTATTTTAATAGTTTACTTTTGATCAAATTTATACTTTTGAAGGCTGTTTGCCTCTTTCATGATATATAAGTGAATACTACTTTAACCCTGTACATGCTGTGGGCGAGACAGTGTCGGATCTTACATCAGTGAGGTGTATACATATGGACACAAGTTTGGATAAGAAGTCATAATATTGTTAAGAAGGTTGTTTGACATCATTTTGCATGGTTTCAATTAGTATTGGGAGTCAAGTATTACAAGATTGGTTCAGTACTGTAACGGATTGAGCCAGTAGATATCGAAGTGCCTTTGTGGAGAATACTATTGCTTGTTTAGATATTTTTTAATAGAAAGAAATGATCATATTTCACAAAATACTGCGTCTTTCTGTAGCAAAATACATCAGTTTTGACAAGAGGACTATTTGCTTTATATTGTTTACAAACCCTTTTTTTTTGCATCAATAATTATTGTACTTAATCAGTGTAGATAAATGGAAATAATACCTTGTGTCAATATTTATTGATTAAAGAAAGCTATATTTTCATGGCATAATAAAGTGCAAAGACATAATGATTCTGCTTATCAAAATGTAAAGTGGTTAAATGGTCTTGATGATGGTATGGTGTGTCTAACAAATATGGTGTGTCTAACAAACTATGGTGTGTCTAGCAAACTAAACAATCACAAATTATTTTGAGAATGAACGAATCCTACAATTTCTTACAAATATAACATTACTTGAAGGAATTGACTTAAACTGGTAAACACAAAACACCAGAATTCTAAAGCAATATAAACTTTACATTTACTTTACGACTTTAAGTGATCAAATGTGATATTTTCAGAGCAAAAAATTTCTATTGCTATGCAAGAGACTTTTTTGTTTCCTTAAAGTATTAGTTACCTTGAAGTAACAAGGTAAATTCTGTTATAGTTTGATGTTAGATTAATGCATTGATACAGTTCATCAAGTGAAATTAGCAGTAATGTTATAAATCAAATAAGTATGTTTTTGCATCTAGCAAATTATAACTACATGGTCTGTTACATGCAAGTAGGGCTTCCACAGACTCAAAAAGTAGTTTTAGTCAAACTTATTCTGAATCATGCTCTAGTACTCGAGTACCTGTTGAACCCATCTTGCAAGTGCTAAAATCAACCAATGAAAACTAAGCTCGCTTGACCCTTGCAGTGTTGCAATCTCATTGAAATGAAATCTAAATGCTCCACTACATTACGAGTGTAGATCTCACCAGGCTCCGTTACGTGAACCGTCAGGTTTGCCTTAGACATAATTCAAATCGGCCAATCAGCAAATTTGCCCCGTAATCTATTTTGCAGGCGAATTGTATTTTCGTCTTTTAGTTTGTAGTAATCATTGAATAATTTAAAATTTCGTGAAACAAATTAACCATAAACATGCTAAGAAACAAAAACAACCAAAACATGTACAAATACCAATACTAGGTTTCTTTATGGTTATATATTAGTAATTTGCGACGTTTATATACTAATGAGATTGACCCTTGTTTCGTCAAAGACTGAAATGTAATAACTAAATCTGGTGGGGTAAATGGTATTAATAGACATATGCAAGACTTAAACTTGTTCTCTGTAAAATCGAAAATATATAAGAGTTTCAACTTCGACTTTCGTCTTGCAATCTCATTGAAGGCCATCAAGATATGCGCATTGCAATTGCTTGAAGGTATCTTTAGCAAGACAATGAGATATAGAGGTCAAACTGAAGCAAAGGTTAACCTGACAGCTTGAGGAAGGGAGCCTAGTGAGATCTGTAAGCGGATATTAGATTTTATTTTAATGAGATTGGCAGTGTTGTCAATATTTTCACCGTTGAACCTCAATTGAAAACTCTTTTAGTGGCATTCTAGGAGTTGTAGAAGTAATGAAGTACACGTTTTTATGATTATTCATAATGTTAATCAAGAAGTTGAATATCCATAGAATCGTGTACTTGACTCAATTGAAATGTACAATATTTTAAATCTCTTTTTTTTAAATCATGACAATTACACTTTAATGATTAGGCTATTTATCAACACATGCATGTTGTATCCTTACTGATATTTTTAAATAAAAATTTAACAAATAGGTCCAAAAATTACAAAACAGTATTTCTGGGAAAGTATTGACTAACTTAGATTGATGTTTGTTTGTGACTTTAGAAGAAATGCTGATAAGTCATGCTATTGATTGGTGGAAAGCTGACTTCCTGTCCTTCTTTTCATTGGTTGGTCAAGCTGGACATGTTGATAAGTAATTTCCTAGATGTAATGAAGTTATTGAAGAGTAACATTAGTGCTGGTTTGAAGATACAGATTAGGTTAAGTTTTCGTATTATGTGACTATAAATCATCCTGCTAAATCAGCGTATATGAATCCACTCTCGCTCCTTCCTAATCCTGATTTCTTTTGCATCAAAAGCCTTGTATGGGTGGATCTTCTTGAATTTCAGCCAATGAGGTTATGCAAGGAGCGTAAAGGTACAATCTTGAACTCAACAGATTTTCCATTCGGGTTATGCTGCTGTTGCTGAATGCGAGTCGTCTCATTGGCTGGTTAGCTGTTGGCTTGAAAGAGATCAGGGTTTTAGGATGGAGCGAGAGCGGATTCATACACGCTGATTTAACAGGATGACTTTAAATGTGTATGATGAATTTAGTCAGTGATTTATCTAACGTAATTGTAAACATAGTAATTTAGCAAGAAGGTTGGTGGATGTTTTTTTTGCATTTTGTCCCTGTAGAAAGATGAGATGATGTCAAGCAATGTACCCTTGGGAAGGGTCAGAATTTAAAGTTTATTATCTCAACAGAGTAACAGTTTATTGTGAAGAAAGTTATTTATGTAACAGTCTAGATTATTTTGCGTAACTTTTCTGATTTTGCTGTCCTGTCTTTTGTTTTGTTTCCTTGTTAAGTTTTCCTGAGAAGAATGTAATTGTTGAATTTGATATTTTTATTGTACAAATTATTGCTGCTAAAGCATTATGTCTGCCTATCTTTGTGCCAATTCCTGTCGTTGGAATGTGATTTTTATGCTGTCCCTAAATTATTAAACAGTTTCTGACGATGCATATTGGATTGTGCATATTTAAAGATGATTGTAAAATACTGAAATTGTTGAATATTGCAAGATTTGCCTATATTATAACCAGTTTGATTTGACACCAATTCACAGTTTTAACCAATGTATTCATAGCACGATTATCTCCCCTCACACAGTAAAAATTGCAATGTTTTTTGCTTTTACATGTCATTCATTAGGACATGTAAGCTTAAACTGCCATATTTTCTCAGATTTATTTCACCTTTTGCACAGTTTAAAAAAACAACCTCAAAACCTTTTCATTAACTGTCTTTGAATCTTTAGTTTTTATTTCAGAGGGTGATTCAAAGAAAATTTCGTAAAAATGTTTTTACAATTATTCATATATAAATATCCAAATTTTTAATTATCATATTCAATAACTATCCACAATTTACTTAGAAATTAAGTAACTTCAATGTGGAATTAAAGAAACTGTCCATTTAAATAATGTACAAAATATTACAACTTATCATAAATACTTCTTTTAAGTCAGTCCACTTTGCTCAACATTGCAAGCTTTGTGAAATGCTTCATTTGAGATCTTCCAAGAGAATTCAATGTTCAGAAGTAATAGAATTATCTATGCAGATGCCAAAGTGGTGTAGAAGTGAGTCTTCCTTGTGTCTTACAGCCGGATTTCTCAATAAATTTATGTAAAAATACTCTCGTTTTGTTTTTTGAACAAGGCATAAATCAACCAAGGGCTTGTTTTAGCCTTTCTGCAATTCATCCTCTTATATGTTCAATCTTGTATGTTCAATCTTATATGTTCAATCTTATATGTTCAATCTTATATGTTCAATCTTCAGTGCACCACATCTGAACTAAGTAGTTAGAAAAGTCCTGGTGGCCGTTGCACGAAACGGTCGCATACCTATTCGTCGAATTTCTAGCTTTAGGATAGAAAAGTCCGTTCGACGGATCGGTACTGGGATTTTAGTTGTTAGGTGGCTTACATAACGTTGGAACGTTCCATAAAAAGACAAAAGGGGTGTTTAGACTCATTCATTTTATTCTGATCATTTGAAGTTACGATGTATTCGTTGAATTTGATGAGTGAATAAATTATCCATATAAACGAACGTGCTGTCGATGTATATAACATATCATCTTCATTTGTATGTATTTTATGAATAAATACATGATCATGTAAACATTTCGTACATTATACATTCCATACATTATATACACAAAATTGTACAGTATGTGACTGACTTATCGACTTATCCAAATCTATCATACTCCGAGTAATTGTCCGACACAACTAAATCAAGATAGGCCATGACTTTGATGTCGCCGTACTTGTGTCCTCTGTGGTAAGCGTATCTTGAACGTCTAGCATTGGGTAGAAACTTCACTTCATCTGCAGCGTTTGCCATATTTCAAAGTATGAAGTGATACATAAGTCATACACGTATCTAAATATAAGGGACACAAAGGAACAATTAAACATTCATCTGTTACCCTTACTCAAAGAAAAGGTTTACAGTCAACATAAACAGAAAGGAGTTTTACAGTGTGATCCCTGTGGTGTGGTAATATGTCCGTTATGCGTCCCAGAAAATAAGACCTTCTCATGTAAACAAGCGATCGTAATGATTGTAACAACCCGTACACCCCTTCATTAATTAACATAGATTCTCCCAGTGTCTCTTGCTCGCCAAGATTCGACCGATCGGTACAAAATCACTAAAGCGTTATTTGACGGATAGGTACAGTTCAGTTTTGAAAATTTGACGGATTAGGCCGTAATCCACAAAACAACTTAACACTAAGGTTAACCTAAGTGCCATCATTTAACATTGCACTAAGGCTACCTTAGTGACTTAAGGTCACCTTAGTGTTTTGTGCAACGAGACCCTGGAAATTACCATTTATTGTCTGGACAGCACTGCATTCAAACATGTTGTTGGACATAGCAGCAAAGGTTGAGTTAACCAGTAAAAGAGACTTGCTGGAGGTATCCCTGTGTGTTTATGTAACCATGATATTGGTTTGGTCTGGCAAAACATGTATATTTGATTTTACAGAAGTACCCTTTACGAACATGATATGCTAGGTTAAATGCCTTCTATATAGTTTATGTAATATTGATGTGATTTGGGGTGCCGCTTTCAATGGTTTTCCTTCTATTGCGGCTACTAGTATTATTTAAGGGAGAAAACCCGCAACGCCATTATGACTATGCATTGAGATGAAACCTGCGAGCCATGGGTTGTACTGCACTGAAATTCAGTGTAGTATTGCACGCAAACCTTACTGCATGTAGTTCAGTTCTCTACTGGAGACAAAGTTGCCGGGCCCCTGGCGGGATTCGAACCACAGACCTCTTGATTCG
The DNA here is from genome assembly GCA_921293015.1 of Phorcus lineatus. Lineage (NCBI taxonomy): Eukaryota > Metazoa > Mollusca > Gastropoda > Trochida > Trochidae > Phorcus > Phorcus lineatus. Next base: position 52,335,544 of record OV121083.1, read on the forward strand.
AAGCCGAATGTGCTAACCACTGACCTATACCGCCTCTTATATATACATCAATAAATTTAAGCCATTATGTACCTGTGGTATTCTAGTAGCAAGTCAAAACTCAGTCAGTCTTTTCTTCTGACTTTAGACTATCAAAAAGGGTCACATTCTGACTAATGGAACAAAATTAATCTAAATTCACATTTTCTTGACCATCTAGAGGCTCTAGGGAAAACATCTGATAGTATTTTCACATCAGATACAGCCACTTTTTTCAAATACATAATCAGTTATGGCAAAGAGATCAAAGGAAATAATTCTTCACTTTGGATGAGTTTAGTTTAACCTACAAATAACTTAAAAGCTGCTTTTGGTTAAGGGTTTGTTGTTTGATAATGATCAATCTACTGCATCTAAGTTATTTTATTCAAAATATCCCAAGCTAAAACCGAAAATGTCCGCAACTGAATGCTCTTATAGGTACTACATGTTTGGAAAGCAAACAGCTAATTGAAAACTAAGAGACTATATTCTCTTCCTACAAAAATACCTTTGACATAAATTCGATGTTTAACAAATCTTATCTTCAACCTAATCTCATCCTAACAAGGAACTCAACCAATGGATTTGATAAAACTCAGTTCAAATCAGGAATTTAGTTGAAATTGGTTACAATTGTTCAAGAGAAACTATTTGGACTTTTTAAAAAAAGCTATTGATGGGTTATAGCAGAGTATCTGAAGGATAGGTTAATTCTTTTAAATCTTGTCCTTTATGACAATGAGGAATATGGAAAAAAAACTGTCAAAAGGATGCTCAATGTCATTGTATGAAAAAAAGGCATGTCTGCCAGCCAGTAATCTGGTTACTTTTGTTCAGGATCTGTAGGACTTATCTTTAAAGTTTTTCTTAAAAGTTATAACAAAAATAACTTTTGCTTGCTACCTTTCAAATTTATTTCATACATGTTATTGCTAATGATTTAATCTACCGGTACATTTGGTTAAATCAAGTTAATCTAGATATATTCACAAATCTTATGGAGGTTATGAAAACATTGGGGTGGAGGACAATTGCCACCCGGACAATTCCCACCCAGACAATTCCCACCCGCCAATTGCCACCCGGACAATTGCCACCTAGGACAATTCCCACCTAGGACAATTGCCACCCAGGACAATTGCCACCCTTTAAAAAAATGAAATTTTGAGACATTACTCTAAGAAATTAATCAAGCTTTGGCTTGGCTGACAAGTTGAGCTATTTAATGAGTGTTGTGACAATGCAAACATTTGAAATTGAGTTGAGTTGATCTTTTCCACAGTATAAACAAACCTCTGTTTAGAAGTTCATTTTAATCCATGGATGGATTAAAATTACAATAATTGTTATTGAATTGAGTTGAGCTACTCCACTGCTCAAACCTATTGTATTCTATTTTACATGTATTTCTAATAAATTATAACAGACTATATAATTTGGGTTGGTATGACATACAAGTGTATTGTTCATTCCATTATGGATAACCAAGTTCAGTTTGTGAAGTCAGAGAGGGGAGTCAACAAGGTTCATTTTAAGGGTCACCGGTATGTTAGACACAAGGAACTGAAGAATGGAGTAGTTAGTTATCATTGTGAACTGAGAAGAAAGGGACATTGTAAAGTGTCTATCCCGATCTTCCCACTGGTTTGCTGATGGTACTTTCAAGACTGTGCCAAGTCTGTATTATCAACTTTTCACAATCCACTGCCTGGTAGGTGAAAATGTTGTACCATGTGTTTATGCCCTCTTGCCTAACAAACAGGAGGTGACATACAGAGAGGTGTTCTCCAAAGTGAAGGACTTGCGTGAAAGATGTGATCCTGTCTCGATCATGATTGATTATGAGAGAGCTATATGGAATGCTGCTTTTGCTGCTTTCCCTGATGTCGCAGTGAAGGGGTGTTTTTACCATTTGAGTCAAAACATCTTCAGAAAGGTTCAGAGCTCTGGTCTGCAGACAGAATACAGTGCCTCCGCTGAAATGCAGACACAGACGAGAATGATCGCAGCCCTTGCCTTCATCCCGGAGGACGAGGTAGCAACAGCATTTGAGACCCTGTCCGAGAACCTGCCTGAAGAACTCCAGCCAGTAGTAGATTACTTTGAGGACACCTACATCGGCCGTCCACAGAGGAGAGGGCATATCATATTTATATTGTTGAATTCATGACAATAAAGTGTGTTAAATCTCATAAACATTATTATTTTTATTTTCGGTGGCAATTGTCCTAGGTGGCAATTGTCCTGGGTGGGAATTGTCCTAGGTGGTAATTGTCCTAGGTGGTAATTGTCCGGGTGGCAATTGGCGGGTGGGAATTGTCTGGGTGGGAATTGTCCGGGTGGGAATTGTCCTAGATCCGAAAACATTGACATTGTACTCAAAATTTGAAGAATTTAAATGGATTTTATGAGTGCTTCAATGCCACCAGTGTTGACACTCATGCCATAGGTTACAAAGGAAAGAAAAAGGCTAGTTAAATTCTTAAAGTTGCCTGAATTCTTGCCCACTCAATTCTGAAGATGTGATTTCAGCGATACAGACTTGACCTTAACTCATTTGTGAAGATCCTTAAAAAATGTTTGAAGTTTTAATCATAGTGACCTTCACGAGATAGCATCAGACAGATCTGATTTTGGGGGAAGCTGTTTTCTCCGGGTGAAAAATATAAACTATAGACTACCCAGGAAGAAGTCTTAAAATTACAAGGTTAAAGCATTACTAAGAGACTCTTAATTGCATGAACATAGGGTCTTATATCCTAACAAAAGTGTTACAATATAGCTCTTCACATACAAACATCCCTCGTGTGTGTAAATAAATGAATAGCTATCTATATCTCCAAATTTACATATATCAACAACCACCTGTTGAATGTATTAAAAACCAATCTCTCAGGTAGGAACTATTGTTCAATATATTTCACACATAAGAGGTAGCTCAAGCTATCAATACCCTACCTCAACAAATGTGTGCAATATATTGAAACATAGTAAATGAACTGTATTCTATCACTTACCCTTAAATATTATAAGTTGAAAAATATCATCTTCAGACTGGTAATTAATTTATCCTTTGTTTGTTTGGGACTATTTAGTGACAAAAATAAAGAATTAAAATTTACTCCCTTAATTTTATCCAGTAAATGTACCCTTTTGATGTTCAGTTTACCATCCAAAGAAGCATTTAAAATTAATTTGAAATTTAAAGTTGATGGCTCTAAGTCAAGGGCAATAACTTCAAAAGTGCAAAATTTCAGAGTAATAAAAAAATATGGGAGATGATTTCTTACTACAGGTAAAAATTTGACTGCATTAAGTCAAAGGCTGTTACTCCAACAATATTCATCAAATGCCAAAAAGCTGAGATGAGCATCACTGACTTGTCCAAACCATGTGTAAAGTTCCATATAAAGATTATTAAAAAAACTTAGGGATTTTCCTAAACAGGTACCCTTTATGGGACAAATGGAAAATGCCATAACAATATTCCCATTTTGCTTTGCAGACGGGGGATAACAACATGGCTCTCAAAAACCATTCCTCGTGAGAAGAAACCATCTACGGATTGATTCTTCCAAATAATGAACAGACACAAAGATTGTTAAAAAAAGAAGTGTTTATTACCCAGTTTTAGCATAAACACCCCTACATAATTTGTTTTACAGAGCCATTTACATCAATAGCATGTATTTTACAGTTATCTTTATACAACACCACCTGACTCAAACATTAAATATTTAAATACAAAACAAAGTGAAATCCTCTAACGATGACAGCCTGCTTTTACATGGATATCTCTGAATAGGGCGCAGAGATGATTTTATAAAGTCAATCCGATTCACATTCACACACACATTTTAGCAAGTCTTCTTGCGACAATATTATCGAGAGAATCACGGTAGTTGACTTGAAGGGTAAAACATCTTTCACACAATGTCCAATGCTTTGTTTTAAGAAATAAAAAATAAACAGAAACTCAACAAGTTTTCCTTAACGTGCTTCTAACAAAGCTTTGACCCCACTAAGACTTCCCACAGTGTACGGCATGTTGATGTCATGAAATGATAGATGATCGATGAAAGAATGAGGTGACTATCTGGAAGATTTCTACAGTTCGTCGTGATCTTCATGGTCCTGCAACAAGAATAATGTCAAGTTATAGACGCATCAAACTAGTCACCTTCATAAATGAACAAACTTTTAATGATTTACAGCTAATTATTCATTATCAAAATGGTTTGCTACATTGTAAATCAAGTTTCATGAATTTTGTAATCAAATGAACCCAAGTTTCATTCTATAATTTATCCTATTCCCAAAAACGACTTCAAGCCAGTTCTATTAAAAGTTATTTTCTGAAAATTCCTGAAAACTAATTTATGTTTGCCGATACCTTGGAAAACACTTTGGTTTGTCATCTCAAAAGAGTTAATAAATTCTTTTTAAAATGTAAACATATTGAACTTCAATAGTGTCACATTAAAATCAAGGTAACCTTTGGCTGAATGAAAACCCGAGTCAAAATAAAAATATACACTTACATCTTTTTTATCATCATCAGTTGCTTCCTCTTCCTCCTCTTCATCTTCATCGCCTTCATCGTCATCCTTCTTCTCGTCTGTGATAAAAATGTAAAAATGTAAACACAATGTTCAAATGGTGCTCAACGCGTATGACATATATCATGATACAGAAACCATGTCACATATATTGTTAGACCAAGTATCGCCAATCGATAAGATAAATTGTCAAAGCTCCAGCAGATACTAACGCTGTTTTGCAAGCAAGTGACGAACTACAACAAAATTTCAAAACATACTTCTGTAACTACTGCTCGGATCTTGATATATGTATGTATATATAAATATAAATCAGAAGCCGGATGAAAGATAACCGAACATCATCTAAAAGACAATCAAATGAAATCAATGACCCAAAGCAAGGCCCACCTTAAATCCTAATTCAATTGATTAATAATCAATTGTAACATACCTTCTTCCGTTTTCCTCTTTTTTTCTTCTTCCTCTCTCTGCTTACGTTCTTCCTCGTCTTGAGCATCCTTCATCTTCTTTTCTGGATCCTGTAATTATGAATAAAATACTATCAAGTTAGGGAATAGAAATCCAAGATGAACAACTATGAGTAATTGTTGCATTACATTGATAGCGTTCTACTCATTCCAATTGTGTACATTTAACCAGTGACCTATACGATTATTGTGAACTTTCTATTTTGAGCTTTTTACTGTAAACAGGCCATTTAAAATCATTTGTCACAAAATGATAAGCTGTTGAAGAAATAAGCTTACAATTCATCTAGCAATATTTTTAATATAGCATGATATCCTTGCCCAATATTAAAATAAGGCAGAGAAAAAGAGAACAGTTTTGAAAGAATAATATCTCTTAGAAATTGAAATGAATTTCCTTAAATAACATTATCTCCATTTAAAGTCAACAAATTTAATATTGAAAAGTAAAATTTGAATTGTATTAACTGAAATTTAAAAAAAATTACAAACAATTACAAATCCTCACCTTTGTTTTAGCCCATGTTTCCTCAGCAAACTGTTCAGCAGCTTCCACACTGTCTGTGATTATGATGTTGTCAAAAATTGTGCCAGATTTCACCTGTAAAAAAAATATTACAAAACATAAGAAAACCAATTGGTAATGGTTGAATTACAAACCCTTAAATATTGATGTCAAGAAACAATTTGATCAATGCATTTTTTAGGTTCCCCCAGACTATCAAGTGTCATGACAACATCGTCAGTCCATTTACAGCAAGACATTAATTCAATGTTCACAATATTTTTTTCCAGGCCAAATTGATTGTTTCAGGCTGTTGCAAAAAGTATCAGCAAGCACTTCATTATGTTTGAGGTGATGGTTGAAGTTAAAACCACAACTTATTTAATTATGACATTAGCAGGATTAAGGATATAAAATCCTTTGCAGGATAAAATATCAACATGATTACATTCCATAAGGAAAAATCATTTTTCACGCACCTGCCATAAATCAAAGCCGATAGCGCCAAAGTCTGTGTATCTGTAGAGTTTGTCGTCTGGTGAGTATTCAGGGTTGTCAATCTCTGGGTGGATCCACTTGCCTTTGTAGTCGGGGTTGTCAATCTGCTTGGGTTTCCACTCTCCCTGAGAAAAGATTAACTCAATTAGCAACATAGTGGTTGAAAACATATCTGCTATTGCAGAACCAATTCTATTTTGCCTATCAATTTTGATTTGAATTCTACCTTGTCAGGTCTGACTTATATACATAGTCATCAAGTTCATTTAATGAAACACCAATTGGAAAGATATAGAATTATTTAGTATTGACTGGTTTGTAATTAGAAAAGCGAGATATCTACTTTTCAAAGCTAACTAGTAAATTTGTAATAGATATTCACCGAATAAATCACCACAAAGACATTTGGCTTATATTCCATGTGCCACGTCAACAACAAAATCACACAATTTACACATTTTCTTTGAAAAGCAGCATTGAGGGAGGCCACATTTGTCTCAGCAAGAGCCACTTACAAAAAATATATAATTGGAACTGTATATCACACTAGGTACTGAGGTTGTTAAACATATCCACTTTCAGATAACACTGAACCAAACAAATGATCAGCATGTCGAGATTACCTTGTAGTCAGGGTTGTCGACCATTGGGGGCTCCCATTCTCCGTCCATCTCATCATCCCAATCGTCGGGTTTCTTGGCATCAGGGTCGGGGATGTGCTCTGGCTTGTCCCAATCCTCTGGCTTGGTGTCCTCTGGGTCGTCGATCTTTTCACGCTCATCCCAGTCATCGGGCTTCTTGGCTTCGGGGTCCTGCAAAGGATTTAATGTTACTTAGTGAAAATATTCACAAAATTGATAAACTGAGTTTCCATGTACCTATATTGTAATCAGCTCCTCTCCATATTCACCAAGGGCATGAAGGAAAAGGGTGAGTGAGTGAGTGAGTAATTGATTAACGCCGATTGGGTAATATTTCAGCCATTAGCGGCGTATGAAGGAAAAGAAAATCTTAGTTAATATTAGCCGTTCCATGTTACGCAATATAATTTACATCACTTATTTATCCAAATGCCCATCAGAAGATACTGCAAGAAGCTAAATCTTTCCCACTACAACTGCAAGAACCCATTAGACAACAAACAATACAATTGGTCCTAAAAGAACTTCAATCACCCCTAAGACAACTTGATTTATTTAGAACACTCTGAAACTGACGAATGTTAAAGTTTATACTTGGTGGTAAAGAATTAGAGAGGATCATAATAAAAAGGTTAAACTTACCTTGATTTTCTTCGCTGGGAGGAAGTCCCAATCGGCTTCAAGATCTCCACTCTCTACTTTCTCGTTATCGATTCTGACCTCGTATGTGTTATCAGGTTTAACAATCAGGGTATACAGATGGGTGAAAACATCATCCTGAAACATTATAGAATGGTAATACAGCCCTTGATAACTTTAAGATACCAGCCAAGGTACCTTAAACTTGAAACGACAGATGTTGCCAATTCATTATACTTCATTTTGCAGGTCTTCATTTTTTTTGAATAAATAGCCATTGACTGTAAAGGTAAAATTCAAGATCTATGGCAATGTTTTTAGTCATTGCTTTTAATCAGACTTATAACTGTCAAAATCGCCATATTAGTTGATGCAACAATTTCAGTTGCGGAGAACCTTGCAATGGCAGATGTGCCCTTATTCAGTTTCACATACTTCTTAGCAGGTCACACAAGAAAATAGTTTATCAAGTAAATAGCCGTTAAATGTTGATAAATGTTGTTAATACCCAGGACAACTTCTTTGGATTGTTGCTTTTAAATCAAAATCTGAAACACTCAATTGTGCTTTTGGTTTCTGAATCAGTTGACGCAACAAATAGATTACTTTTGTTCATTTATTCATTGAAAAGACAATGAAAGCAAGAACGAGTACAAACCTTGCATCTAATATCCTTCTTAATCAGAAGATTTTTGCCTTTGTAGTTGAAAATGACATGGACTTTCTTTGTACCAGGGCCGCAAATATCAGGTCCTGAAAATCAATTACACCATAAAATAAATTATCATAGGAAAGCATCAAATTTCAACAAAAAGATCAAAGATCATTTGTCTAGAAAGGGAGATAATCCATTTGAAACTGGCATATTTGCAAAAATCCCCAATCCATGACAATCTAAGAACATTCACAGATATGAAAGAATAGCTGCCACTGTCAGTGTAGGGTAATATACTTTTAGAATAAACGTGAACTTTAATTTTCAGTGAATGATTCAATAAAAGTTACTTGAAATAAAATCTGCTTGACATACCGAACATGATATTATAATCCGATTCTCCGTGCATGTCTTCCAGTTCCAGCGTGCTTGGGAAAATTTTGACATAACCACCACCGCAGTCAATGTTCTGTTCATGCTTGACGGTGAACTGGATCACAAGATCTTTACCCTCATTGCTGAATTTTTGATCAAACTTGCTAGAAATTTGATAAAACCTGGCATCTTGTGTTGTTCTTAAACCTGAAAAATTTGTCATTACATTTACTAAAATGTGATAACTTGCACTTCTGCATGTACAACATAAACTCAAGTCAGATGAAATTAGATTACTTTTACATCAATTTCATTATTTCTGCATCAATATAAAAAGGATTAAAAAAAATGTATACCGGTAGAAATAACTGGAAAGAGTACATTTATCCATTATCATTTGACAGTGTGAAACAGTCTAAGATCCAAACACATTTAGATTTAAAATAGAATAGCTTTAACAACCTATTACTTTGACTTGGTGTTTGCTCCGTTTGGAATTCATATATGAAAATGTCGAGAGCATTACTTACCTTTATCTTTTTCAGCATCTCCGTAAAATTTTCCTGCTGAAAGCTCAAATTTTCCGATATCACTTTTATGTTTGGACACAACCCATCTGTCATCAAGTTTGTCACCTGTGGAAACAAGAAATATTAACTTAAGATTAAGTTCTTCTAAGTTATTGCTAAGTTAATAGCAGACAATTTAATGGTTTTAAGTATACATCAGATAAGGTTGAACATATAGATTGAACTTCTGTAACTGCTTATACCGATAATAAGGCCAACTGACTTAAAAATGTTACAAAATAAGGAAATATCTAGATGACATGGTAGTGTTAAAACGATTTTTTAACATTTGTCAAAATATGATACTAATATGCCCTGCCCACTTTTCTGAACGATTTAGACTTATTAATTTATGGTGTATAGAGGTCATTTAAAATTTGAATGCGAGAATCATATATTGTGTGGTATAGATAAATAAGCAGGAATAAGTATAATGAAAACCCAAATCCCAGATGGCATTTAAAACTTAGTATGATGCTGAAAGTCAAAAGCATGTGGCATAATGTGAGTAAATTGAAGATTTCATAGTCGCGCACCTGCATCGGTTAAAAACATTGAGTTTGCAAAATCGGACCACAACTCACCCTCAAATTTTTCTTGGAAGTAAATAGTGGGCTCGCACCATACTGCACCAAAAAGTGCAACCAAAATCGCGACCGCCTTCATCTTTGGTCAGCTTTCGGAAAGGACCTGCCAATGCCTCAAGCCCGAGATAGTTAATGCCGGTTCTCCACGTGATCTCGACAGTTGTACGCTTGCGATTGGCTCCCTTCGACCAATCAGAGCTCACCACGCGCAGAGCGAGGAATCTCCCTACACCGAAGACACGTCGGACGTCTCCGTTGGCTGCCGGGTATGACCGATTGTAAAACAAGGGGAGGTTACTCTCATTTGTTGATGTTTGCAACGGAAGTAAAGAAGAAAGTCTCAATTGAAAAAAGCAGTATTCAGCTGTGAATTAACTGATATTTTAAGGTTAATACTGAATTTTTTACTTTATATCAGAAAACTCGATTGTTTTATTGGAGTGTCTTACTATTTGTAAGGCGAATTAGTGCGTGTTCTGCTTATCGAAAGTGCTAAAATGATAGCATTTATTAGACAAGTTTGAACGTGAATTTCACTGATTTGGGTCATCGCACATAAAATCCGGTCACGACTCACGATACCACCTGTTCCGCCCAGTGTTGAATAAACGTGGAAACTGTGTCAAGCTACAAATGTGAACTGCTGATTGGCTGCAATTCTTATTATGGGAAATACAGTATATTTAGTGTAGGTCTACAACACAATTTACCTGACAGTGTCAGTAATCGTCTTGCTTTTAGATGTTATAATCCTATCCAAAAAATTAAAAGTAATGAATTATAATTAGTTTGTAATCCTTTTTTTTTTGGAGCACAATCAAACTTTAAGATGCTTTCATTTACCTTGTAATGGACTCTCATTTGAAAACAAGGTTTGACAATATCTTGCCAAATGTGAATCGTCGTTCTTTAATTTCTGATTGACTGGTCCTTGTGTCATGGGTTTACAGTCAGAGAAGGAAGACCAACCTGAATTTCAAAGATTACTTGAATACATCAATGAAAAATCAATGATTTTTTTGTTGACTAGTTGTCTGTGAAACCAATGGATGCAACATATGCAGATCCACATTTTAACAACATAGCATGCCTTCGAAGAAGCTGGCATCATTGGTGTGGTCTGCTATGTTGCTTTGAGGGAAAATGATATGATACTTTTACTAATTTTACAAAAAAATATATGTATAGATATAATTTCCACACATTTACAAATGAAACATGATAATACTACTTGTTTTTTTTTATCTGATTGTAAAATTTGAATCAACCAAAATATTATCCTTTTTAACCTGAATCAACCTGGTTCTGTTATAATCATACATGTTAAATTGTATAACTGGATTTAGTTTCCGCAAAACATATCCCTTATAGGACTGTCCTTTTAACATAACTATCCAAAAATATTGATTCGGAAATAGTGTCATGTGTTTTCAGCCGCTTCTCTGATTTTCTGTTAGATAGAATTTACAAGGCAGTGTATCAAAGTCAACATTCCATAATCACTCAGAAAGCTAACAAAAAGCGTACCAAAAACTCTTCAAGCAATATTTTCAAATAAAAAGTATCTGCAATTGAAATACTTTGAGTCAAAATATATCCTGAGGAAAACTACTAATAAGTGCAGGGTGAAGAGATCAATTTTACCATTTTTTCTTTCAAATATATGCCAAAAACTAAATATTCAAAATAACTAAAATAACCACTATTTTTTTTAAAAATGATTGTACTGACAGAATACTAACATATCTTCATTATATACTTTCTAAAAATGCAAAATAATCAAAAATGCCATGTTAGAATGATATGCAATAGAATGAAAAAGTAGGAGGAAAAAACTGAGAATTTTTTAATAAATGATTTCAGGTAATAAGAACTATTTGCATAAATACATTTGGTTCGAAATGAGATGATTTCATGAATTTGGCCGCAATGTTTTTTCTTCTTTTCTGAGAATTACCTACTCGTGGCTGTACATATCAACCTCCTGCTGATAATAAACCGACCGGCAACACAGTATCTTGTCAGCTTTGTTCATAATTTGCTAAAATAGTGCACATCATTTTCATAGAGTCATTGTGAAGCCAGTCATTTGATTAGGAGTATGGCAGGACAAGGCATTTGTTATCAGTCTAAGGATTAATCATTAATAGGGTAGAATTTAATAAATATATAGTTTTTCTTAAATAAACTGTAAAATAATGTAATATTTTTTTCATTTCATGTTGAAAAAAACCCAAACAAAATGTTGGACTCTGCAAACTTGATAAAAAAAAATTGAAGATGCTGTTGAAAGTGAAGACATGGTAACCACAGAAAAGTACACATCTATTTTGACACCCTCTTGTAGCTACAATTGATTGATAATATCTCAATAATGAAAAAGAATCTTGAATGTGGAATGTTTATTTTGACAATATATAAGAGATATGTGTGGTACATAAGAACCTGGTCAAGTGGCATTTGTCAGTAGTTTGCCGTCAATATGTATTCTTTAATCTGCTTTTCACAACCACATGCATATAGACATTATGTAAGAGATAAGTTGATGATTGATATCATACTTCACTTGAAGATGTTTCATTTGAAATAGTTGGTGTCTTGACACATGAAAGTCACATCATATTCCATGAGTACAGATTTGCCTCAATGTGTTGGCTTCTTTGAGAGTGTCTGTTTAGTTCAACTCGATGTCTTGTAATACACTCCGGTTTTTGATAACCAAATTAAGTAACTTATGTATACATTTAAAAAAACAAAATGGTTGAAAGGTCTTGCAACAAAAGGTGTTATACATTGAGTACACCAACAACATTTTTAATTTTATTATTTGATGAAATGCTTATGATTTAGATTAAACATTAAAATTCTTGCAACTAAAGTACTATTTGTGGTAGAATACGATGAATACAATAACAATTAGTTTCATTATCTATTTTTTTGTCAAATAAAATGTTTGTAATGCAGAGAGCTTTATTCCTTTTACATGTACCAATTGTATTCTCAGTTAAGTTAATATTGTCTATATATATCCTGTAAATACCATAGTATTTCAGTTACAATTATATTCTGATAAATAGAGGTTATCATGCGAGTATGTTTTGGGATTGTAAATATCCTGCATTAGGAATAAACATTGTATTTTGCGAGCCTTGGCGAGCTAAATACATAGTGTTTATTCCTATTGCAGGATATTTACCATCCCAAAACATACGAGAATGATAACCTCTTTATCATACAATGTCATTCTGCATTCATTTTGCCAAAAAAGGTCAGCCGTCATTACTGAAGCTGTAAAAGTTATCTTCAAATGTGCGCATTGATATATGCAAATGAACAGCGTAATGATATCCACGGTAAATTGACATTAAATTAATCCTGCATTCTTTGCCTTTGAGGCAACAAAGCTGTTGTGATGGCATGATCTAAATGTTCCAGTTGGTCTTAGAATTTGTTTCTAAATAAAAAAGATGTAAACGAAAATAAATTTGCGTTTCGAGAGTACGTGTAGATTTGAACCCGGAAGATTTCGCCTTTGCATTCACACGTACTCAAGCGGCGAGCGTATCTCACTTACAACGAGAGTTCCTTCCCTTTTCCAAATGCAAATGGCAGCTTCTGTAAACGCAGCGTTACGGATACATTAACTAATACTTACTCTACTTATTTTCCGAAACCCAATAAATGATGAAAACATGTATGATACATCGAAGCTAAGTATGAGGTCAATGAACATGTGACTCAATCTGCCTTAGGTTTCCGTGAGTAAAAGATAACTCAGTTCATTCATTGAAATAGCTAGGCCTATATATTTCGGTAGATTTCAACCAGCGATGTAATTAAGTTATTATTTTGCACTGCTTGATCATGAACTTCACGAAACAGCTGCACAAAATCCGTTTATCATTTCGTCAACATAATTTTGATGCATTAGATGATGAATAATTTGCTGAAGCCATCCGTTTGTGCAGGCATTCCAAATCATAAAGCGTGTGACGTCATAGTAATTTTCAGAAAAAGTTCCGGCACTTGACCTCTGTAATTTGCATCGGTATCCGCATATGACCCCAACGGATATCGAAAATATCCGTTGACTTTATTATGCCGAGAACACTATCCATTGTATGATAAAATCAATTATTTAATAGATTGGTCCTTTTACTATCACCAGGTGGCGCATATTTCATTGAGAGCTGTAAGTGCAACATGTCTTCACAATCAGATACAGCCTCAATGAGAAATTGACCAGCAACAGCTGTTGAAGATGAGCCGAGCGTCAGCGTTATTACAAAAAGTTAACACTCAACTCAGAGGGGAGAGAGTCCCCATCCAATCAAAAGAAGAAGATGAACTTACAGTATGTACTGATTACCTAAAGTTGTTATATGCTGTTTCGTTTTTTTGCTTTACCAATTCCATAGCTAAGTATGATTTTGATACCATGGCCCCGTTGTGATAAATAATAATGGTTTTAAATTTTACAGCCTGTTGAGCTACATAGTTCCTGGCTCTTTTTTTTAACTGCTGTCTCTCTCTTTTTTTGGATGCTTTTTTAATCATTTTATTCAATTACATAAACTGTCACACAAATGATGGCTTAGATATTGCCTTGGGGGCCTTACACAATATTTCATTCATTCACTAACTCACTATTGTATTCTTTAATGACATTTAAGAAAATAAATGATGAATCTATATTTCCCTTAATAGAAAAATTTAATATTCATAAGACTTGCTCACTCCTTTAAGGCTGCACTTGTGGAGAATAAACTTTACGTATCTAGGTTTTCATTATTCACGGGTCCAGATTTTATCCCCAATCATTTTATCTTTCACATGACAATTCTTTCTTTGAGTGACTCTTTAATGATTACATGAATAACTTTTATAAACTGTAATACTTATTTATAATAGAAGGATGCATGTTAGGGTAGCAAGAAGTAAAGTCTAAGATTGAGTATTAAAAGGTATATTTACTGGTATATATTGTAAATATTTTGTAATAGTTACTACCTTAGTTTCCAAGTTTTTTAGGAAATACAAGGACTTTTTGTCCATGAGGCCCTTCAATATTTTGTATCAAAAGATAACATCGTAAGCTATGTCTACTAGATTGTTCTGTTCTTTTGAGTGCAAATTCAGGCTAATTCAGTAAGATAATAAAAAACAGTTTTCTTTGTACAGTACTGATGAATCAAGTGTTAGAATTAACTTTCTTGCTTCATGAGCTTAGTTAATCAAATGTTATGCTAAGTGTTGATGTTGTTATCCGCGCTTCATTTAGGCCTGTTTAAAAAGAGGTTTTCAAAAGAGTCCTTGCATCCGATATTTATAAGGATTCGCTGTACAAAGAATCCTGATTCTGATGATGAACCGGATACTATTTTGAAATTTTTGGCACAAAGAACGAGGTCCCAGTGGTTTGTTACATAGTTTATTTTTGTCTGGCAGTCATTGTTTTGAACCTCCAATCAGCAAAATGTTTATTCTCTAATATTTCTGCTATTATTTATTTTTTAGTACAGTCTACAGCCATTAAACAAAGCTGAATATGTACGACATGTTCCAAATGATACAGTTAAAATTTCACGTAAAAGAACTTTTTTCACTAAACCACTTGGTTAAATGTCAACTTCAGTATGAAATTTGCCTTGAGTGCAACCCTTTGGCTATATTTACCATTAAAATTCAAGGTAATCAGGTCATTTTATGATATAGCTACTTGAAACAAGGCAACTTTCTTCTTCAATGACTGTGCCCTTGGGCAACTAATAGTGATTAGCATCTGTAATAGATATTTTCTAAAGATAGCTTTTGTGTGATAAAAACTTTTAATCCCTGTCTTGTTATATAACAGGTGTTTATGGCCTTGGTGATGAGTGTAAACTGAGTCAATAGTGATATAGACATGCCTTAAGGGATGATATGGACACAGCCATACTGTGCAATAAACCTGTGTATTCACGTGACAGGTTGTGACATAATGAAATGTCTTTGGTTTATTACTTTCAATATCAACCAGTTAAATTGATGAAATTAAAATTATTTCACTGTTAAGTAAGTAATCAACTGATCATCAAGGCAATTAATTTTTGAAACCTTTCATGTGTAGTGATATATCTCACATATTTATATTTTTTTAATTCACTTATATATGTCATGAAATAAACAGTATTTTGAAAATGTTTGTAGGTTAATAATGACAAAAGCAAAACTTGTGTCTCAAGGAAGTACTTTCCTATTGATGCATAAGAAAATTTATTTGTATATTTTACCCATGATAATCCTTGTAATACCAATAGTGTCCTGGGTTATCCATGTTTGTTCTTTTGGTAATTTGGTGCTGTCGAATAAATTTTCAGATACTTTGCAATGAAGAATTGCTCTTTCCAGAATATAATTTACTTGTTATATATATATTGGTAATTTTTGTTTCTCTTAATTTGCATAAAGTCTTCCTTCCCTGTAATATGTTTTATATTTTTTCCAGAAATATCTTTCAAACTTAGCAAACAAGACCGGCACACAGGCAAAGTCTGTAAATTTTGAAGACTATGGCGAGAATATCTCCATTTCAAGTGACAGTAATTTACAAAAGACTCCAAGGAAACGGAGTCAAAGCCCGAAAGTTGGATCCATCGGAAGTCGATTCTTAAAAAAGAAGACACTAAATGCTGACTCACAGAATGTCACCCCTGTGGCATCCCCACGGGGCCCCAGGCAGGGATACCGAGCTGCAACTGAGGTGCCAAGTACAACTCCGGCAAAATCTACCCCAAAATCAACACAATCAGTTAAAAAAACATCAGCTTTGGACAAGGCTAAGGCACTGACTACTAAGATTAATGATCGAGGGAATATGAACAAGAAGTCTCTGTTTGAAGTTGAAACTGACGATAGTGTCAGTCTCGCTAATTTCATGTATACCGGGTCAGCTGATCAGTTGAAATCAGCGTCAGAGAAGAGCATTGGAAGGGATGGAAATAGATTTTTGAAGAAAACGGCAGCAGAGAAACCATACGAAGAAGTAACGCAGAAAATAGAGCAACCACGACCTTCGACCCCCAGTAAGGGGAAGCGACGTCCAATTGCTGAAAAGGGTGAGTGACTTTATTATCAATTTTATTCATTTGTCAATTCATGTTGGAAAAAGCAATTAATAAAAAAATCATGATCTAAGAATTTAGATTAATGACATGATGTATGTCTTTACCCACTTATTATATTTTTTTTATTATCTATTAATTTCGCCTCGAAGAAGAAAAAATATGATGACATTTTTGGGTACATTTTCAGTGATGGTGATTTTCTTTTCATACATATTTCTACATTTGAACAATTATGTCAACAATAGATATGTATTCGGTTTAAAAGTTGAATTTGGTAGATTGCTATGATTATAGATTTGCGCTATAACTCAACCTGATATTTTAGATCCATCCAAACCAACCACACCAACCAATGGTAAGTGTTAGACAAAATACTGTAGTTTCTAGTTTGTAGCTTCCTGTCATCTTGAGCTTTGTAATGGAGATTTCTTTAATTCTTTGTTTTCATTTTGATTTTCTCTCCAATATTTATCAAACTGCATGAATTCTTCTCCACTGTATACACAGATAATTTCTGTCAAGTTTCTTCTGATGTTTGTATGTACAATATATATATGATGTTTGTATGTACAATATATATATGATGATATACTCTACAACAAAGTTACAGTCTACCCCTATATCAACATTTAAGGATTCTCATGGATCATATTATGAACTTCAATAACTCTCAATAATGAAAATTGAGATGGTCCTTAACTTTATTTGTTAAGAAAATATATCAACATTATAGGAGTTATGGTTTGATCTCGCACAAGTGACATAGAACTCCTTTGTTATACAGTTTTGGTTGATAGCTTTCTAAAATAACTTGACATTTACACGTGTTATTAAATCTTTTTTTGCCTTTGCTTTCGAGCATTGATTGATTTCAACAGCTTTTAATTAACTTCATAGTAGGCAACCTATTACATATCTCTGTAGTTGAATGCTTTTTTTCTTTGTCTACGTGCTGTGTTTAATCCAGCTCAGTATTTAAGCTTTGTTGATATCCTTTATCATAAAGTATTTTTTCATTTTCTGTCCATACTTATTTATTTCTAATCTAACTCTTCTAACTACTTCTTACTCTTTTAAAATTTATTGCTTTAGCAAGTATACCAGTACTTTATTTGCTCACTTCTTCATTTCATAGGAGTTGCTTGATGACTCATCTCATATCTTTCCTTGTAAACTCTGTTTCAATTGGGTATAATTACACATTACAGAATTTCACATGTTTTTCAAAAACCTTTAAGAATGAAGACTTGCAACATGGGTACGGTCCAGTTTGAAAGAATGTCAATGATTGTTCATATTAATTTATCTTTGAATGCAACTCTAACCAATCTGAATTTGGTGCCTCTAACCCCAAATGTGTCCACTTGTAACAGAGGTTATAAGAGAAGAAATGAAAAGCCTTTTTGATAATAAAATGTCCTTGCTTTTGCTTACCATGCCAAGCTAGTTTGTAGGGGGATGTTTTCGCATTATGTTAACGTAACTGAGTGAGTTTCTTTAAGTTTTTTTGCTTTGATTTATTCCAATATACCATATACATACTGATTTAAGTTCAACTCATTTATGACAAAAATACCAATTACTTTCAATGAAAATGGGACAATGGTGTTACGCATGCCTTCTTTTACTATCTTTAATAGTTATTTGAACCATGAAATACTATAAGTATAAAGCCTAATCTGTATTTTTGTCCTCTGAAAATAAATTTCAAAGTTAAGTATGTTTTCTGATAAAAATACCACAATTGAACCATTATAGTGTTGTTGTATTGAACCATTTATCATTACAATGGTTAAAATAATTTGCCACATAAACATAAGGTATCAAGAATAATACTAAAAATAGATTTCTTATAATCAGTACTTTGAATTAATGCAATGTCAAGGATTAGGAACTTTTATTCCTGCAAAGATATTGAAAATTGATGAAAATAAGTAAGGATCCGAAGTTGTTATTTCTTGGTGGTTAGCTGTGCAGTTTCACTGATTTGATAAAAAATCAATAGTTTCTTTGAAAACTGTTAAGGGTTAACACAATAAATATTCAACTGTTCAAACTGTTTCTATGGTAACAACATCAAGTATTTGACGTATTTATCACCTTACCTACACCTGATACAGCACCTGCTTTCATTAGAACTAGTTCCATTCTTTCTTATTAAATGGATAGAATAAAAATAATTTTTTCATTGAAAAATATTGGAGGGGATCTTTTTGTTTTTGCATCTATCCTTTTAATAAAGATAATGATGCAATACGTTTGCAAAATATTACTTATGATGTTTTCTTATGAACACAAAGAAAACAATTTCTTTAAACAATAAATCATGTTAAGTACATATGTTTATTGAAATGTTATAAAACTGTCATAACAACTGCCATAAGAATTTACATAAAACATACTTCAAAACACCCCTAGGAAAGTTCTCTTTGAAGAATTGGAAACTTCTCAGAGGCGAAGAGCTGAAGACTTGATGTCCAAGTTTAGGATAAGCTTCATCCTGCTTCATCATTTAAACTTTTCTCAAGGTTCTTACAATCCGCTGATTGTCTTCACAGCATTTGCCTTGTGTGACCTATAAATGACTAGCCAATGAAATGATTTAAGGAGAGAACATCAGCTATATATAAGTTTGTTTTCAGTTGTTCATACATGTCCTGAATAAATGATAAATTGAAAACTGTCTTGTATATTCCACTATTAGCTGATCTGCTCTGCTGCAGTCTTAGTTTGATAATGTTGTAAGAATTTTTTAGTTTATTCTTCTTAAGCCATGTTTAATCTAAGCTACACTATTATTGATGCTGTTAACTCTTTAAATCCTTGTGACCCCTATGTTTTATATTATTTTTCAGATAGAATACACTGTAAACATTCTTTTTTTTAATAAATCAACAGATTTTGATATATAGTATTTGTTCATCCCATCTCTCCTTAACATTGAGCAATATTGGAAGTACCAAAATGAGCGCACTGACAAGTGTTGTTAACCAGCTAGTAACATATGCGGCAAATCCAGTGATGGCAATCATGAGAAAAGGAGTAAATATGACCTGATGGATCAGGATGCTTGAGGTTTGCTTGATGTTTGTAGTGCCGGAGTACGCCCACAAGGGTCAGAAGAAATATATCCAGACCGTGCACCTGACGTCTGAGGAGGAGAGTCTAGCTGAGTTTATGAACAGACAGCTGTCTGCCGATGAACAGAGAAGTAGGAACAAGTCGTCCCGCAAACAGGTGAGGATAAAGGACATAATCAAATAAATATTAATCATATGCACTAGGGTAGGAATAACCAATGTAACATCATGAGGTTGTATCAGTCTCAGGCTAATTGAAGCCTTTCTGCATTTTGTCAGCTTTCCTGTGCCAGCTCTTTAGCACACTGCACTGTAACTTGATATTGCAATCAGAGACCTCATGTAGGTTACTGTTAATTACTGATGAGGGCACCTCACTCGTGAATATTGGTGCAGAGACCTCATGTAGGTTACTGTTAATTGCTGATGAGGGCACCTCACTTGTGAATATTGGTGCAGAGACCTCATGTAGGTTACCGTTAGTTGCTGATGAGGGCACCTCACTCGTGAATATTGGTGCAGAGACCTCATGTAGGTTACCGTTAGTTGCTGATGAGGGCACCTCACTCGTGAATATTGATGCAGAGACCTCATGTAGGTTACCGTTAATTGCTGATGAGGGCACCTCACTTGTGAATATTGGTGCAGAGACCTCATGTAGGTTACCGTTAGTTGCTGATGAGGGCACCTCACTCGTGAATATTGGTGCAGAGACCTCATGTAGGTTACCGTTAGTTGCTGATGAGGGCACCTCACTCGTGATTATTGGTGCAGAGACCTCATGTAGGTTACCGTTAATTGCTGATGAGGGCACCTCACTCGTGAATATTGATGCAGAGACCTCATGTAGGTTACTGTTAATTGCTGATGAGGGCACCTCACTCGTGAATATTGGTGCAGAGACCTCATGTAGGTTACCGTTAATTGCTGATGAGGGCACCTCACTCGTGAATATTGGTGCAGAGACCTCATGTAGGTTACCGTTAGTTGCTGATGAGGGCACCTCACTCGTGATTATTGGTGCAGAGACCTCATGTAGGTTACTGTTAATTGCTGATGAGGGCACCTCACTCGTGAATATTGGTGCGGTGCAGAAGGTTTTCTGTGGTTATGTGTCACGGGGCTTGAACTCCTAAAGAGATTACCATAAAGATCTGCCAAAGATGAATGAGGGCTCAGACCGTTACTAGTCTGAAATTGAGTGCAATTGTGCAAAACTAATAATGTATGATAAGAAATAAGCCAAAAACAAATCAAACAAGTGTCAGTTTCATGTTTTATTACCATTAAGTGAAAAGTAGAAGTATTGCATAAATCAAATGTGTAAATGGGAAGATGATGCTTTGGCCCATTAATATGTATTTGTATTTGTATGAGTTCTCATTGATGTATAATTTAATGATAGACAAATCAAAGACAATTGACAGTCACATAATTGTGAAAATGGATTTTTTACGACCTTTGGTACCAAACTTGTAAACCTTGAAAATTATTGCAATGAATGTATGTGTTAGGAAGAGCAATTGGACCATAGAACCAAACCTTTGACTTCACGACCTTCTGTGGTCGCTTGTGACGAATCATTGGTAATCCCTGTCAATCGGCTCGTTATTTCTAATTATAACTATTTAGAGCCAGTATTAAGTATTGTGTTGCACTAATTGTGATTACCTTCAAGTCCTTCATGTGGCTGATGCCAATGTAGGCAATCATATTTTATCTTGTTCTTGATGACATAGCATTGATTTGTGCTGTGTAGCTGGTCTGACTAGGTAACTGTAATAACAATGTAAGCATATTACCTTGAATGATAATTACTTTTATTTGTCACTTTTGATTTTTAAACAATGCATGCTTTCTAATGTAGATTATTATTACCATTAAGTGGGTTTATTTTGACCATCCTCAAAAGCTACGTTTGAATAATGAAGTGTTGCTTAAATTTATTTTTAAAACATTTTCTTACGGGAATAACTTAATTTAAGATACATGTATTTCATAAATAGTGAAGCTTTTGTATTACGATCCTGCATTTTGAAAAGGATAGTTATTGAATTGATAATGAATCTGAAATTTGTTCTGCATTTGTGTTTTCCCTATACATTTATTGACGCAGCTTGGCGGTAACAGTATGAAGGATGACACATTCTGGTGGATAGTCAAACTATTTCTTTTATGAAATGCAAATTTTTTGGTGTAGAATATCATTGCTAATTACAAGTGAGACAAAAGTAGGAAATAACCATTGAAATATTTTCAGCATGACAATCACATCTCATTGAAACATCAAAACACCTCAGATACATAGAGGATGTTTCATCGAGTAAAGTAGAAATTTATATTTTCACGAGTGGCGTAGCCACGAGTGTTAATATATGATTTTCTACTTCACAAGATGAGATATTCATGGTATTTGACGAGAAATGTCAAATGTTCTATTTATTATGTTTTCAAAAACTTGGTAAATGACCCTAACTATATGAATGGAGAAGCTAAACGGCTTTGTTAGCGCGGCTGTTGCATGACATCATTAAATTGTTTCATGGCGTCACAGACAACGTCATATCATTGTTGCATCATTTTACAGAGTAGAATAC
Source organism: Phorcus lineatus (assembly GCA_921293015.1). Taxonomy (NCBI): domain Eukaryota; kingdom Metazoa; phylum Mollusca; class Gastropoda; order Trochida; family Trochidae; genus Phorcus; species Phorcus lineatus. The sequence continues at coordinate 52,357,846 of OV121083.1, forward strand.
CATATTTATTTCACTCAGTGAAAATACGGGTATTATTTTCACCAATAAATGGCATATTTCACCATTCAAAACATAATAAAATAATAATATTAACTCTTACATTGCTAAAATACTAATTGTGCTCTTCAACATTGGAATTGTTTCAGGGTTCAAAGGGGCGTGACCTGCAGTCCCCCGACCTATCATTCAGACGGACACCCTCTCCCCCCTCCCGCACACCGAAGCGGACTCCCTCTCCCATCTACCGGAACCGACTCTCCAGGTCCCCCTCCCAGGACTCTGACAATGTGGACTCCATCCGCAGTGAGGTGGCCGACACGCCTACAGACAGCTCCGGCAATATCTTCAATAGTATGTCTTGCTTTAACTTAACATCTTAGTGTTTCCCCTAGGTTGGAAAAAGGGCAGGGCAAATTGATTTAGAAAAGGGCACCACTCCTTACAAAAGGGCACTTAAATACAAATTCATTTGAAAGTATGTTTCAAACGCAAAATGGAACTCCTTTTTGTTAAATGAAACTGAGTCTAAAATATATTTGATAAATCTTACGAATGAATTCAGAAAAAAACATCACATTTATTCTTACCAATTTTAAATGAGTTACGGATATCAAACATGTGCATTTCACTCATTACATCAAGTGAGATCATTCGGCTGTGTCTGCCCGTAATCTCCCTATTGTTTCTGTATCTAGCTAAACATGTGGTCAGCAGCTGGGTCCCAGTGACACAAAGGATGGATCATTAGTTTAATCGTTCCCTTCTTTTGTTTCTTTTGCTTGTAGTTCCTGATATCATAGCAAATTGAGCTCTTCATACGTAAGTATCTTATGTAAAAAAAACAATTGTGACATTGCAAATGATTACATTGTACATGATATATTCTGCAATAGGGCAACAGGAAGATTTGGACTAGCAACTGGGAAAAGGGCAGGGCGGGACAGAAAAAGGGCAGGGCGCATATTCAAAAGGGCAGGGCATTGCGCCCTGCTAAAACTGACTAGGGGAAACACTACATCTTCAATGCAAAATTTTGCTTTAACTCAAAACAATATCTACACTCTGCTTATATCATATTGTTCTGTTATCTATGATATTGACTATCGACTATATATATCTTTTTCTTTAGTTTTCGTGGAGTGATACAATGTTTTTTTCAATTTTCCTGAGTTTGTAGTTGTAGTAACAGCCATGTGCTGTAACCTTTATAGTTCTTCTCCATGGTTATTCTTTTGAACATTGATACAAGAATAGATCTTCGCATAGTTTCCTCAAGGATTATTCCCTTTCTTGGCAAGCTATGATGCTTGATACATGTTGTAAGCCATTCAGAACAGCTCGACACTAATTCATTCAACATTTATGATCACAAGGTACACAGATAAGAAATACTGAAATTAAAAAAAAAAGGTTAGGCAAATCAAGTGGCTGATGCTGTCATGTTGAGCTGAGCTTGTGACTGTTGAATAAGGATGAATCCTTGAGAGTTTATAGTGGCAACTATTCATGGCATACTTCTTCCTTCCAGCAATGAACTTGATGGACCTGGATTCTCTGGAGCCTCTGGCACTATCTCCAGAACCAGCCAAGAAGAAGACAAAATCATCCAAGAAGAAGAAGGAAAAAGAAAAGAAATCCAAAACCAAATCCAGCAAACCTAGTACAAGCATCTTCAAGGCATCGGGCGCCAGTGACACATTCAAACCAAAAAGTTCACCCTCAAAGAAAGAAGCTAAGAAATCAGACTCTTTCCTCAATAATTTTGGACTTCACACAGTAGATGAACTGTTGGGTGGGTCAGACATCCCGCCTGAAAGTGTTATATCTGAAGGATCGGAAATAGTTACAGAAAAGTCAGATGTGTTTGCTGCAAAGAGACGAAAAGACTCTGTGTCATCAATTGCATCTGAGATTGTTCCTGAAGTAGAACCCCAGTACTCGGAGAGTTTTGAGGAAAGCATGATCTCAGAGCGGATTGGTCAGGACAGCATCCAGGGGACGAAGCAAGTTCATTGGTCGATGGACTCTGAAGTGAAGACACAGTACAGTGATGCCACAGATTACGAGGAGGACTTCGAAAGTGTTTCTCATCCAGAGACGGGGACACAGACATACCAGAGTGATACCGAGGGTTACACGTCTGATACCGAGACCTACACTCGCAGGTGAGAAGATGAAAAGGAAATATTCATTTGCCTTCATTCAAATGAAATATATTCATGTAATAACGAATGGTTAATAGTTTTTGTGCTTCCTTGTTCACTATTATGGATAATGAATTGACAGATCTAGTTTTTGATCTTAGTTATCAAATTGGACAATAATTGATGTCTTTCAAAGTTTTGCAACTGTAACATTCCCAATAACCTAAATGTTGTTTTATTAATAAAAGCATAAATTCTCGAAGTGAGTTTCAACAGGCAGTTAACCATTCAAAGCCAAATAATTATTTCACTCCCACAGTTACACTGAATCTCGGCGCCCTCGATCTGGCCCCTCCCAAAGACCAGAGACATGTGATGTGGAGATACAGACAAGCTCTGGTCCGGGTCTGGGCTATAACTGGAATATGCTTTCTTCCGGACTCGCCATCTCTGGACCAAGTCTTGGTCTTGGTTTTGTCGACCCCACGCCAATCGCCTCGCACGTTGTCAGTGCAGATGCTCTAGAAGGTGAAACTTTTTTCCCTTTCATGTTTTGAACTGAACTAAATCACCTTTGTAATATGACTAAATATGAAGGGTGCCAAGCTTGTATGGGTTTTATGTTAGATTATATGGCTGGTTCATGCTTTCTTGGCTTCAAGTCAACTAGTCTTGTTAAAACTAGCTATTGTGTAAGAAGTTATAAACTCCTCCTATTTTAAATTGTTTAGTGACAAAAAACATATAAGTGCTGACTTTGATTCATAGATAAAAAGTTAACTAAACATTATATCAATCAATAAATCCTAACATTTAATGACTTACATTTAACATCTGGCTTTGATGACATTGGGTTTCAACAACATTATTTCCTATACAGAATATTTTCACAAAAAAGTGTTATGAAATTTTTATGCTTGCTGCCTCTGGCAATAACATCCTAATACTATTAATAGCCACTTGCTGAATGATGTCAGTTTGACAGCCCTTAAAATAAATGTTATAATTAGATCCCCTGCTATGATGTTACTCCAACAGCTCTGGTAAACAAGCTATCAATAGTAATTTCTCTACACAGTGATCACTCCCTCCTTAAATGAATGTTGTAATTATATCCCCAGCCATGATGTTAGTCAAACAGCCCTGGTACCAGCTATTAGCAATAACCTTTCTTCCAAGTGATAACATCCCATTTGAAATGAAAATATTATATTATACCCCCAGCTATGACGTCCTATTCGCCCTGTATGCTGGCTCTCCAGGACCTCCTCCAGCAGCAGCTGACGCTCACACGCAACTTCCTGTCCACCCAGCGGCGGATCTACGAGGCGAGCACCGCAACCCTGGAGGAGAGCTACAAGTACACCACTCTTGAGGGCACAAAGGAGGTGGGTCAATCTTATAGTTGGGGCTATCTCATCGTCCTTATTAGATGCCCCCATTTTTTTTGGTGATAAATAAAAAAATAAAAAATAAATAATGAAATAACCTCATGGAGTGTTCTAAATAACTTTTCCACTTTACAAGTAAACAGGGCTTGTGGTTGAAACATCAACCAGCCCTCCTTAAAATTTGTTAGGCCCTGCACTATGTAGACAATTATAAAATCACACAATCCAGACAGGCTTGCTGACATCTTCTCCAGCGAGCCCAGACTGAAAGTAACGAGCAATTGGTGACAAGCAGCTATTGAGAACACTGACCTCTTACTGCTGTACTTGCTGTATTTATTGTTTAAAATGATAACAAAATAAATAAATAACAACAGAGACTTTGTATCAGATGTATTGACCTTTTCATCACTTTAGAATTGGGAAGGCTAAGAAGGAAACTCATTCCTTACGTTATTGATTCTTATACTGGTAAAATGTCCTTCCTTCATCACAACCTGTTTTAACAAGCAGACAGTTCTCGAAGTGTGATGTTCCTGTTATTTGTCCATTCAGAATGATTATGTTCTAAGTAATTTTAACACAGATATTTTAACTTTTGTCATCTGTCATTAAAATGAGCTTTGATCCTCTTTTCATGTTTGTTTCAGTATATTCGCAAGCATCGGAAGCCCAGGCTGACCTTCAAGCAAGCTCTGAAGATGGTATCGAGAGATATGGATAGATAAAATAATGTTTTTGTTTCATGACTAAAGAGATCAAGAGCAATTGAAGAATATCAAGACATAGAAATATGGTATTGCTTGTCTAGCTTCCTAACCTTATGTTAGTGGTGATTTCAAACAATGAAACAAGTGAGTGAGTCTATCACAAAATAGTCGGACCAAGGGCCAACTGAGGTCCAACTTTCTGTTGAGGCTTGTCAATCCATAACTTCACTTATAGCTGAAATATTGCCCATGTGGCGCTAAAAAAAACTCTCTCACTCACCTACACAGTGTGCAGAACTTAATAAAAATAAATTGCTAACTTAGTAAAATGAAATTGCCTAGAGTTGTTCAAGAGAGCTAAAGGTTAGAACAGGAAACACAGCAAGCAAGGCCTGTCCTCTGAATAGGTTGTGCTTCACAACATTTGTAGGTTGTATTCAACAACAGATAAAGTTCCATTACTATTGTCGACCCATATTGCAACAAAATCTATCAATATAAATAGTGAGCCTTTCTTAGGACAGACAGACATACTGACTAGACCTGCTTTTAAACATGGTGGAAACGCTCAAGAATGAGGTGACATACTACTAAGAATGCTACAGTGTAGTGTTGTCTAAAGTATGCTTTATATGGAATGGATTCTCAAACTTATATACATGTCCATATTGTTTACACTTATCATTTGTCCATTAATCTGTGATATATTTCTGATATTAGAATGTATGTTTATCGATATGTATAAATGAATGCCATCCATTTGTATAAGTGAATTATTTTATAATAAAACAATAATCTACAACTGTTTTTTTTTATCAATCTTGAATTGAATATAAGCATTAACAACTTTCATTTCTTCGCATTTTCACGTGAACACAACATATATGAATATTTAATGTATATTTTACTTAATATAACACGATTTAACAATGTGGTTTTTCACCTGTTCAATATTTTTACAAAGAATGACACCTACAAGCAATCTCATTAAAATAAAATCTAACATTGCTGCACTACGTTACGCAAATTATAGATCTCACTAGGCTCCCTTACTCAAGCTGACAGGTTAACCTTTCCTTCAGTTTGACCTCTAAATCTCATTGGCTTGCCGCAGATACCATCAAGCAATCACAATGCACGTCTCTTGGTAGCCTTTATGGAGCTTGCATGTACACCTAGTGTTGGTGTTTGTACATGTTTTGGTTGTTTTTGTTTCTCAGCATGTTTGTGGTTAATTTGTTTCACAAAATTTAGAATTATTCAACTATTACTACAAACTAAAAGGCAAAATGTTTATTCAACTTAACTGTTTCAGGAATAAGCATTTTGATTATTATGGTTTACTAAAGGAAAACGTTGAGGAATGAAGATTTTACTTTGCGAAAGATAACTCCATAGAATCGATTTGACTTGTTTGTCCAACAAACCGAGCTAGGGTAAATTGAATGTACATAACATACAATAATTCGGGTATTTAGGCAGTTCAACATTCGGAAGTTATGGTTTCCGAGATCTGAAATGCAACTCACCAGCACCTTAGATTAGGGGGCGACCTCGCTGATTGGCCGATTTGAATTATGTCAGAGGCAAACCTGACTGCTCACGTAACGGAGCCTGGTGAGATCTACATGCATAATGTAGTGGAGCATTTAGATTTCATTTCAATAAGATTGACCTACAAGCCTACAAGTCTAAATATGCAATAGTCATTCAAAAAAGATAAAGTTGACCAAGAAAATAAATATTTAGTTCTCTAAATAATTGAGGCTGACAACAATTTCTACGTCATACCATTGTACAATAACTTTTAACAATTTAACATTTCACACTTTCCAGTTCTTCTCCAGAACTGTTACACTTCTGAACACTGAAGTTTTCTTCGAGGTGCTTATCACCTAGGGAATATCAGTTTGCTGATGACGACTCAAATAAGTTGGCATAGGAGGCTGAAATGTTGAGACTGAAGATTGTAAAGTTGGTCCTCAGTGGCTAAGTTCCAGGATTCAAACATTTTAACAATTTGAAATCGAGTTAGAATTGTGGTAAGGATGGCAAACACATACACAACAGGAAAAGTTAAGGACCACCACATATTCAATAATGATGGATTCCACACTTCACTTTATCATGATCGACAAAGCATTACACGTAGAGGTGGTCCTTGACTTCTTTTGTTCAGTATATTTAGTGGTCGTGCCGTAAAAATGAGAAGAAAAGATGAGGTGAACACAAAGCTATATAAAATGTGTTTAATGTTGAGTGTCAGGATCATATAGTGGAACACATCAGTTCTACATTACATTGAGGAGATGGAAACGAGAGTTGTCTCCCTTCCCTGGAAACGGTTGGCCCCCGTGGGACTGTATGTACAAAAATATCAACATTTCACTAGTAATGCCAGCATTTAATGACAGGGACACATGAACAAGGATTCTCAGCCACATTGCTGTAAAGGGAATAAATTTAATTCCACATATTTGAACCAAGGATTCATGTCAGGAAATAATGGTTATTATAGGGTAATTTATGGTAACCAACACTTTCAACTTTTTCAGATGACTTTATGGTGACTCAATTAAATGCAGTAAGTTTATTAGTAAACCTTATCAGAAACAAAAATGTTCAAGTATTTCATCACTATCAAGATAATCAAATGTGTCGGCAGTTTTTTTACACTTCAATCAGAGCATTGAGAGTGTTTCACATCTGAATCTTAAACACTTTGGCAATAATTCATTTTGAAAGATTTATGTAATGATGTACAGATATACACACATAAAGCACAGCATTCTCAATGTCCTGTCACATCTACACTTGCCATTGGCCACAACATCGCTAATATAAGTTCATACACATCAAACTCGCATGTACTCCCAAAACAAACAACATCACAATCCAGCTATTTAAGAAAAGCAGATACTCACTGTACATTAACAATCTTACATTTCTCATATATTTTGTCTTCTTCTTTATTTCAATCACATTCTTTTAAGATATTTTTTACTTCATTGACTTGAATTCTAACAAAAGGGGTCCAACGATGGCAGCATATACTCCATATCTAGAACTTAAGGTTCTATAACACCAACAAAACATCAACACTTTAGTACAATCGTTCATTACAAATGAATAATAAAATTATCATCGGATATGTACATTCACACAGTCAATAACAAGCTATCTACAAGAACACATCTCTCTCAAAAACGTAATAGCAATAAATTATTGTAATCAATCCAGGTTTAGTTTAAATATCAACCAAAGGTAAGTATTTACACTAAGGTACCAACGGACGACATAAATGGTCTTGAAATGAAGGAATAACGACATAACAATTTGTGTAACAGGTTAACAATGTCTGAACAAAGGTTACATGAGATTTAACTCCTTCGTAGAGCTTTTCCATCATGTTAGCACCCTCAAGCAATCTGATTGGTGAAATGCAGATAATGTCGTCTGAGAAAATTTATCTGAACACTTTCAAGAACTCATTTCTAAACAACTTTGCATGTGGATTGCTATAATGCTAAATGAAACTGAAAATGCATTCGATGAAATTACATTTTTCTTAGCCAGAAAAATTCAAATTATATAAATGCTGAGAAGGCTTGGTTGGTACTTCATATGAATCGTATGATTTCATGTGATTCAAATTTAATAAACGTTAATTCAGAAATGCTTGTAATAAAAAAAGTTGCGTTTGTTTGGAAAAGTCATGACACACGTCCTCCCAAAATAATACACATTTTTAATCTATTCTAAAAAAAGAAATAATTTCTTCAAATTCATTCAATGTTTCACTGCAAAGTCATTACCTTGATTAAGATCTTAATAACAATGCTCTAATTGTATGACATAAACACTAATTTCAAATTGAAATTGGTATAATGTGCTTTGAATTGTAAAACAAAGGACTTAAATGAAGTAAAACGAGCAATGTATTCAGTCACAAGTGCAGGAGATGAATTAGCACTACAGTTTTGAAAAGCAATGATTTACGGTGTCAAAACACTGAATAGATCAAAGAAATTCAACGTCTTGATAAAATTAAGGTCGATTCCACACTGGCATTGCAAGACCCTTACATCCTAAACTAATATATTCTACTTTCTTAAATGTTTCTAAGATATACCGTATTCGACTTAATAACCTACCACTCCCCTATAAGCGCCCACCCACCACGTTTTTGAGTGAACAATATGCGTCCTGATTTAGCGCCCACCAATCAACATTACTTACCTTGCATGCTGATTCATTGAGGAAGGTTTTTCAGTCTTGCAATAAGTCTTTTACTTCCACTAAAGTGAAGAATACAGGGTATTTTTGAAGACCCCCAGCCACCACCAAAATGATAAAACTTATAAAACCATATTTCAAAGACATGTGTATCGTAAGAAAACACTTTCAAGATTAAACTTGAGGACAATTTTTACCGTTTTAATTAGCGCCCCCTTTTACCAATTTTTTAAGCGCCCCGGGCGCTTATCACGTCGAATACGGTACTCAAATGCATCCATTCTCACAAAATGCAATCATTAATCACTCATACTTTTCAACTTTTCAAACTCTTTGTATTCCTAACAGTAGACAATATTTGATTTATTTTGCTTAATGTACCATGTTTTTATATGATTTCTCTAAAAGAAAGTTAGTTGAATGTGTTATTTTAGTTTACTTTATAACTTATCATTTGAAACTGGTTAATTTTGGGACCAAAACCAAAGAAAAATATTTCATAGCTCTTCATAATAATTTGCAATAAAATGATGATTCAAGCATACAGAAACCATTCACTCATCTTTTTTCAATTTGTACTCTCACTAAACATGAGACAACAATTCCACATAATAATAAATCTCAAACCAGTTATGTGAATTTCAGACACCAAATGCAAGAATTTATTAACTTGCCTTCCCCCTCTGAAAATCAAAAATATCAATTTAAAATATTCCTAAGAACTTTTAGTCTCATAAGAATTGTCTCCCCTTTTTCTGCAAACTTAACAAGAATCGTTTCAACCATTTATAGATAAAATTTCATTTGAAAGCAAAAACTTTTCTCTGAAAACTTGTAAACCTCAACTCTTGAAGACTGTTTAAATTGCAAGATTGTTTCCTGACAAACTTGAGAATCTTCTACTCAGGAATCTTAATTTGTTCAAACAGGAGATTCCTAGAAAAAAATCGTAGACAACTATTCCTTGCACATCCCATCAGCAGTTTGAGAGTTACGAGAGTGTTAGGATTTCTCCTCGAGAATGAGAGTTTCTTGTGGGAAGAGTTTTGCGTCTTGCAAGGACATCTCACTGTCCAGCTGTGTGATCTGAAAGTAGAGAAGAAAGCAAGATGAGGTCAGGATCTCTTGAAAACACACATAATTAAATGAATAATAATTAAATATGTTTATTGTATATTCCTGCAAATCTCAATTGAAAATCTAAATCTACATATTGTGACTCAGTCCTTTATTTTTTTGGGAAAATAGTTGATTGAAGGGTATCTAAATGTATGATCTATGAAAACAACACATGAGAAATAATTTTGACATGTTTCTTTTGGCAAGGCCAGGCATCCAGGCAACTTATTTACAAGATGACCAAATGTCTATCTTATGACTTCTTATTTCCTTAGAAACCAAACTGCAGATAACAATGATACTCTGATGTTACTTATAGGCACAATAGCATGATTTTTCGATTCAAATTGGCCAGTATATGGCATGTGAGGATACAGGCACTTGCTGAAGCCTTATTGATGCAATAAAAAAACTTATTCTTTACGATTGACCTGTAATCAACAATGAAAAAGTTAAGATGATCAAAGTTGGCTTACAGATACATAAAATCTTTGGTCAGATAGAAAAATACGGACAGTTGAATTTACCTAGACTCTGAACTGAGAATGGAGGATGAAATATTGATTTTTAACTGTAACTTAACCGATTTGAAGAATGTATTACTATTATCAGATTTTAATAGCGAGTACCATTTTTCCGATATCGAAGTTCATGTGGATTTAATGCAACGTTGCACTGAATACTTCCAGTGCCTTAGAATAAACTTTTAAACATAAATGTGAACGTATTTGTTAAATATCTTACGAGGTAGGCTAACTGAGTACAGATCGCTAGTAATATCAAGAGATGTGCATTATCTGTACTTTCATTGTTTATACGAAATGTTGGTGTCCACTAGTGCCTTTGCATTGTGCTGGACTCCAAACCATAAAAGCGCAACACATATTATAACTTACGTTGTTGACAACACCCTCCTTTTAACATTCTCAACTCTGCTATGCCAACCCTTTACTAGCAAAATTACAAGAAATCAACTATCAAAAGAACAGCAATCTCATAAAGACCAGAGGTTAATGATAAAGCAATTGGGTATATCCCCGCAAGCAGGTAAAAGTTACCACAGTCAGTATAATCACTCACATCTCTTCGCGGGAAGGTAGATAAGACCTTGTACTCCTCTGTGTGAAAGCCTTTACTGGTCAGAAAGTGCAGCAAAGTCTGCACTTTTTCCGACGCCAGGAACCTCCTGGTTGCCACCTCGCCGTTGGGAAGACGGAACCTGATACGACTCACTGGGTCCTTACAACTCTCTGGGGGCTCGTCCGGTAATGACTTAAGCAAGGAGGCTTGGATTGCCTGGGGAGGAGACAGATTTGATGAAAAAAAGAGGAATTGTTAAACGTAATTTATTTTGCTAAGAAGGCCTTAAGCCCATGTGCTATTTTCTGTCAGTCATTAAACAGATTAAAACACATACTGTTTTCAAAATGAGCATGCCATATGGAGGACATGTTTTAACTGATATAAATGACAGCCTTGCTTCTTGAAATTATGTCTATTATCAACTTTGACATGAACAGGCCAACCCAAAAATTAATTTCCACTGCTTAGAAAAAAAGCTTATACTAATATTGGAGATAGCAATGTGAATACAACATCTTGACTAATGAAGAGTACAAAGAAGAATGTATCTGGGGTTTCCTGTGCAGCAAGAAAGTTTTGTTTTATCGACCTTATGTCAGAAGTATAATTTAAAAAGTATTGAGAGACACTAAAACTGCACTGAAATAAGTCTATCTTTGCACCAAAACCATACTACTGCAGGCAAAGTCGCAAGCGCTTGACAGGATTCCAAGTCAAGACCTATTGATCCGAAGCCAAATGTGCTTACCACTGACCCATCCTATCCGCAGTGAGAAGTGTAGAGAGAAGTACACACCTGTTTGATTGCCTGTGAGAAGTTTAGCGAGAAGTACACACCTGTTTGATTGCCTGTGACAAGTTAAGGAGAAGTACACACCTGTTTGATTGCCTGTAAGAAGTTTAGCGAGAAGTACGCACCTGTTTGACAGTCTGATTAAAATCGACCATGTTCCGAAGAATAAAAGTTTCAAAATATTGACTCTACCGAGATTCGAACTCTATATGTGTAGGCTATCTTCTCCACTAGGTCTGACCGCAGCCTACTGTAGCGCACGTGCTGACACCAGTTTAGCGCAGACAAAACCTAGTCATTAGCGAACCAATCGCATCATCGCGTTTAAAATAAGGATAGCAGCAGTCAATGTTAACGAATGGTGAATGAGAGTTACTTGCCCCTAGCTACTGATACCGAATGCTTTTGCCGCACGCATTGTGATTGGTTAGCTGTGTTTACGTAAGAACGTGCGCTACAGTAGGTTGCGGTCAGACCTAGTGGAGAAGATAGCCTACACATATAGAGTTCGAATCTCGGTAGAGTCAATATTTTGAAACTTTTATTCTTCGGAACATGGTCGATTTTAATCAGACTGCCTGTTTGATTGCTTGTGAGAAGTTTAGCGAGAAGTACACACCTGTTTGATTGCCTGTGAGAAGTTTAGCGAGAAGTACACACCTGTTTGATTGCCTGTGAGAAGTTTAGCGAGAAGTACATACCTGTTTGATTGCCTGTGAGAAGTTAAGCGAGAAGTACGCACCTGTTTGATTGCCTGTGAGAAGTTTAGCGAGAAGTACACACCTGTTTGACTGCCTCCTCCTCCTGCCTCTTCTGCTCCTCCACCATCTGCGCCTGCATCACCTTCTCCTGCTCCGCCTGCAATCTTGCATTCTCAATTTTCGCTGCCTCTGCCTGCAAGGGGTTAAGAATCTATCATTTCATATCTAAAGCATGATAAGCAATTATATTTCTCCTTCTGCTCTCGTCTGTTCTCTACCTTAGCTGCCTCTGACTGGAGGAGGTTACAATTAAATCTCCAAACACCATTTCACAATTTGACCTAATCTAAAAATCAGAAAATACTTAGGTGACATAATTCACTATGGCAACCTTAGTGCAATGCAAAAAATGTCAATATGTTAGTATTGATGCTTTGTGAAACAAGCTAAAGATACTGTTTATGATAATTGATTGACACCAAAATACATCTGACACACACAAACTGAAAGTACCAAGGCCACTAGTTTTGTTATGTGACAAATGCATCGAGTTAGAAGGCTCAGTGGGTAGACCTATGAAGGACAATGGACCAATTACCAACCAGAGGCTGCAAAATATTTGCAAAGATGTAGAAAGCTTATCTGTTTTTCCAGACAGATACAACTATATCCTTGATCAACTAAGCTAACCCTGTCAACCAAATGTGTACAACATTCTAAGCAGGGCATTACTTGTGCCAGTATCAATCACTGGCTTTTATAAGCCTAGTTGTATTTCATTACCTTATGTGTGCCAGCTCTTCAGATTTTGCAGCTGGACTTGACAGTCCAATCACAATTCTCATGAAGGTATCTAATCCTAACTGATAGAGCACTGCAATACAGCAATGCTTAAATTTGCTGGTAATGGACTCTTTTGGGTTATGCCTTGTGTGGCAAGTTGACCAGAGAGCAAAGTAAGTGCACAGCTAAAGGTGTGAGAGCACATTTTTGTCCAATAATCCTACATGGACTTACCTTTGCACGGTCTGCAGCTAAAGATTCCTGATAAGCTTCATCTTGTTCTAGTTTGATTTGCTCCCGCGCCTCCCTCTCGCGCTGAAAGACATAGTCAGCCGTATATTACAACAAATGGCTGCGATATATCCAAGTAGCGCTAAACAATAACACACTCCTTCATCTCATCTCCACTCAATCAATCATGTTTAAGTTAGTTCATCTGTATCACCGAACCACAACATTATCTAGCTGCCATTTTACATTCAAAAGCCAAGGTCTTTAGTGTTTCGCTTCATTATTTACACAAATTGTTAATGGTCAAAAGTTGACAATTTTAAAAAAGGAATTTCAGTGCATTTTCAGTAAGGAATGTAAGTAATACAAATCAAATGTTACAGAGGGAGCTATTGCTGTTTTAAATACTATATATTTTTAGTTTAAACGGCCAGTTCGATTACGTTTTCAGCGATAAGCTTATGCTGCTAACGAAGCTATTTTTAGATACAGTGCGTCAGCAGTTAAGTAGATCTATAAATAGAATGAGAAAAGTCCCTTCCCATAATGCAACGCTGCATGTTTTCACAACATGGCGACAATCACGTTTGTGTCAGCGTGTCGAATGGGTCTGAGGGGTGATGCGGGGTACTTGGTCATGTGCCAGTGTCAAAAGAGAAGGGACATTGTGACATGTCCACGAATCAATCAAAATGAACATATAAATACAGATGACCATGCGTTTTTTCCTCAATTTCGATCATGGCGAGCTGTCAGTGCAACAACACTTGTTCTCGGTCAGGAAAACGTGGATCATGTCCTTGTAAGCAGATGAAGAGATATTGCAGCGATCTATGTCAGTGTGGTCATTTACTTCCGTGTACAAACCGCGAAGATCAACCGATTGACGGCGACCTGTCCTTTGCGGAGGTAAGTGCGGCGAGTCTTTCTTCCAGAAAACATTACCTTGTTCACAAGAATCATAATATAATTATCTACTATGAAGGTGGTCCCTATTATCGTGGGTCTTATTGCGTCACATGTATATTTCCCTCTAAATGAGTACAATCTAAATATTGTTTCTTGTTTTTAAGCTCTGCACATATATCCTTCCAAAATATGTTAATTAAACTTCTATCTATGGAAAATATAATTTTTGACATAAATATAAAAATTCTTATCTGTGTTATGTATTTTATCTGAAGTGTTCCTATTATCAAGGTAATTAATATATAATTATCCCAGCTCATAATCAATTGTGACATCGAATTGATTAATGCAAACCTTGGTCAGTACATTACCATTACCAACATCTGATTCTTGAATTTTTTGTATTTATTTTGATATTACAATTGCAGAAGTACATTGACGGTTTGGACGAGGTAGCGAAAAGGGAGCTACTGACTAAGATGATCTTGCGGGATGACACAGCACTTCAGACAGCAGTATCAGCCTTTGATGATCCGGATCCCCAGCCCCCTGCAGACCAAGCTCCAGTTAGGTGGTGTCATTGTGGGAATTGCAAGCCAATGCCCACAGAAGCCGAGAACAGGTGTTGTGTAAAGAGGGGAGGACAGTGTGTTACAACTAAAGAAAAGTTCAATCGTGTTGTTATGGATGAAGATGTTCTCGACGCAGCCGGAGCCTACAGGAACGATTTATATGCCTACGACCATGTGAGAAATAATCGTATGTTTCGACACACAGCATACAGACAATTCATCCTGATGACATACGGTGTTTTGCGTGCTGGACAAAGGAAAGTTGTCCCTTCATGCGTGGTTTTAGCAATCAGACAACGTTACCCCTCTACAGATGGACAATACACAGGCTTTCGTTCAGCGCCTCTTATTTAATTTGTTATGTTCAAACAAAGAGTAGCCAAAAATAGATGTGATCCATCAAATATAATTGAATCCAGTACATGGATATTTTATCATGCACAACAAATGTGATAAAATGGTATTCTAGAAGTTGGTAGTACAGTGAAGACAAGACATTTTATGGAGTGTCAACTTTTTTATTTATTCGTATGTATATAAGAATAGAATCTTCATTTGTATATATGTATTAATCTTCATATGTATATAAGAATAGATTATTCAAAGGACTTGCATATTCTTACAAAGTTAATGATTTTTTCTGTGTACGTATATATATTTATTCACATCTCCTATGTGTAATAAAACCACAACATCTAAATATATCAATAAATAAAGCTAGCATACACTGTCCTGAGCTAGATTTACAGGTCTATTTATAAAACAACTTTATCATAAATGATCGCTAAATGTGCACATAAAACATGATCATATTATGTCATGGATTTTGTCTGGGACAGATTGTTGTGTATAAAAAGTAAGACAAAGGTAGATTTCATCATGTTCAGTCTATGTAATACAACAGCACATGTACATACACAAGCTTATTCATATTTAATATGTAATTAAACCCAGACCATGTATATTCATTCTCAGGTGAGCTCAGCATTGAACAGGTTATGTTATGGAAGCACAATTTTATAATAGGACATTTTGTTCACAGCTACGAGTTACCATGTGGTAATGTTAAATATATCATTTTCTTTTGATGTACATGTATATGTTTTGTATATGACCTATATCATATATAATAAAACTAGTGTAACAAAATTTATACAATGAGATAATCAACATTATTTCAAGAAAATAACTACTGACAGCCAGATATATCTTGAATGTGTCAATACAATGTGATATTATTACAACACTTCAATATGTCAACTACATTGACGACCATATACATGAACAAACTTTTAATCATATACAATGAAACCACAGTATAAAAATATTTTTATACAATGAGATAATGTTTCATGAAAATAACTACGGACAGCCAGATATATCTTGAATGTGGATGTGTACATAAAATGTGATATTATTACAACACTTCAATATGTCAACTACATTGACGACCATGTACATGAAAAAACTTTTAAACAAATTTAATAAAGTTTGAGAGACAGCAAATTATTTGTTTCATTATTTCAATTGATCTGATCATGTTTCTAGAACCTTGATTTTTGTTTTGCTACAAGTTCTGATTTTGGGGGACACGGAATCTTTGCTATTGACCTTGAGATTCTTCTGGGGTCATCCTCTCTTGGTTGTGCTTTCCTGTTTGTTGGGAGAGGGTCCTTGACCTTCTCCTCAAAGATCATGCACTGTAGGTCATATTTGTAGGAGTACCCCTTGTCGATCTTTAGAGGTCTTGTGCTCCAACTCTTTGCACGTTTGCTGTATCTTGGTTTCTGTCTGAAATTATGAATTGAAACTTAATAAAAACTAGAAATGAAAATAGTTGAAACTTAAAAAAAAAATAGAAATGAAAATGTGCAAAACATAAAATGTGATTTGATTATTTATTTCAAAAGAGATAGTACTAGAAAACTAACAAACCTAAGGACCATAAACTAAATCATAAATTGGGAGGTAATTCAGAGGTAATTACTGAGATCTGTTGAAAATAATAAACTGAACAAAAGCAACAAAGCTCTGATAGTATCAATGAACGCTCTGACATCTAAACAAAACTCTGGTGTTGTGAACAAGGCCGAAGGCCCTGACATCATCAAACAATGCTTATATGACATAATTGATGGGAGTGAAATATATCCTCAGCAAATCTCAGATATTCATAACTGTTTAAAATTAATGTTATTGATATATGCTTGATATCAGGAAAGACCTCTCTAGCATCTATATTGTATTTTATACCTTTGAAAATGTCAATACCCACCAGCAACATTTGATATGATATCCAAATCTCGGTTTTTCTGAGGTGTGCTCACTGTTGGGAGCTTGAGACATTCTTGTTGGGGGGTTCTGTCCCACGGATCCCCCAGCATCTCAGGTGCTGGCAGGTCTGTTTTGGAACTGCAAATTACAACAATAATTGAATCAGTTAGTATACATATATGGACTATAAGGAAAAGGACATGAAAGACATTCAGTTTCATCAATATTATCAAAGTTGGAGATGATAAGCTCTAAAATGCTAAACAATATATGCCAGCATTAAAATTGAATTCTTACAATAATACTTGAATTATATTTATTTATTCGTTTCAATTAGTATTACTTATGGCTGAAATAAAATTATGATATATATGAACTTCAAATGTGTATTTCCTTACTATGCAGTAATAATTTTGGTTGAACCTATCTTTTCAATGCCCATCAAATTTTGACAACTACTGTACAGTACAGTTCCCTTCATTTTTTTCAAAAACAGTCACTCCTTTATGAAATCATGGAATTGACATGTTGATAAAAGCAATTTCATCCAGAGAAATAACCATGTTTATATTAGCCTATCATGTGAACAACAGTAAAAACAGTTGTACTTACTTGCAGTCACATGTCAACTCATGGTTGTCAAGCAAATGCTTTGCCAGTTCAAAGTCCGTAAATTTCAGTGCCGATTTCAGGTCTTTCCATTTTTGAGCAAGGTCTCCCAAATAAATCCGCTTGGCATTTCTCTCTTGTTGTCGTCTCGCAGGCGAATTTCCATCGTACTTTCGCGGTCGCCCTCGACTTCGCACAACTTCACTCATAGTAAAACTCTTCTTTTTTAAGAAAGATATCTAAGTTACTTCACATAAAGTTTTTAATGTACGGAAAACTGCAGCACTGTGAGTAATTTGGAGTGCGATAGTCTGGACGAATCTTTGTTTATATTGGGAAGCCGGAGCGAAGCCACTTTTCTCCTCAGTGTCATATTGATTGAGCTTAGCCATTTGAGATGTCATAATTAGTTATGCAAACATTATTTACATTATTAATCCCCAACAATCAAAACATCCAAGTAACTACAAGGTTACTACAACGCAGATCAATCATGCAGCGGACAACAATCTAATGGCCGCCATGATCGCAATAGAGTTAAGCCCCTTGGTAGTGCTGGTCAGTGGCTTCGATTGTTTTCGCTATTTTTTTCAGTTTGAAGGACGGATTACAACTAATTACCAAACATGAAAAAGTTGTAAACACAGAAAATAGAAAACAAATCGAATATATAAAAAAGTTACGTGTCGCGTGCAAAAGGGAATTCCCTCCCGAATATTTGTGGAACAGAAAATACCCGGTCGAACTGGCCGTTTAACCACACCATGTTAGAATGTTTATGGTTTTTATGTCATTTACACAGCATAGTACATGATATATTTCAAACATTAATATTAGAATTCCTCACAAACAAAATAATAGTTGTGTTTTTTCTTTTAGAAAGCTAATGAAAAGAAGGCTGCAGGTACCTCCTCTAAAACATCTGCCTGTTGTTGTTCCGTGAACACTTCCACTGAGTGTATTAACCTTGTCATCAACTCGTCAAGTGTTACATGGCCTGCAAAAGAAACAATGAAGTTCTAATGAAGCCTGCACATTTTGCCATCATTTCATTATGCATGCCCCCTATCTAGAAACACAACTATTACTAAGTCAAGCATGTAGCAGTAAAGAGACTGAATTAAACGCTCAAAGAATTGGGCAATTTGAAACAACAACATTTGATTTCAGAACTCATTTTGATTGTCAGATGTCAGGATGTCCTACTTTAAATATGACAAAAAATTGCTCCATGTGGCTTTGCAATCATGATGTCAAAATCTGATGACATTACCTTGTAACCTGATGTCATCACAATGTGACAATGTCATTAAAATTAAACAGGCATTACAATATCA
The DNA here is from genome assembly GCA_921293015.1 of Phorcus lineatus. Classification (NCBI taxonomy): domain Eukaryota; kingdom Metazoa; phylum Mollusca; class Gastropoda; order Trochida; family Trochidae; genus Phorcus; species Phorcus lineatus. The sequence continues at coordinate 52,376,738 of OV121083.1, forward strand.
CGACATCACAAGATTTAAAATCTTATTGGGAGAAAATATTTCACAGAAAAAGAATAAAGAATGATGTTCTAAATAAATGCTTACCCTGGACTACGTCTACTACTTCATTAGTGGCCCGAGATCTGGTGATGAGTAACAATGCTGGAAGCTGGTCTGTTTTATAATTTCTTATTTGACTCGCTGCCACGCTACCAAAGTGTCGTGTTGCTACGTTGATTAATCTGAATAAAATATAATATTTCAAAGTTACATGAAGGGATGAGAATGAATGCTACAGAGGAACTGTATTGTTTGCTATGACCTTGGAAATCATGTGAAATATTTCACGACACCTTGGTTTAATCTTTACACTACTTACAATTTTTAGAAGTTACTGTGCTAATAAGTTACAACAATTATTTGAAATTTTTTTTAAATGTTCATCCTGACCTTGATTTGGACCTTGAAAAATTACCTCAAGGTCATCAAATATTTTTGCAAGGCGATTCCACAAATTCTTGATTGTAAAATATTTCAGCAAAATTTATTAGAAATCTATTATTCATCTTTTCTGCTTACGAGGTAAACCAGAACACCTGCACTTTGTACTTGCAGGAAGTCTTACTCTTGAGACCTCTTTGTTTCGAGATACCGATAAGACCTTCAACTGACCTTGCACGGTTTGTTTCAAAGGTCATGTCCCAGGCCCACGTGATACAGTTGCTGCTGAGGTAATTGACGATGCCCTCGGAGCACAGGAGTTGGGAGCAGAACACGTTGGAGAAGATACTCTCCTCATGGTGGAGGTAGATAGCTAACAACTTCCTCTGGAATGTACGTGATGGATACAGATCAATAGGGCTTTTGATAGGTTATTGGTGGCGAGTGGCGCTCGTAAATATTTTAATCATGAGCTACGTCCTCCTGCAGTCAGACATGTGCCTTAACTCAGAACTTAAAATGCCAAATTTTTATAAATACTTGTAGTCTAGCCATTCTAAATTATTTGGTCTAATTATCTTTCTTATTATCTGTTTCATTGTACACCTTAACCATTTCATATACCCTGAATTTTTCAATGTATTTTATTATGTCTCATACATCTTACATCAGTATACTTTTATGCAAATGCATATTAAATGTTGTACATTGTTCAATTGCCGTTGTAAACAATGTCAATGTACAACATTTAATATGCATATATAAAAGTATAATTTATGGTTGTCTCATGATTCTGAAAGTTGATGAAAACCTGCCACGTTACAACAGGGGAAGTAACTCTTACTACATTCTTAAAAATATGACGAGCATATGATCCACAAATTACTACACTAATGATGTAGTAGGAAGGTAAAATGGCACTCTAATAATCAACGTCAACACTCACATCTTTAGCTTTGACCTGTAAGGCATCGCGGATAGCATCGTCTAGAGAACCTATGTAGAACACTGGGTGGCACTCTCCGTATCTGAAGAGAAAAAAACTTTGAATGGAAACAGGAAATCAGTGTCCTTTATGATCATAATCTAGAAACATTCAGGATAAATCAATTAACATTCTTTGTTATTTTATGATAGGTAGGGTTTAAAGTTAACATGATTTTGAATTCTTTAAGATTGTTACTTCACCATTTTTATAGGATTAAAGGATGATCGCGGGGGGTCAACCAGGAAACATCTATCTACAAAATTCTGCTCCTTCGTTGGCCAACTCCAGGTGTTTGACAGATTTATTCTCCTCCTCTTAATAAAGTAGGGTAATACACTAAGCATTTAAGAGGGGGGACGTGCTTCCCTACCTTTCTTTAAACTCTTTGGTGAAATGTTCCAAGGCATCTGTTTCATCACTGACTGTTTCAGGCACTGAAAGAGGAACATATACTGTAATGTCTGCATGAATATGTCTCCAAAATTCAACCTAATGAAATTCATCTGACTACTACAGGAACAAAGAAAAAGGTACTGAATTCAACAAAGGCAACTTCCCCTATATAACTTCTCCCAGATGGCATAACTCAAGGCAGCCTCGTTCACTGGTTAGATTAAGCCTTGCCGCATTTAATCAACCTATCACTGTCAGCTCTTTAGTCTACTGCTAATGAACCTGATCCTCCAATCAAAAATCTATCAGGATGCTCCCTATCATTGATGAGGACGCTGCACTTAAATAACACATGGATTTGACCTGTGCTCAAACCACAAATTCTGGTACAATGCGGTATGGCTTGATAAGCAGGTAAGGAGACTGGCCAAATTTACACCACAAAGGGTGGACAGGTGATTGATTGTGTGATACTTACTCAATGGTTCGTGTTTGCGACTCTGTGGAAGTTCTGACTCTGGAGCAAAGATATCATCCTCAAGGGAATACGGTTCCATCCCTGTCTCGTCGTCACTACTGTCAATCTCCATCACTGCTTCCTGTTAACAAACAAAAACCTCTACATTACAATACATAATTTCATTAGATATCAATAATTTATGCCATTGTTGTTTTTGCAACCGTTATCAATGGTGTTACTTCATTGAATATGAATTACTGTTGCTGAAAATTAGTGTTATCCCAAATAGTCAATAACAGTACTGAAACGTTTCTTGTAATGTAAGTGACTAGTGTTTTTCCCTGGTATAAAGGTAGATTTTCTGTAATATGGGTGAGAAATAAAATGTCAAATAAATTTATCCTTATATTGTTTATTTGTGCAGTACAGGAACAATATGAATTGCCATCTGTGGAAAAATATGCAAGTCAAAGGATACGTTTTAATTCATAACGACATACATGATATTTTGGCATAAATGAAGGCAAACAAAAATTCATGACTGATAGTGTCCCTTATATGTTTGAAATACAGTGTACACTGTAAATCTTTTTGGCAATTTGCACCTGGAAGCTACAGTGGAACAGTTAAGGCAATGCTTTGTTTAACATGTTTCTGTATGAGGCCAAAGGTTACCAAACCTTTTGTGAACATAAGCAGACACTCTACCAACGTAGCTATATTTCCGGAACTGAATATGAGAATACTGAGTAAAGCTAGTTCTGAAGAAATGATTCTCAAGTCAAAGCCATTAAAATTGGTCACCATTGAAAAATAACAAAGAGAAGGGAAGTTATACAAACCTCAACTGTCATTTTTGGTTTTTGTTGTGATGTGGACGATGATGATGATGTTGATGAACCATGCCTCATTTCCAGATCATGTTGTGGGAACGTCACGCCCGTTCTACCTAACAGCTCCTGAAAACACATTGTGATAAAAGTACAACTCAGTGGTTACTCGAGGAGGCATAGGAATACAATTACCCTAAACCAACCCAAGCTGATGTATTCGACGCTGGAAAGTTACATAAGAGCCCTATGTAGAGTACACATCAGAGGATCCTTCTTTAATTCATTAGAACCGTTCAATTACAATTGGACAATTCCTATGTTGCTTGTTACTGATGCAACTTTCTTGTCAGAGTGTAGAAATGACTGGGGGAAATACTTGTTAGTTTCCAAGTTTATACTAAATTAACAAGTCAGTTGGTGACATTTACATGAGAGAGTCTTCAAAAGTTGGATGGTTCTTCAGATCTTTTAGGATTTTTTAAAAAGTATTTTAAAGGAAAAGTACACTTAAGGTTGACTGTTGAACTTATTCTGTCTGATTATTGGAATTATTGATGTAGTAAAAATGTTTGAGGAGATACCTTCCAATGACATCACATCTAAATGGAATATTATTGGACATCTGGTTTAGGTTTATCCTTTAAATTTCTAAACAGAGAGCTGATTTCATTAACATCTCTTCCTCTTTCTACAGGGATTACTCGACTAATATCTTCCCATAGAATGAGTTCTAATGCTATGGTTCTCTTATATAGCACTAAAGCATCCCCATTGCTTGCAATCTTAATCATGTGAGCAAACAGCAATATTTCAAATTGTTCAATAGAACTATTTCAGTAACTTGGAATTGGAATGATTTTAACTCCAATAGTAAGTAATTATATTTACTTTGACTGTGCACATATATCTTACCAGACAAAAGTAATTTGTAAATGTAAGACAATTTTTGATAGAAATAAAGATGTTTTCAATGTTTCCAATTTTTTTACTGGTAAGGCATTGTGTGAATATCTTGCAGTATGACCAAATCATATAAGGGACAATGTGCATAGAAAATATGTTTTGGGCCCTGGGGGAATGTTGCACTTTTGACTTTTACCTTGCTCCCATCTTGATTTTTGGTGGGACATTTTTGACTCTGGGTTTGTGGTTCTTTTACCCTGACGTAGGGCTTTTGACTTTTCAGTTTTTGGGGCATTTAAATTTTTTTGTGCTTCCATTTTGTCATTTTTTATTTTTAGCTGGTAACTTCTGAAGTCAACGATAGATTTGAGAATTATTCATGGATTATCTTTATGGTCCTTACCTCATCTTTAATCCCGTCTGGCCAGCCTGACCACACTTGAAATCGGTAGGGGACGTCGGTGAGTACATACACTGCTTGCTTTATCTACACAAACAAAAGACAATGTTTCAAGACTTAAGGGCATAAAATGGCATCCTGAAATAAACTCACATCTTACCTTGAACACAGCATGTCAAATAAACTTCAAGGCAATATTAAAAAAATTCAAACAAAACAGATTGATGAAACTAAACAGTTTTCAAATTAAAAGAAATTTATATATATATTTTTTTATCACTTATAGAGAAATAAAACCCCTTCATAAAACTAGAATTAGTCCTCTAGAGTCACACTACGTGGTTTTGACCATATAATTAATATAAATTATAAATATACCTTTATAACAGTAAGGTAATCATACATTCTGCTTACATCTTCATATCTTATCGACATAGCTCCAACAATCTCTGTCTTTGATAGATTCGTCTCATATTGTCCATAAATAACAAGCCAATGAAATGACTTACAATCAAGATGTTGCCAGGGCCAGTGTACGAGGAGAGTGAGCAACTTTGCAGGATAATAGCCAAGAGTTACTAGCTTTCAGTGATCGAATGATGAGAAGACAAACAGAGGTTCGAAGAATATTTGCAGATTAAACAACCAGTGAGTGAGAGAGTGTCATAAAGGAAGAGGGAGTGAGAGATTGAGAGAGTGTGTCAGTAAGTGAGTTGTTTGGCAACCCCTTTGGTACAAATTGAGAATAAGCAGCGACTGCTTGATCAGGAGTCATCTGATAAGTAATTCAAATCCAGGAGAGCTATTGCTAATGCTACTCACCTCTCTGACAGACTTGCTACCCTGGAACTTGAGAGGGAACAGCTGGTATTTGCTGCCGTCGATGAACTTGATGTTCAGTGTGTACTCTCGGTCAAACATCTCACATGGGCTACAACAGTAATTGAGGTGACAACAAGGTGACAAAGAGTGTTGTCAGATACATCAAAATATATCAACGATGTTATTCTATTGAGTACTATAGTCTATGGCTGAAAATAACCACTATAATTCTGACAGGTCCAGTATACTGACTATATCAAGGTTCATGGTGTAGGTGTTCAAAAAGTCATCTAGCTAGTACACATGTAAATGGGGAGCCTCATTCATTAAAAACAAGCTATTATCATTCATAAAGAATTTTTATATTATGAGTTATATGTACGTATATGTACGTGTATGTAAATAGACTGATCAAAAGGGCCTTGTGGTGTTTAAGCAAGGTCTGCCACTTCATAGTGAATAAATGTTCCCTAATGTATGTTAAATTGTCAAATCTGTACGTAGGTAGCATATCATTTCATAAAATACCAGATATAGGCCCATATGCACGATACACTTAAAAGGGTGATATTAATTATCATTTTCTTAACATAAATGAATCCAAACCAACAAAACTGTTGTTCCTACGTGATCATTTGAAGGGGTCACTTTGGCATTTTCTGAGCAGATAGGTAAACGTAGACTACTTTTCTAAATGATTAGCTACATGCACAAAGGTCCCAACTCTGCAATAGGAGCAATAAATATGATCTGATTATATATGAATAATGACATAGTTGTATCAACTTACTCTTCTTTTTGAACAGGTTTGGGTCTGGTGAGGGTGGGGTTTGTGATCATTGGGGTCAACAGGTACAATTTGTTTTGTTTCGGAAGGTGAAGATCTCGCAACACAACCTGCAGAAATCATCAAACATCTTATAATGATATAAATCCTTACCCTAATCGAAATCCTACTGACATAAAAAATTCATTTAACAAAAATTTAATAAAAAATCATCGTTCAGTCATTAAAAAATCATTACCCCTTGAACCCATTAGGCCTGAAACCAGGCTCGTTAAAGTATTTTTGTTTCACACTCAAGGCCTAAGATTCTTATGAGATGAAAGAAAAATAATTTTCACATTATCCATTACCATCATCAACTATGAACTTTGTCTCTTAACTTGATCATCATCAATTTCATTTTATCAATGAATGTCAGATGTTACTTACACTGTCTTCCACCTTCCTTTTTAGCCCTTTCAGTTCTTGTTGATCTACAGGTATGTCCAACTCTACCTGCAGCGTCTCTTTGATCTTACCTGAAGTACACACGTTAGTTATGAACAATAATAAAGTGACCTTAACTCATCAGGTATCACATAATTCATTATCAAAGGTTGAAGACTTCAGTTGTAATGATTATTTAATAATATGCCTTCCAGAGTTTTGCCTAACATTCTGTGATAGTGTTTAGAAAATAAATTCACACATGACGGTCATATAAAATAAACCAAAATAAAGCTCCAACTCCATCTTTGAAACATCATCAGATTGTTTTCTGGATCATTCTTTGATGGTCTCACTCAATTGTCTTTGTTGATTAATGTTTCAGTAGAATTATTTATTCATATAGAATTATGAATTGATGTTTATGCATTTTCACCTTCACTTACTTGCACACAATTTAATAGACAAACCTACTAAATACTGGTCATTAGTTAGGCGGAAATATCTACTGCCCATGACATACATTAGGGAGGTGCTATCATCGTAATGTTTATATTATCTGTTTATGCAAGTTGTAATAAAACATGATTTGCCTATTGTATCAGCAAAAAGGAAGTGACTTTTCTGATTGAAAACGTGAAAAAGTATCCCTGATTAGATATTGATATTGACAAAAGCATGTAAAACATGTGTGAAGGGAGATAACTCTAATCTAGTTGCATCTCGACAAAGAGAAACGCACATAAATCACTTTCAATCAAAATATATTGTACATATAAAATAACATACATTTTCGCAAAAGTTCGTTCCAATTGAGGGAGTAATTTGTTTTTGTGTGATTACTCCCAAAAGTTATTGGTAAAATTGAGCGAGACTTATGAACTAGAGCATATCCTGCAATCGCATGATCTGGATGCAACACTGCCTTCCATTCAAAGGGGGCTATGGGTTAAGAACTGATTATCAAAGCTAGTCTGGAGTTCCCTCCTGCCTGAACACTGGGTCATTAAGATTGCATCACCGAATACATCAATTCATTCAAACTATTTGAAAATGATCCGTCAAGAAACAGGCGCAGAACACTATTATAGTTATCTGAGTGACACTCTAGGAGTGTATAAGCACAACAAGCACCTACCGATAGTCTCCGTGTCTGGTAAGATGACCGGTATGTTCTTGTCCCGATACTCCACCTGGAAATGCAGCATGCGTGTGGTGCTGCGGGAGAAGCTAGTGGAGGGTCCGGCGGCCGACACACCCTCCACCATCAGTGCTGGGTCATCTGTCGTGAAGCCCTCCTGCTTGCCAGAGTCCACCTCGATTGTCTCCCCTGCTGTGGCATTGCTCTGGGGGACAGGGTTTATCGTGGCTGATGCTGGGTCCTGGAGAATGCTGTTTACTGCAGTCTGTGGGGGAGAGGTGAGTGAGTGAGTTATTGTTTAATGCCGCTTGGGCAATATTTCAGCATTAGTGGCGACTGTGGAGAAGAGGATTTTATCATATAATTGCTTATGAGTACAGAGATTTTGTATGTCTGAAGGATCATCTGCCAATCACTCTGTATCAGCCCTCAAGGCAGATAACTTGTTTCAGCCAGTTCATGTTATGGCCAAGGATAATGTGTTTTTTAAAAAGAGAAACAGGAGAGTGGTCAAAAGAGATTTTTATTACTCTAGCTATTTTTTTCAGAAGAACTTTGCAATACCACTGTGTTTATGCATTGTGGTGATATCCAGAAGTGACAGATGTTTGTTGATGATAAGGTAATGAAATTCAATGTAGTTTTGCACCATAACAGGTCCTGCATTCTGCGGAGGATTTTCAAGGATGGAGCCATTGGCTCTGTAGCTCTTAGTTTTATTTCAATTGATCATCACTCTTACTTAAGTAAATTCTGAAACAAAAAATAGTAAATTCTAGGTATTCTACATGTAAGGTTCTTTTCCGTGAACGTAACATTTCTGCATCAGAAGCTTATTCTATAAGTTATTTTGCAAGCTGGTAAATCCAAAATCAAGGGGGGGGCTGAAGAACACTTATGTACAGCGGTGATTACCTCTAAACTCCAATCATGCTGTTCAAGAATAGCGACACAAGTCTCAATGTCATCAATGCCAGTAAATGCCTGAAAAAGAACAAAAGGAACTTGTAAACTTTGGAGGGATTATATCTAGGAAATATCTTTAACATTACCTTTAAATATCAATATTCTTGATCATAGGTAAATAAACAGTAAACATACGTAAATAAAAATACATAAACATTCAAATCTTGATGAGTTATAGGAAAAGAAAACTTATTTTGATTTTTATAGGCACATTTCTATGTAAATTCCATTTTGATTGCTAATGACATATCCATATGTAAATATTACTTTGGGTTATCATGCTTTGGTTAAAAGCATAAGTCAGCATAATTTATTCCAAACACCCACAGGATCAACCTTATTGAAGATGTTTCAAAAGATTATTTCTAGAAAATAATTATGTCATACCTGACCACTCTGAGACTGGTTGACAGATAACATGTTATTGTTTTTTTATGTACATACTTATCCATTTTACCTTCACATTATCTTCTTAAGCTTTACAATTCAACATAGCTCTTTTCATCAGTTGTTTATACATATAACCTTAGATGCAAGACGAGAAATTTATCATCTGCATTAAATTCATAACTTTCTTGTTAACCTTTTTACCATCTGAACATAGTAATGCAAAACCATTTCTAAGTTAAAGGATTTTGTTTCTGAACCCTCGTGGGATATTTCCTCTATATTATAATGCCCTAATGATCTAATAGTACATCTGCAGACAAAAGTGTAAGGCACTTGCACTATTAACACTCTAAATATGTTTACTTTGACTGAATTACCTCAAAATATTGTATGTGAACTATTAAGTGTCCTAGGTGATTATAGAATTGATTGAGGGAGCTTTTAATAAAATGACTTATGATTGAACAGCTCTAATTTTGTTATATTTTAAACCTATGGTCCTAGTGAGAAAATAGTCTTATTACACCTAAAATCAGTGTCAATGAGTCTTCTTATACATGTACAAAGTGCTGCATAATCAAATAACTCAGCAATTTCTCTTGGGGCTAGGAAAATGATATTCCCAGGACAAACATAAAATTGATTAAAGATATTCTCTTCATCCGAGAACCAAAGATATTGACCATTAGGTAGACTAGTGCACCGTCAATATTTAATCAGTGATTACAGACGAAAGCCATGTCATAATTGCTGAATCAGCAGGTTCTGAATAGGTGTAGCCAACCATGATTTTCTACCTTAACCATCACCCTCAGAATGAGTTGGACTTACAACTCCAGCAGTGCAACAATGTTTTGAAATAACTTGTAAATAAATATTCAAGAATTGATAAGTAACAGAACATCATTGACATTAAAATCATGGCATCAACTTTGACTTCTTTGAATTTATGCTACCGGTAATTAATATAATATTATAATAGTCTCAATCAAATTTAATGAAGCAATATTCTGAAAGCTACAACATTGATCCTTTGTTTTAAAACACTGAAAAATATAAATTGGATGAAAGTACTGCACAATCAGAAGAATTTATATGAAAATCAGAGAAAACTCAATGGCCCTGGTTCTGCATGATGTACCATTGAAGTTTGGAGACCTACGCCATCAAATAATAGCTTTATAACATCAAAGACCTGTGTATCGCGGCCTAAGTTCCAAACAATATATCCGGATTCCAGTTTTAAGAGGCAAGACGATATATTATTATTATGAAGTGATGCCAAGGAACCAGCCAAACTTTTATTCCTTGAGTAGCAGTAGTTACTAGCATCCTAGCGTCTTTTCTTTGTAAAAGAGTCAAGAGAGGTTTTATATCAACACCGTGTCAAGCTATATATACTTGAGGGGCACAAAAACCAATTTCACATCCACATTGGCATCAGGACCCAATGTACCAAGTTTGACCCCCTCAGTGAAAGGTACTTGACTACAAAATTCTAGCTTTGGCAAATAAGCAGTAATTAAGGAGAAATCGAAAATGCAAATTTTTTTACTGACATTTGCAACTGATGGACACAGGGCCACGCCATGAGCCAATCTCACCTAATAGCCCTGCTGAGCTAAAAAAAAAAATTTTCAAGAGTGATTTCTATGACTCTCAAAATGCCATTTACCCATATGCATTTGCTCTGGAATCCCAATCTTTGTTAAAAAACTGAAGCATTGGCTCTGAAGCTTATCAGAGGTTCCATAAATCAGTTTACTACTCATATGGTTAATCATAAGTAGTGACATATTTTCAATATGAGCACATGTGCACATATCACTTTTGCCTAACAATGATTATTTGCCTTATTTTGTTGCCTGTGACCTCATAAAACTATTGTTCGAGCCTTTGAAAGTGAAGCAGACAGTTTCCTGAATATTTCATAGCGTTTGAGATGGAATTGAATCGGTAATAAAGAAATTGCTACACTCGGAAATGTGTCATATGTCTTTTACAAAACTCGTACAAATTTGTGTATAACTGTATAACATCGCTCTCGCTCGAGTAGTAAAAAAATTCACACTTGTATTATAAAAATCATATGATACATTTCCGTGGGTAATAATCCATTTATCTGAGAGTAAGGACACTGAAGTTGGGTTTGGGTAATTCAGCCTATGTCTTTTAGCTTAAGTTTGCAATTAAATGCACAGGACCATTGGAATAAAGAGAAGCTTGAAGTCCTTAACTATTGGTGCTACTGTGAGTAATCATTGTTTAGTGTGGCATGGGCAACATTTTAGCCACTGGCGGCTTATTGGTGCTACAGACATGAAACGTGGGTTTGTTTGAAAATACCACACCAGTTCGATTACATAACTTTTTTCTGTGCGCATGTGGGCTGGACGCTTGACCAACTGAATATTTATATGATAAAATTGGTTAAATGCAAATAAAAAAATTATCTCTACCACTTCAAAAACAGTCCAACATAATTATGTCTTTACACATCAGTAGAATTTTTTTCATTCTAAACATGCAACTTTACCACAGAACAAGTCGTATTTGAATTATATACATGTATTTCTATTCAAGTCCTTTTTGCGCAATATATCGTTTAAATATCATATTGCAATTATTGTTTTGCATAGTTTATACCTGTTTATACTGCTATACTGGTAAGATTGCACAGCCCAAGGGAGCAACTCTGTAATGTTTGTTAAAGTCATATATACACTTTTATAAAGCCACTTAATTGAACTAATTTTTCTTGCTAAGCAAAATGGTATTCACTTATACCAATATTTCCTGTCACTTTCGGAAAAATGTTCATTTATATGTCCATTTTAGAGTTAGGTGACGTTGCTTAATGGCTTTTGTGGATTCAACTTGGTTGGCAATCAAATCAAGTGCACGCCATAAAAGAGTTGCATTGCCAGAGTAAATATACAGAGAATCTAGTAATTGCATGCCAAATACTTATGACAGATACATTCCTCATTTAGTTTATCGCCTTTTAATGTTCTTTCTGTATCGAAGGAGGTAATCATAAACTATTTTCATTGCATTTTCAGCTGGGGAATTTCATGTGTTCTACATCACGGCTTTTGCATATATCATAGTAAGCCCTGTCAAGCCACAACGGGTAAGGGGGTTTTGAATTTCAATATTTAGGCTAGAACTCACGCAAAGTTTGGAAATGCTAAGGGAAACTTGATTTCAATGATGAACTATTTGCCCGGCGTGAATTAAAATTTGCCTTGCAAAACTGAACCAATGTATTTTTGGACTTGGAGAAATGAAATTTACAAATCTTAGTCTCCTACTGACAAAGACTCTTTTCTGAGAATATGAACTTCCTGGCACTCCTGGTCCCTTTTGAGAAGTTGAAAGAGAATATGAAGGTTGACACCTTACCATGCCCATACTTGAATGGGGAACCAGGCTAAATGTACAAATTTAGAGATTGTTTCTTACGCAACTTGTTTTTATAGAAAAGATGTACTAAAGATATATCATTAAAGGTTTTAAGGAAAATGCCTGTAAAGCACATCTATGTACTGTAGCCTAGGTACAAACACCATAATACCTATCTTCACCACATTTGTAGATTTAATCCAAATTCATGAACATTTCAAATGATAAATAATCTGCAAATCCTAGGTCACAAACTTACCAAACTTGAAAGTACTAAATTGAATTGAATATTGAATTGACGGCACTGAAAAATCAATGTCTTTTTTTTTCTCAACTAGAACTACTTTAGTAATCATGATTTTTTGACAAAGTTCTGGTACTTAATGCTAAAAACAAGTGAAGATACATGACTTATTGATTCCGCAAAGATATTTAACCCCTGATTTTGGTAAACAACTAATCCCTTGTTTTCATGTGTTATGAAACTGAAAACAGAAAATATTAACAGAACTTAGAAATATATGTATAACATTTAGTTAATATGATTCTTTAAAAGTAACAAATGAGGAAGAAGATATACAATTATGTTATTTAATGTCAAATCTCAATGGGGTTGTAATTCCACCCTCTGCGTCATAGCCTGACCAAACATAAACAGCTGATTCAACGCGAGGCAAAACAAAACCGTGTGTCACTCTGTTCTTCTAGCAATTTATTCATTTCAGAAAACACTTAAGGCTAAATATTATATAGTAACTATTGGTAAATATTTAACTTGATTGAATAAACGTTACGTACGTTCCACTAATTACATTGATTTCACAAAAACAGACCTGAAAATCGACAAGAGTCAAATCTCTCATGCCATCCGCCATTGTTGCTTCTCTATGTTAGTCTAATCCTACTTTCTCTTGACGTATTTCCCTAAATTAGAATGTGTTTTATTTATTTTCAATTTAAACCGTTCATGTTAAAAGATATATTATGACATAAACATTTTGAATAGAATGTTTTAGCTCCGAAAAATATTTGAAACAGATATCAATTCAAACTTGACTACAGATATATGCTCTATTATAAATATAAAGTAAGGGGAGAGGTAAACAGTATTGTGCATTTATGCGCAGAAAAACACGAAAATTACTAATTTCTTAATGATTTCAGCATTTTGCCTTTTATTTCAAATATCAGATACTGAAATACATACGTTATTGTCCAAAAAAATATTCAAGATTTATATTAGGCGATGCATGTACACGACAGAATAAAAATATTTTGTTTATTTTGGTCCGGCTATTTTTAGTAACAAACCGCATGTTCAGCAAGTCACGTGACAATCGCTAAGTGATCGTGGATCAAAACATAGAGCTTACTTTTACTGTGTCTCAGAGATGTACCAATTTCCGGGTTGTATATTTCGTCTTCCCTGTGGATATCGGTTGATTAAAGACAACCTAACGCAAAATAAACTGAAACAAACACATCTATCATTCAAAGTTGTCCTTTTTATCACTTCTGAGAAAGTGTGTTATTGATTATGTTGTACTGCGATTATTGCTAAATATAGACCGTTGACATCACAGCTAATATTTTACATTGCCTTGATTATATCGAACAGCTCATAATTACGCGCCGGGATTCAAACATGCTTCTGACTTGAAATGACCGCGGTTTGTGTATGATCGTGTGGGTTATTGGCGCTGTCAAACATGACAATACACGTGGGTTCGATCTGACAGCTGTAAGTTTCACATAGAGGATCACCCGGTATTCAAATGAAGGGTTCAGTATTGACGAGTGTCAGTGTATTACGTGGGTAAGCCATCCCGCCCTTTATCTTAACTCGAATGGACTAGTCAAGAACACAGATTCATCTACAGCTGCGATTACAGAGCTTCGTTTGTAGCAGCGATGGAATGAAATATACATGGATAATGATTTGCAGTACTTTCAACTTTACTCTGAGTCAATTTGTAAGTATTCTCGTTGTTGAAAACTAACGATGTGTCATTACATAATTGTATCTGTCAACCCGCTTAGACACTGATATGTTGCGTTATTTGAAATTGCAGGATTTCTATTTGAGAAATTCTTCTGTATATATAAGTATCTTTTCCCCCAATGCGATTTACATCTATAAAACGGCGTATTTAGAAAAACAATAATATTCTTTGATCGTAAAATGGATTGTTCTAATTTGACAACGGGTTTCCATTGGAGACGTTTGTTTGTTTAGATCATCCATGCCATGAATAAATTTAAATATAAATACCTTCATAGGAAAAAGCTCTCATATTTCTCTTAAGAGGAAATAATCACATATCTTCAGTGCGATAAGATAAGCTCAGAGCGAATTTCTTTATTTAAATGGACTATGCATACACTAGAATAATACGTTACCAGCCATCGTAGTCTTCTTGCAATTACTTTCTTCAAACTCTGTGCGTAAAAATCCAATGTCATATACAAAATTATTTGAACTAAAAGAAGCTCTAACGTAGGTTAAGCATCAGCGATTATCAAAATGTGTTTTTCAAAAGTATCACCATATCATGTAGAAATTCGAAATAATTCGTCAAAAAATTAAAACTGATAATATTACACAGACGTGTTAATCGTAACATGGATATAAATTGGAATATGCTGTATATGTAACATGAATATAAGATGAAAAATGTTGTAACAACCTTTATACATGAAAAAATATCTAAAATGTTAAAGTAATGGTAAATTAGGTAAGATTTATGCTTGTATATAGATTTACATTCTTAACTTATGTTCTAAATCCATGTAAATGCCACGAACTTAATTATGTTTACATATTTGCAGTAGCGTGTTTTAGTTTACAAGGAAATTCTAATGAATATTAAAATTTGTACCCATCTTCATATACTTTCTATATTTTAATTAATAAAACACCTCTATTTTACGATGACTATCTGATATCGTCATTTTAACAATCTGTATCCATTCTTTTTTCCTTTTTCCATGCGAACGAACGTGTGAGATGACAACATTCTTTCCTTTACATACTTATATATATATATCAGGTAAAAAGGTGAAAAGTCGCACGTGAAGTAAATGTATATTTGAAAAAATGAAATACTTCAGACGACACTTGCTGTAGATATCATTTTAATGATGACTGGATGCGTCGCATTTCGACTTGTTAAAAATTTAAAGACATCGCTTAAACCTAACAGAAAAAACCCAAAGAATTCGATGACGAAACAGTAAAATGAAAATCAGTTTATAGATAAATGTCAAGTCAAAGTGTATAATCTTTGTTCAGTGAAGAAGAGTAGTTATTGGCTCGCCATTACCAGTGTAGGACGTCAGCTTGGACTACTAAATATGGAAAAGTACGTTTGTCATTTTCAAACATAGTCTTTATGAGAACGAATTTGCTCCGATGTATGGGAGGATATAGTTTTTGTTCCCATTTCTGCTGTAGATGGATTTATGTTTATTTAAAATATTAATGTATAGACCTAGGTATATCCGACATTGAAGTGATGTATTCAGATATGTTTTTTGTTAGTGTAGATACATTTTATAATGAATAAAGTGTTAAAATTTGTTTATATTTTGCTTAATTAAGTCCACCATATACTCGACGTTCCATAATAAACGTATTAGAATATTTCTTTAATTTTGCAATTTTGACCTCTTTTGTTAATGCTGGAAATATTCTAAAGGAGAGAAGGAAATCTTAAATGGTTAACATCTTATTTTACCTCTTATTTTCTACGTTTTTCATACTTATTTGTCCAATTTGATAACCAATATAAACACACATTGTAGTGTCTCATTAGCCATGATTTACGTTAAATTTTACAATCATATCTATTTATTTTATGTGTACATTCATGTCACACGTTTATATACTATACATACATGTACATCTGTCTGTCTACATGAATAGATATACGCTATTGTTTATAGGTCTGTATGAGGATAGAAGTTAACAAAGTCATTTCCATGGAAATCGGTTATTTTCAACAAATAATTAGTTTTTTTTGTAAGGTTATTTCGCTATGTATTAGGTGAGAGTTTTCATGTTTTGCAAGAATCGTATGATTTTTGAAATAATTAACAATAATGAAAAACAAAATCCACTTAACAATGACATACCTGACTATTCTTTTTAAGAATTTGCCATTTATTCCAAAAAATACATTGCTATGAAGAAAGCATTGCTGCTAAATATAAGCGTGTGAAAGCACGTTCAGATTAGCGGTCGTGTTAAAAGGGTTGCTGCCGTTTCACAAACCTACAATCGGGCAGAGTAAAGTAGTACGAAATAATAACGCAGTTGAAGCATTAATGATGTTCATGTGGGATTGAAAGTATATTTATATATATTTAAAAATTGACACCCCCTCCACCCCCAAATTAATCGACACCATTGCTTTCATAGTAGTCCTGCTTCATGACTGTGTATTTAAAGGAGCCTTTTATACAGTCTAGGTCCACATTCAGCAAGTCTAGATTGACTTCCCAAAGGAAAAAAATATTATGGATGAAGGAACAGTAAATTATCAACATTTTTCATAGACTAAATTTTAGTCTACTTTCATAGATGAAAATATCAATCGGTTTAAAAAAAATGTTTATAGTCAACCTAAAAGTCGCTGTATTTATTCAAGATATACTTGAAATGTTACATTTTCAGATGGTTTGCCTAAATGTTGCATTACTAAATAGTATGATTAAATGTTACATACTCCATTGGTATACCTAAATGATCGACATTCAAATGGTATACTTATATATTACGTTGTCAAATGGTAAACTTCGATTCCTGTTTTTAAACTGCGCTTAAATGTTACATTTATTAGATAATAAACTTAAAAAATTTACATACTCAAATGGTACACATTATAGCATTTTTATGGTGGTATACTAAAATATAACAATTATGAAATATCAAACGTAAATGTTACATACTCAAATTGTATACTTAGATACTATTATTGCATTTTGTAATGATATAATTAAATGATACATTTTCAAATGGTATACTTGAAGTTACATTTTCAAATAGTATGCTTTAATGTTACTATTGATAAATTGAAACGAATAATTACATTTTAAATGCGTGTGGATGGTACTACAATGTTTTGATATTTATACGTCAAGTGAAGGCATGACACCCCTCGTAAAATTAATGCATTTAAACACGAATGCATATGCTAAAGTGCAAGGGCTAGTCTAGATGAAAGAAGTTATAGTTACGTGTAAAATTTACAATTCATTCATTACAAGCCAATGCATTAATGTCACAAACCAAAACATAATTATCTGCATTGATATTACCGACTGTATTCTCAAATCAAGTTAAATGACTTCCATTTCTTACAAACGATAACCTGGTGTTACACGTTGTTGTAGATAGTCATGTTATAACGTGCAGAGGACGTCCGACTGTCTGTGTTCTTGTTCCATATCGTTGTCGCGAAATGTCAGACTCAGTTCATAGGTACCCAATGACCTATCTCTAACACGTGAACGGACAACCACCCGGGGTGTGTTGCACCTAATGAACCCGGAAGTAATTATTGTATCCAGTAACACGTTGGATCTATGAACTGACAAAGCTTTAACTAACGAGCAGTCCTTGGAACAGAAATTTCTGGGGAAAATACTAAAAATGAAAATTTATTTTGAAAAGGATAAGCTTCTTTGAGCTTTAATTTTTCAATCCTGTTACAGAATTAGCTGTTGCTTTAGCATGATATAATGCAAAATAGAGAACAAACGAGAAACAGCTTTTAGCCACACTATGGAATGCGATACCCTATCATGTGAAGCAGTACGCAGAGGTTTGCTTTATGCATTTTATTTCTATCAAATGGTTTTTTTCGGACTTCTGTCTTACTATTCAGTGCCGTGTTATGAATTCTCAAAAGAAAGGGGCTGGTGCCTTGTCAGAAGAGGTGCATGGCGGTGACAAACATACTTAACGTGAAATTTATCTTTAAACAAAAAAGGAAAGGGTAGGGAGTGTCAGCCGCCACAACCTATACAAGAAAAAAAAAAAGAAAAAAAAGTAACCTACTCCCCTTCGCCCCCTCCCCCTTCCCCCTCCACGTTATGGTATGGGTTGTGACTAAGAGAAATCCTTTAAATTTCGTTTGATTGTATGGTATGCCGTCACTGATCATCCTATTTTAATCTTTTTGCAATCAAGAGAGATATACTCGTATATCATGTTTGTTGTACGTTAGTAGTATCGGGCGTATTGTAGCTTTGACAAATTCACTCATTGATTATTCTTATCATTAGTTAGCAGCTGAAGCTAATGGATAGTTAAAAAATGTCATTCAATCCAATCTAAAAAATCTTATCACGTTTTAATGTATTCAAAGGGGCCGGAGGAATAGCAAAGAAATGAACACAGTAAACCCCTTTACTAAATGTTGGTCTATCAGTGCCTGTAACGATAATTGATTTATCGATCTATGCGCATGTCCATATCAAATATTTAATCAAATTGGACCAACATCAAGCATAAAGCATTTCTAATGACTTCATCCTATAATTGTATCTATGTTAACTCCTTATAATAATTGATTTTGAATCTAATGCATGAGGGGACGTTCTTGCTTTTTTCAACTCGACTCAATTTTTAACATCGTAGAATTTATGGTCACAGAATCACCAATTTCATTTATCATAATCCTCATCAATTTTGGACTCTGTATATTAGCTTGAACTTTTTAGGCCGTTTGTTTCTGGAGAATAAGTTGAAAATAGGGTTTTTAGGTCGCAAACCCTGTGGAGTTTATTAGAGATCACAGGGTCACCAAATCAATATTAGAAGTTTCATCAGATACGTAGTCTCTACACAAGATTTCATCTTTCTAGGCCTCTTACTTCTGGAGAAGAAGATGGAAATGGGTTCAGGCCAGATGAGCTGTTATAAACAACAATGAATGCAGGAGGATCAGTGCTCATTATTTCTCATTATTTATTTTAAAGTTGAATGGAATTCGTCTCCAATTTTAGATTTGAATTCTTACTTTTTATCAATTTGAATTTTTTAAATGTCGCATGAACCAATCTTTGACCAGAACCTACTCTACTGGTTCCGGGTTTCGGCAACTTTGTCTGCACTAGAGAACTGTTCTACCTGTACTAAGCCATGGGGGCACTTCTATACTGAATTTCAGCGAAGTAACACCCATGGTTCGCTAGCTCCAGGCTATGCTCGCAGGTTTCACCGTAATACAGCCACATTAGTGATTTTGGCTTTTTCCCTTCAATGGCACCAGCAACCTTGATATTGTTGTCAAAATTATAAATGTCTAATAAAATGATCATATAAGTTTTTCAAAATTATTGTATAGCAACCATCAATGCTAGGAATGTCAAACTTTTAATAGTATCATTGGAGGGATAGAGAATAAGATTTCATTGTCCTACCCAAATCATATGGGCATGGCAGGGTGCATATGTAGGGTCGTCAACCGAAACCAGATTAAGTTGGCAAGAAGAAAGCTAACACTTTCAGAGTAACATCTTTATTTAGTGGAATACTCAAGTTTGTAGATTTGGTTTTGACCGCTTCAAATATTGGCATGGAATGGTGTCCATCCTAAAATTTTTAGTCATCTTTTGTCCTTGAGAACTTGATAAATTTTATACACTTTCGAGGTATGTCCTGTTTGTGTTGTAATTTCACTGAAATACAATGTACTTTTATTTATTTAAAACATTCAAACAACAAACTGTGTATGAATACAACATCCACACATTTACAAATGACTTACGATAAGATTAATCAACAATGTCTAGCAAGGCCATAGCTTGTCTTATTTTAGCGCGGAAGAGTGGATTTTATTCTCATGTTGTGTTTCAATACCGAGTGTGTGCTATTACCAACTTGACAAATCTTCATCAACACAAATATCACCCTCACTAAAATGTTTCAACCGTGTTGTGTTAAAAGGATGTACAGATAATATATATGAATAAACAAGAATGTCCCCATGAATTTCGTATCCAAAAAATTACCCTCTCCTTTTATGGCATCTGACCAAATAAAGTATTTCGTCAGCAACCAGTAGTGAGTCACAAAGTTGGCGCGTTCCTTTTTCCTTTTGAGCCCACGTCACCTCCCTGTCTCAACGGGTAGGTTGTTAGTTCAATTCTTAATATAAATTAAAACTTTTGATTGAAACATTTTTTTGTAACAATAGATATTGGTCATCTTAAGATAATCATGATAATGTCACTTCGAACTTAATAGTGGAATATTATCTTCTTGACTGAACAATGTAATCTTTGAATATTACCTCAACTTTTAAACGAGATAAATTGCGGTATAGTTAGGGGAATGTAATTGGTCATTTCTAGATAGTACTCGTTGCTTACTTGATCCCCCAATAAACAGCTTATACCAAATGTATTTGATCAAGAAGGTCATAACTAGTACTCATTATTTAACCCGATCATTCCTAGTCGTAGAGGAAATAATCAAATATCACGTAAAAAACCACTAGCTTAAATTTTTGTATGAACACCTTTTAGTTCTTATCATTTGGGGAGGAAATTTGTTGGAGAAAGGATTCGCATAGCATAACCGATAATGGTAGGTTCTTTTTAAAACTGCTTCTTTGTCGTGAAAAAATGTCTTGCAATTGATAACATTTATTTACGCTTTCGTTTGATCAATTTTATCTATAAAAATGTGCTAATGCATGTCCCAGGTTTTATTTTTTATGACATTATTTCATTTGTATACTTTTGTAAATGAAAAAATAATTTATTCATTTTGCCAATCAGTTATCATATGTTTAACCATTAGGTGAGTTGTATAATAGCTATTAGAAGTTACTTTCGTTAGTTCTACCATTGTCATACAAGATAAAATTTAATAATGTATTACCATAATTGAATTGCAGTTAAACATATATTTACATTTACATTTACATAAGTTACTACAATTTACGTAGTATATCAGTGACCAAAGTATGCCTGAATGATATTTTACTACTTCATGGAATTAACTGAATGTTGATTTTTACGCCAACTATTCAGCGATTTTATGTCAGCATGTATGTGAGGCGGATATACTGAGGACACTACTGAAATACATCTCATGAAGCATTCTACTTGACGACTTGAGGTTTGAAGGGGTAGTGGGGAAATGGATAAAGCCTTGGGAGGGATCAGGGAGACGTTAAGGAAAGTTTGAACTACTGGCGATGACACTAACCCGTACCATAACATTGTGTGGACAGGACATGTCATGGTGAACGCAACGGAGTACCAAAATATGATAACTTTGTACTTACATTTTACTTATATATTCCATCGTATTTTAACAAATTCAACTGCTTCTAATTTTCATATGGACATTCTTGGAACGTACTTCGAATCACCATACTTAATTATTATACTTGATTATTTCAGAATATTGAATAAGCTTTTAAATTTTTGCATACAATGCATCATTCATCGCATATAATAATTTATTAAATATCATTTTTATTTACACATAAAGTACAGGTCGCTTTATAAGAATAGTAAAATAGTTTAAAATCAGTAATTATCGATTGTCTATAATTTTTCCAGAGGAGATGTAGCTTTTGTATTTTGTCATAAGTCATTTAATATAAATGAATTGATTAAATGATATTATCAGAAGCGACATATCGCTTTATCGAATAAAACTCGCGTTCACGAATAACGCTAACACTTCTATCCCAGAAGGAAAATGTTTAGACATATAAAGGTAAGATAGATTGAATGATTACAAACGATTTAGATATTTCAGAAAACACAGCTTTAAGACTACAAGTCAAGCAGATAGATATCATTCGAAGTTGTCAAATACGAAAACATACGTTTTAATACAATGTATCAATACTCTAAACGAAACAAATTATCAATATTTTGTTTATTGAACAACTTTATTATATGACTGCAAGGGAAATACCGTTATCTACCGGTGATAACAAGTGTTATCAGGCGTTAAGCAGACAACTTCAATATCATCGATTATTGCGTATGCAAGCGTGCAAAATTAATATTCTTTGCGTTCATAGTTGTTCTATGTCCCTTTCGGACATGGGTTTTCAATGTTTATAGATAACATTAATACAGAACTGAGTTAGACATCCTTAATCAAAATCCGATTTAAAAAAAATTAGAAATCAATAAAAATGACAAATTAGTCGTCATCTATTCCTATTGGTTTGAGAATATTTTCAGATTGAGAATGAAATCGAGTAAGCAGCATTGCAAACTATGAACATGTAACCAAATATACCGGCGAAATGTTAAAAAGGCATGACAGTTCCACTATTTTAAGGACTATGTATATCAAAGATATGGTAGATTATTGCCCTTACTTAATTATGATTCCAGAAGCGCAAACTTGACAAATAAGTGGTGTTTCTTTCTTTCTTTCCAGGTAATTAAGAAGTTATTAAATCAAATGATTCAATAGCAGACTTATCAGAAGAAAGCTCAGCCTCGTTAGATGATTAACTGTCAATGGCTTGGGTGATTTCACATCCTGAAAACAGCACCTGTACGGATATCCATATGCTTGTTAACAAAGTCCTTAAGCGTCCATCTCTGAGTAAAAAGACTGCAAGAATAGGCTATATGTCGCTGAGCTATAGCTTCATAATCGTCAGGCGTCCATTTGTGACAAAATGAATGTCAATGAAATAATAAAAGGCGGTGACTTAAGTGTTTTAAAGCTAGATGAAACAGAAACCTTATGTCTTATGGAGAATCTTAATCATATACGAATATGATAGTGTAATAAAACCTGTACATCGTATAACTTCTTTTCCATTGTGCCTGCTGTCCACACCCTACAAACTGCCAGTCACATCACAGTGAATAACTAAATCAGTCTACATGCTGCTGGAGGGTTTGAAACCACTACTGTTTAGTGACAAAAAAACAGGTTAAAGTGTTTTGTGATCGAAAACAAGACAATTGCCCGTCAATGACTCAAACTTAACTTTGAAAATATAATCACAGCAGACTCAAAGACTAACTATTGGTCGGTAGTGTTATAGGTAGGTCATTTAAATGATATGAATTTAACTGACAAACATACTTTCGTCTTCTTAAAATTTGTATGGCCTTTTTCGGTTGTCATTGAAAACAAAGAAAATATCATAACTTCGGCATTTTAAAGATAAAGATGAAAGTTAAGGGAGGCGACTTGAACTTATACCTGGACTTATTTTTTTGTGGCTTTTTTTAAGCCACATAAAATATTTGACACATACTCTGAATCACTCAAAGCTATCATGTACAAATAGATTTATAAATTTTGTGTTCTTGTATTTTCACGTGTCTAATCAGTGATACCGTGTGAAAAATTTACAAACGGTAGTAAAATTTGCTCACCTGCAAATGCGTTTATACAACGAATCAAATCCTCTCATAACAACGATAACGAATTGTATTATTATTATAAAATTGTAAACAATAAGACGTTTAATATTTTTATCAGTCCCGATGTTATCCACATAACATTATTTCTAAAGAAACATAATAACTGTCGTTTCGGTTGATAATTATTTGAAGTTAGTAAAATATGATTTGATAACTCGCACACCAAAGTTATAATTCTTAATGTTGGGCAAAGAAATGTTTACATATAGGTTAATGAATATTGTGCATTTTGAATTGTATATATATCAAGATAAAATTGATAGCAGATACCGGTTAAGGGGTATAATTTGATAAATGAAGGAATATTGTTAGATATTTCCGAAATTGTTAGAAATTCCGAAATATATATATATATATATAAAATATTGATATAGATAAATTCTACTTTGTTTCTATTCTATATATATTTATATGTACACACACCTGTATACCATTTAATATTTGACAGTTTAGAAACAAAGTTGAATTCATCTATATCAATATTTTATGGAAATTTGTATATGTTACAATTATCAAAATTATATGCACAATTAACCTTGAATAATTGAACACACAAGAATACATTTAGTAGTTGCTCTACATCAACTATTATGTGAAAAAGAGTTGATACTTAAATAGCATAACTTAATTAAACATAACATTGAATTGAGCCTCGTTGAAATTAACTCAAATCAATTCTAAATACGTGACAATGATGAATTGTACAACTTAGGGAAAATGCAATGATTGTATAAAAAATACTGCTGCTAGCTGAAGTTGATTTTGAATGACTTGATAAGCATATGTTTTGTTAAATCATATTCATGTACCTGAATTCTCTCATCAACGTATATTCGTTTTCATTCTCTTTCCTTTGAAAACACAAGTAAAATGATGTCGCCATAATGACTATTTAATTTTGATTCGTTGAGGGATCATTGATGAAGAGCGTCAAAAACTTTTTTAAAAAGTTCGTATTTTACTCGCCTATCTCGCTATCTAAGGGACATTCCAAGCGACGATTTACAAAAAACGTTTCCAAAGAAATTTAAACATTTAAACATTGCTGCAATAAGCACCTAAGGAATAACATGACTATATATATACTGCCTGTGTTTGACATTTGTGGATTAAACTAACTTGCAGATTTGTTTTGACTGATATCTTTTCCCCTAAATGTCCATAATGATCTGAGGTTTTGAAGCTTTTTTGGTTTAAATTGGGTGATTTTTAAATAAAAATATGCTGAATTGCTGCCATCATCATATACCACTGTCATCTTTGAGAAAAATAAAAATAATTTTCAACAGGTATGATTTTACATGAATAATGAAGGTCTGTTTTCAACACAAAATGGACATATTTTCGCTGTCTTAAAAAAATATACAAGGTGACATGTTACAGTGGAGTATAGAAAGATGAAGAAATGTTATTTTAAAGAAAAACATTTCTTTAATACAAAACAATCATCGCCGCACCCTTCCTTACTTTCCAGAGCTTCTAATTGGAGGATTCTATAAACTCGTGGACCACTCACAGCAAAGAAACCAGTCAGTATGGTGTGTTGTCATCGTTACAGAGAAGATCAGAGGTTAGGAGGCGCTCATGGCGAAAGAAGGTGAGACGCACTGTCAAGAGTTTACAGTGGACGATTTGACCACAGCTGCAGCCAGTGGCGATCTCGACCGAGTCCGAGAGGTACTCCGGACAGGGGTTGATGTCAATGGACGAAATCGATTCGGGAGAACTGCTATACAGGTAGAGTGGCCTTGGATTAACTTTCAACCTAATGTCTGCTTTGAGGGGAGTTTGATATGGCTTGTAATCAAGTACAGTTTCTTTGATATTTGGTACACAATTTCTCTTTCGAGAAAGGTTTGAGTGTTGCATTCATGTATAGCAACCCTCGATGTTATATATTTTTACGTGTTTATTTCTGTTTCTAAATGTTTGTTTATTTGGTATGTACGTGTATTGATTTTTTATCTTTTCTCTCATATTAGGATGATTAATTTGAAAATTTATTTTCTATTAACTTTTACTATTTAGTATTTCAGAGGAGGTGTTTATTTTAGAACATCTGTCTGTGTGTATGTGGACACATTCGTTTACGCTTTGTAAAGTCGGCAGTGTAACAAACGTTAGCACGTGGCAGGTCCATTTCTTCCCTGTTGAATATTCTTTACAATGTCTAATAATTCGAGATACTCAAATAAACTATAATACGTCTGTGTTTTTTAGTTTTATTGTACAGTGTTTGTTCCATAGAATATTATTTCCTTTTACATCTTTACAGCTCGTTACGTTCTTTATTTTTTATATTTTTGGGAGGAAATCTGTAAAATTGCATTGGCTCAAAGATTCTAGTCAACAATTTGTAAACAATAGTAATAGTTCAACACCAATACAGATAATTAGCAAGAAAATTACTTAAATTGACGAATCATATGGTAATATATATGGAGGATATGTCGATATATAAATCTGATAAGATTTTCTTTGGATTTAGCAAAGTAATTTTCATGCTCTTCATTGTTCGATTAAGCCGGGCATGTAATTGTCACATACTTGAATAAGGCACGTCATCAAAGTTAATGTTTATGAACTAGTGTTTGAAAACAAGGAAATGTTTGTCACTATCTCCAAATCATGTGAGTCGTTTGTGACTAGGTTTGTGTTTCAATTCAACAAGGTCGTTAATAATTAAGGTCGGTCTGTTTCCCTTTTATAAAAATCACCTAAAATATTGGCATTTTGTCAGAGATCGTGTCATGTTGTTTTGAAACAGAAATATAATCATACTTTAAGATAAAAAAATTTGTCTTTCAGTTTTCATAATCTTTATTTTGCTCCTAAAATCTTTATTTCTAAGTTTGCTATTTTATATAACATAAAAAGAACACTACGATTTGAAAAATTATCTATCAAATACACAAAATTTTGCCTGAAAGGGTTTCCTTTTTAAAAAAAAATAGAATGCATCATAAAAACATTTATTTTATCTCCCCAAAATGAATAGATTCATGGACGCCTCTAATATGTCATTGTGTTATTTTAATAACTTAAAACTATAAAAATTAAGATAGTAAATAAATAGTGACGATCTCACAGTAAAATTGTATATCAAATACAACGTTTCCTGAAATCTATTGCATGTTTTCATTATCCATCAGATAAAATCTCTCACCGTCAATACCCCGGAAACAAACACGAACAGTCGATGATTGTCAGTTAGTTCTTATTTGACGAGAAATAAACACCATAGACATATGCTAAATGTACAATCACAAAAGACTTTTTAGTGAAAGTAGAATAAATGTTTGAACTATAATTAATGTTTTTTCCATTTTTGTGATACGTATATGATGTTTTATATTTCATTAAAATAATTAAGGCTTACCGATGCTCAAAAGTATATGATTCAAGGCAACACGGACTGAGGAGCTGTGTTTGGAATATGAATTTTTATTAATATTATCCTTCTAAAGAGATGTTAGTTGAAAAATGTCTTGATCGATAAATGAAATTATTGATACATAATTCATCGCTGTATCCGATGAAAACCATATACACTGTTATCGATAAAATTTACGATAATTCAACGCCGTATTGGATGAAATCCAAGTGCAACTTTATCTGTCATAATTGAATGATGTTTTCGATGAAACCATAATCAACGTTTCCCGTCAATTTCATGATAACTCAACTTCGATAAAAAGCATAAACAATCTTATCCGTCAAATGTATGAAGGTTTAACGTTGAATACCATGAAAACCATATAGAAATTAACTTTATTATTCGTGATAGTTTCACGCTGTAGTCAATGAAAACTACATTCAGTTTTATCTGCCATACAATAATCTAAAACTGTTTTCGATGAAAACCTTTTACATCTTTATCTGTCATACTTAATCGCTGTATTCGATGCAAACCACATAAACCGTTTCGATATTTGTTATAGATAAGATAATTAAACGCTGAATTCGATAAAATTTAAAGACAACTTTATCTATCATATGATAAGTTTAAGCTGTAATCGATGAAAACCATAAACAATGTTTTGTGTCAAGTTTAGGATTATTCAACTTCGATGAAGAGAACTTACAGTTATATCTATTAAAATGAATATTATCAAAGGCTGTACCCGATGAAAACAACATGTAACGTTATCCGTTAAATCTATGATATGTAACTTCGATGAATAGTGTTTACAATCTCATCTGCCAAATGTATGATAATGTAATGCTGTATTCGAGGAAAACCGGATATAACGTCTTTGTGTGGGGTTTCAGACAAATTATCAGACATGGAATGTTTCTCATGTACAACCCTCGACAGGAAACGAGCACCTGTCAATGTTTACAAAGTAACATTGACCCACGACATACATACGTAATGACCACAGTATGCTTTTAATTAGTTTAGATTTATCATTAGTTTGTATGACTTTATGTACAATTATTGCAAATTAAGTAGCATAAAGGGTAAACAGCTTTTTAATAGTTTTGAATTTAGTTCATAAACTATTTGTTCCGGCCGTAAACCCAATTGTTCAAGCTTGAAATAACATTTTCTCTTCTATAAAATTAGAATCAGAATCACATGTACATGAATGACAGTTTGTGTTTACAAATTTTGAACCTCGCTTGGCGAGTTAAGTGTGAATTACTGGCCACAGTTAACCTTGTTCGCTACAAACTTATTTCCAAAATATATTTACATTATAGATAAATCAGGACATAAAAGAAGATTAAATGAAAAATGAATGAAAGAATGAATAAGATATTTGAAGTTGATAGAACCATATGAAGTGAGAAACTCGGAGAAGCTCTTAGTCCTTGACTCCATCAACATTTCTCAGTAATTAGTCGATCACATACCGTTATAAACTATACAGAGATGAAAACATCACAATAAATATCCCTCATACACGGATAACGACGCTAGCTGGCAAATTAAGCCGGTAATATGTCCACTCTAATACTCGTTATAAGTGACCAATTATAAAGGTCAGTAGTAGAGGTAACTCCAACGTGTGGGGGTCTTTCAAGTGATAGATGACGGTGTCTGGGGTCGGGGCCAAACGGCCTGTTTGTCTGGCCATATTATCACGGGTCCAGTCTCAGTCAGGTATGCCGGGGAGGGAGAGGAGAGGGGTTTGAAAGGGATGGGGGGAGAGGGGATAAAAAAAGGTTAAGCAATTTTTGGTATTAAAAAATCTCACTAGTATAGTCTAAAATCATTGTACAGTTAGATTTTATTTGGAACTTTACCATAACACTTAGCATAAAATGCTCCCTAACAGATTGAAATAAGAAGACAATTACATTAACTTTAGTCCGGAGGGGACGCAAGAGGTGAGAGGTCTGAGTATGAGAGAGAGAGAGAGACAGAGAAGAAGGAAAAGAAGAAGAAATATGATTTATTTACGTGTTACATGCTGTAATATACATTTAAACCCAATTAAGGTATAAAATCATTTGATGGAGAGATGGAAAGACAAACATATTTACACGAGAGGAGAGGGATTTAATAGCTATGTTTTATTCCAGGATAGACTCAGATGACAGGGGGAGGGTGATGAAGAGGGAGGGGTTTTATAAAGAGGTGAAATGAGGGGGGGGGGGGGAGTGTTAGAAATGCGGCGGATCACTAGTGGACAGAGACGATGTTTATCGGGAGTTGTAATGTGGTCTGAGGTGCCTTCACCGTCTGATAAGCAGAGGCCAGCTGAATATAAAAACTCGTTTATATACGTTATTTGTGCTCTCAGAAAATACATGATGAATGTTTTGCTTTTGCTGTGTCAGAATGAATAATTATTATCATAAGATGAAAAGACATTTTTGGGATAAGGTTTTCAATTTTGCTGAACTTTTATGATCTAAAATTAAAAATTTGATTCATAGTAAGCTCTGAGGTGTTCTAGGGTCACATTGATTGCATTTTTTCATTATTGAATATATTTTATTGTTGTGATGTTTCTTATGCCATTCAATTGATATTCCAATAATTTATAGCTTTAAATTGATATACAACGTGTATTTGTATCTTCTCATGTCATGTTTTCTTAGCGTGTTTATTGTATGACTTAGTTAAACTTTGAAACAAAAATTACTAGTTTGAAATGTATTTGCAATGATTTATTAATTTTGATTTGTCTATGAAATATTTCCCGTTTATCAATTCAAAATTGACGAATACTTATCTTCTTTTCATTCAACACAATACCCGCTGATCTTCAGTCCATTACGCAGACGGAAGGATGTTTATCCCTTTTGTTCCTGTTAATTGTTCTCGATGTTTGTTAAAAAAGACATCAAAATTGTCCACAAATCACTTTGAATTTCGTCAATAGGTTTTTCAAGTTTCTGTAATTGGGTTTCATTAAAAGTATTTCTTTTTTGTCCTCCTTCATGGTGTATCGCTTCTTGTATTTGTGTATTTATGTGTATAAGAAGAACATTTGATACAGTCTAGGTCCTAAATGCTCAAATTTATAATCAGTAAACATACACACATGTGAAAGCCTTACAGAGAGTCTTATATTACCCCAATAAGTAATGGACCACGGTAGAGTAAGGGCTATATGTACACACTTCAGGAACGTATGTTGTGCTTTATTAATACTTTAAATTAAAAAAATAAACCCAGATATGCACCATAGCATAATGATTTTAGAATTGAACATTGAATTATTTACGTGGGAGTTGATTGGATGTGAGTGGAAAAGTTTAATCTACATATACATTAGATGTATTTCGGGAATAATTAAAGCAAATTAGAGTAGAGCAATTACAGTAACCTTCTTTAAACTTACACTAGACTGTTTTCTGGTACTTAAAAATGTTAGCACAGTCATGAAGCATCCTCCACTATCTTTCTTCGTCAAAATCACACATTTGAATTTCAACCTACACATTATACTTTAGTATAATTGGTTCGTTTTAGTAAACCAAGAAAACAGTTCTTGGCGACACGAAAGGCTGCATGTATGAGGTAATTTTTGAAATGGATATGAATATTTTATATCAACATAGAACAAAAGGTTTAATTTCGACAACTTAACTCACAGAAAATGACTCGATGCAGATTTGTACATGACTCAGCCCTTAAACTAAAAAAAATCAGTTCATGGACATCAAAGGTCTTGCCTTTTTTATAATACGTGAGACGTTAAAAATGTGCTGTCCGGTTAACTTATCAGACCTGAAAGGTGAGAAGGGCCAATAACATTGCCCGTTGACCGGTGTCCAGCGTCCCACGCCTGTCGGAGGTCATCTTCAACTTTTCCCATTTTCGACTTCTCCTCCTGGTGCACTGGTGTACAATGCTCCAAGGGGATCCGAATTTCTCCTTTTTTGACTGTCTGCCCTGCATGGCAGGCATGTTATCCAAAATTTTAAATATTCTTCTTCTCAATAACCAATTGGCATTAGAGGCTGAAATTTAGAGTAAGGTCTCTCTGATTGATGTCTGTAAATTTTGTGTTGACCTTCCTTTTAATATTTGCGTGACAGGGTGTTCATCTTCAAACCCTCTTTTGTCTGTTTTCAAGAAAGTATCAATGTCCAAGAATCTAAAATTTGGAAATAAGCATTCTTGAAGGATGGAGACTAAGATGCGTAAATTTCATTGTCGTACTCCAATATTATGGGAATGGCAGGGTCATATTTTGGGTGATTCACCGTAGCTTAAACTAGATGGCAAGGGAAGTTTAAATTTTCAGATTAGCATCATCATTCCATGAAGATGAAGTTCTATGGAGTTTGTAGATTTGGTCTTGATCGATCTACTAAAATGATTACTCCCCAATTGCTATTAAACAAATTTGTTTTCTGTTCTGTATAATGGTTTTAGGAATATGATATGGGTTTATCGATTTTCTTCCAAATATGTGTAATGACATTTTGTCTAATGCAGTTAGCAATTTTTGTGATGTATTTCACCTTTAAAAAAGGTATTCATCATAGCCTTGAACATCAAAGATACAAAGGCTGATGAGCTGCAGAGCCCGAGGCTATTGTACTTTAAATTCTACTATCATTCATTAGGCAATAAATGTAGTGATATATCGACAAAATTTACCAATATGTAATCCATAGACTTGTTAACAAGCTTTGTTGTGTGGAGCAACGACTTTTCGGTTCACGTATGATCGTTTAATTAACGAATGTGTGCTATTTTAGCTATTATGTTTAAAATCATTGCTATCATGTCATTTTTATGTTAAATTTTTAGAATTTGATCGAAAGTTTTGCAAACTGATGAAGCCAACTTTCAATTACTTTTACAGTGTATTGTAGTTAAATATGTTTTGAAAACAAAAGTAAGAAAAGAGTTTAACGTATAAATAGATTTTATCAATCCCAAATTGTTTACATCAGGGTCAAAGAAATGAAAACAAAACAAAACGAAGAAACGAAAATAACAGCGGACATTGTAAACGAAGATATTACTATACTAAACTTCTTTGTCATCATCAAAATAATGTAAGTAAATTGAAAACATCGACTGAAACATGAGAAGAGAGAAAACAACAAAAGCTATTTCCTTGTGATAAACAATAAAACTGAATGGGCAATATAAACCGGCGGACACACGTTGTCACAGCTACCCTAAATCAGCTGATAGCGATACCGAAAAGTCAAACACAAACTAATTTTCTCTCCTTATGGTGACAAGACGTTTCACATCCATTTTGAAAGAAAAGGTATTTCCTCTGTCACAAAAAGTAGTTCACATTTCTACCTCCTGCGAGGTTAATTAATCACCCCATCTCGTTTACACCCCCAATATCACATTATCCACCCCAGTACCTGTCTATATCGTACGCACACCTGCACTTCATCATTTGTAGTTAGACTGACATTTTGTCTTTGGTAAATACGTACAAACTCGTTAAGTAAAATTCCAAGGGACCAAGAAAATATCATTTCTAAAGGTGCAATGATACATACATATCTCATAACGATACGATTTGATACATGTAGACTATTTTTTAGGGATTTCTGGTGAAAAGATAAGAAACAACTTCTGACAAACATCTTGATTTTTAGGCTCAAGAAACAATTTTAAAATCCACGATACGTATCACGATAAAAGGACCGTATCATGATTCTCCATACTACGATATATCGTCAAAGCTCTACGTTCTCATTACATATCCGATATCCTTACTTTTCAAAATGTGTCTGTTAAGAAAGTAAGGACGAGACCTTTAAAGAGTCATTTCTTTTCGATATTTTTCACTTTAACCAGCTTTTACCTAAAGAGTTTTGACTGTGTCCGGATTGATATTCAAATGTAGTACTACCATGGTACTGACAATGTAAACACTTTTAACTACAAATGATGATTACTTGTTAATCACACATAAATTATCATGAAAGTGACTTCTTACGATTGAAAATCAGGTAAACCTGTACCTAAAACGCAAGATTTAATATACTGACGATAATTTGACGTTGTTTTTTTCCATAAAAGTATCACTGCTATTCAAAATAATCGCGTCTAATTTCTGTTTATTTCAGTAATGGCAGGGTTGTGCAATACAAAAATGTAAAAAACAAAATACCATGTCTGTCTTGAGTGTCCATTTTTATTATTACTCAAGAAAAAATACTATTGCCATAGTTATTTTCTCTGATTTCCATTGGTGTATAAATTCAAATGGGATTCACTACAGAAAATATTCAAAATCGATTATATTGCAAAATTTATGTTTATTAATTTCTTTAATAATTGATAATAATAATAACTTAATAATTTCTATCTGTGTGTATTTTCAAATTAAAGTCAACTGAGGAAATAGTAAAAACCAACTATTTTTCAAAAGGTAATGTTTATTAATTTCCACCATTGTGTAATTATGAATGTGTATTCACCACGAGAAATACATTCGAAATCCACGATATTGAAAGGTTATATGCATCGATGTCTAAATTTGAACTTATATTCATCACAATAGATAAATTCAACATCACCAATCTTGCAAAGGTAAACTTTTTATCATTTCCATCGGTGAGTAAATTTAAAATCACATTTACCACAAAAAATAAATCCAAAATCAATCATCTTAAAAAGTTTTGTTTAAAAAACAAACCCGATTGGTGTGTAAACTTGAAATCATATTCACCACAAAATAAATGATCACGCAAATGATTTTGTTCTTAAAATCTATGGGTATAAATTTGAACTTTTATTCACACTAGGAATGAGCGAGCGTCTGTGTAGTTGTGAAAGCGGCTTAGGCATTCGAAACGAGATAAATTTTCAATCATAATCTTGCAAAGGTTACCATCGTCGCTCTCAAAAAGCATACAGTTGCCCAATATGTAACTTGATGATTTCATCGTCTTAAATTTGTTCTCATGGGTATAAACTGTGCAATTTGAACGTATTGATATATCACTGTATTGCGCAACATCATTGAGATATGAAAACCATTCTTTGTAAGCTGTACTTGATCTATAACGAAGTACTACTGCTATAAGGGATATCTCGGTTAGTCAGAATTATATACATATATATGGTAACATCTAACTCTCCATAGTGTTTCAATAAACTATTTTACCCTTTGTTTTAACTTCAGAATTTACGCAAACTCAAAAGCTGCACACATTACTAGGAAAGTCGTTTTCAACTGTCTGTAATCATTTCGTTTTGTGCACAGCTGACATAGATCTGTTTATATCTCTAAGCCGACAGCGGACTCCATATTATTTTTAGTGCTGATTGCAGGTCAATTGTAAAGACTGAAAAGTATTTCATTGCTTTGATGGAAAGCTAAGGTAAATTTCTATGTCCTCATATGCCTAAAAGAGCAAGTTTGAGCTGAAACAGTATGCTTGAGTGTCTAAAAGTATTCAAAATATACGTATGTTAAGTTAGTCAGCTTTGAAGAATGCTTAAAGACCATATATTGCGGATACTAAACGACCTTCAATTAAATACTATTTTTGTTAAACGAGTTAATGATTAAGTGTAAAACGGGGGAAAGCAGAATACAATATATGCTGATATAAATTCAAAATGTCGCGCAATTCATCGTCAGAGGGGCAGCAGCGCGTTCGTGACAGATTTATTTCTTTTAATTTCCTCCGAAAAGCATTTGTTTATGGCAAATGTATTATCTTGATTCAAAATATCTCATTACTCAACCTGATCATCCTTAATCGTAGAGGTAATCACCAAGTATAATTATACATGTATCAAGTAAAATCCACTGGCGGCCATTTGTGTGTGAACACCTTTTAATCATAGGAGGTAGGGAAATGAATTCGCATAGCTTAACCTATCATTGTACATTCGTTTTCAAAATGCTTCTTTTCATAAAAAAAATAGTGTCTTGCAAACAGAAATATTTATTTTCGTTTTCGTGATATCACGTTATTTAGCTATGTATATCGAGAAATCATATGCCATCTCTTCTTATTATACTAAGGGTTCTGGTTTGACTGTCACCATTTATTTGATTGAAACCAGCGGATCCTATGTGTTTATGTGATGTATGTCGCTATGTTATCGCCTCATATACATATTGATATCTTTATATATTCATATTTAAATATGTGTATACTTCCATTTGTCAAATTTACTTGAAAAGATCGATGCACTCGTCGAAATGAATTCATCGTATTGTATTAAAGAAGATTGATCCAGTCCGAATCATCCGATGTTTACTCTTTCTTATATATAACCTTCCTTCACGTGAGATATCAATTCTCCTTTTTTTAAATATATATATATGTCAATATATTGTCAATATGAATCCCCATGATTTGTTTGATACTTGAAAATGATTTGATAATGATGTTCCACAAAACCTTGAATAAAAAAAGCAAAAGTTTATTTATCTTTAAAAAAAGACTACTGCCCTTTGAAACGACAAATACATGATGGAGTAATAGTTTTCAATAAAACAATATCAACTCCAATATGTCATGTTTTGGATCATCTTCCCACAGCATGGTGAAAACGTATCCAGATCCAGTTGGAAATTTTTAAATTTCGGCCGTGACGTTGTGAAGATGGCTTTGGATAAGTTCAATCAATCTTTATTCAGTACTGAAGAGGCCACAGGCCTGTAGTACATTACATGTATAATGAGTATAAAGTCACTTATCAGTTATTTTCTAATACAATCTTTCATCTTAACGCCATTGCAAAATATATGTACATCGCCAAATTCTGTAATAATAATGTGTTATAAGCTGTTAACAATGAAATTATATTTCGTTCACTAGGATTTCTATAATAATACGGTTTGAGATACTTTTTTCGTAGATCCGCATAGACAGGGCATATAAGTAGGAAATGTAACTCATTTTCTATATCATTTCTGTTACAAAGTTGACATATTCTATTTTCTCTTGGCACACCTGAATATCTACCAGTTTCAATGTATAATTCATGGGATGAGCAACGAAATCGGGTTAGGGCTAAGTTAAAGTTCCAAACATTACTTTTGAGTGATCAGGCATATAGTGTCCAGTTTTCGATCAAGATCACAATTTAATGTCTTTAATTTTTCACTATAATGAACCGATTAGGTTGATATTGTTACTTTACATCACCAGTCAGTTCTTCCTGTTCGAATTGCATTTTTTACGTTTGGCATATGTGTTATTCTAAAATCTCTCTTTTAGTGCGCTAATAAAACGAAACGAAAAACTTATAGTATAATCTTCTAAGAAGCATTATACCTCAATAACAGGAAAGATAAACTATTTAAACCAGTAGACGGTCTATTGTGTCTTTGAAAGGTAAGCGTTATCCCTATCTTACAGATCTGAAATCAGGCTTGTAAATGTGATTGCGTCTGGTTTTAGGGCGAAAGGGTCACCTGTAAATGAAATATCAAACGCGGCTTTGTGTATAAAACGCCATTTCCCTGTTGGACGAATTAAAAGTATTATTTGCAAAAATCAAAATGAACAGATACTTTATTGTACACAATAGTGACTCATAAAAACATGATACGTGACGTCTTTCTCAAGTTATTGTGATAAATAGATCAATTGTGAATGTCATGACGGTTTTTCCGGACTGTTTTCAAATGTTGAGTCACAACGGATATCATGATGTTGAATATTAAAAAAACCCGATTTCATGTTTTCCTGAAAAATGTAGATTTTCAGAGGGGGTGCATGTGCAATCCACCCAAGAAACTTCCAGTTATAGTAAACGTGGGGAAACTGGTTCCCATACATGTTAAAAGAATAAGGGTAAGGCAAGATACTGAAATAAAGTAAATATTCAAACAAAAGAATTTGCATGATAATAACTTAATTGAAACACCTGAATGAAAATCCAATATCCGCCCCTGAAACTATTCATAACGGGGCTACAGTAAAATATCAGTTTACTCAAATATGCTAATTTTTCTTCCTTCTTATAGCTTAATGTAAAAAGTCATCTGCGAAAATTATTTGTAAATTAAACTGTACTTCAATAATACACATGAACAATGAGCGATCAATTTCTTAGTCTAGTATCATGTAATCATGTATGTTAAAATCTAAATAACAAACGTATTTCAAATTGGTAATGACATAGCAATACTTCTGTTGAACATGAATTATGATTATGATTTTAAAACAGCTAAATAAGATAGATGATAATTTTTATTGTCATAGTTATAATCTTTCCATCGTTGTTCCTTTGAAGTATAGATCAGACACTATTTCTTTAATTTCGTTTTAAACATGATCTTTAAATTGACTCGCGAAAATATTTTTCGTGGAAATGTGTATTTACAATAATTCTGTGAAACTTTTTTGCAATTTTGCAAGCAGAGTAATAATAATTTGCAAAATTTCAGAACCAAAACACAAACTGATTGTCAATACGATTTTCTATTAAAGGAATATTTTAATTGATTATTATTTCTATTAATTATTTAACGAGACTTTAATTGGAAGAGATATACCGATGTTTGTGAATTAATTTCGATTAAAACAGTATATTTTGATAGCAATATCAATAAACATTAATAATAAGTAGAAAGAAGTCTTATTATCTATTCTAATAATCAGATAACATATGATATTTGATACTAACTTGTTAAACCTAAGGGGATATTCATGCTTATCAAAATTCAATACATAACCGTCAGACTATGTACTAGATTGAAAGAAACTGATATTGTCTTAAGTAGTGCAATACCAATAGTACAGAAAACGATTTAACATAAAAAAACTAAGATCAATGCATCACGTATCATTCAGAGATAATACAAAAGATGAATAGATTTTAAAGGTCATATCGTCATGATAACTAAACATTTATAGAAAATCAAATTGTTTTGTTGGTATTAATGGAGACGGGAAGTTAAAAATAGTATGGAAAAAAAAATTCATTACGGAATGTAAAATATGTTGAAACATTTTCTAAATCCATTAAACCCTTACCTGGAGATATTAATTTGTTTTAGTATTTTTAAAATTCTTTTTAAAAGAATTGTTAAACAAGATTTGTAAGAAGAAATAACGGTTTATACTTATTTATTAACTTTTTTGTTTTTAACTGACATTGTAAAATACAGGTTTAAACAATGAGGAAAAAACGTTATTGATTATAATTTTGACTCTGGATAAAACTTCGAAATTACAAATTGCCCCTTTGTTTAGGGAAGGTTATGTAATATTTAAAAATATTTTCACTCCTTTATGATTGTAATTCGATGTTTTTATTCAAATGGGACATATAGATACATCAATATGTAATATCTCCAATTTCCTGTCTAAGACATTCATTGTATAAGAATATTCATTTAAGGTTGATAAGTATTAAATTACAAAGAAAAGTTTGTTATAGGTTAGAGAATTTATTGAAAACTACCAACATGCAAAAGAACGATCCTAAGAGGAAAAAAAATAAAATTGAATTCATGTATTGTTAAAATAATTTTGTTGTTTCGGTTATACTTTTTTGTTGTTGGCATTGATCGTGCATTAATGCTGCGGAAGAATAACACTGATGAAACTATGCAAATGAACATTCATTAACATTTTTTTTACATGCGTTATTTGTTCCCATTGAGCGTCAATATTTGAAAATGTGTATTTTTGTCAATATTTCTATCTTTTCTTTGTCATAGCAATTTTCTTCTATCCATTTTATTTATACAATGCTAATACTTCACTATTGCTTTGTAAGGGCATTTTAACATCATACAACTTTGATCTAATAATGATATTTTTTTTTATCTCATAATGATATATTTATCTATTTATGATACATACGGCTTACCGAGGTTGATATTTCACGGCTATACTTATGTATATATATAAAACAACAATAGAAATACACACATTGTTTTCGTCGTAAGGGTATAATACGTGTGATACAACATCCCCGATTATTAACCCCCCCCCCCCCCCCCCACCATGTTTAAGTGAAAGGAAATGTAAAATTACAAAATATTTACAAAATATATCACTTTGGTTTGATTGTTTTCCGTGATTTAAGTCAAAGTTGATATTCAGATACATCAATAGCTAAACAATTTCATTTCCCTGACACTTTCGACATAGATTGTATAAGACTATCTATTGAAGTCAGATACATATTTTATGATATAAATCTTTATTTTGCTAATGATTGCTGATAAACTGTTAAAAGATACAAACATGCAGGAGCGTTGCTAATCGAGAAAAAAATCCATAAAAATAGGGATTAATTCATTTAAAAGTAATATTGTTTGTTAATCTTGTTATCTTGTTTTTGTCATTTAAGTGCGGAATAACAAAACCGATGAACGTTCATTAATTAATATAATTCAAGTGTTATTTTCTAGGACCCAATGAGCAATGGCATCAATGTCTGTATATCAGCATCATAATTTCTATCATTCTTTGTGATATCATTCTCTTTTCATCCATTTAGGTAGACAGTCATAACACTAAACGCTTGCTATCTAAATGCATTTTGGCATCATGAAAGGTTTCATAATGTGCTATAAATAATCCTGATTTTTAATAACTTCGACATCTATAACCCTAAAGTCAATATGTAAGTTATTTCATATAAACTTATATGTATGAATGTAACTTTAAGTCAATATGTCATTTATTAAATGTAAGTAATGCTATTAATAAATGGCATATTGACCTAAAAAATAATACATAAATTTCATATGGTCTGTGTATGGTCTGTTAATTGTTAATTTTTCTCACACTGTCGAATAGTTTAAATAATGAGCAGTCCATTCATTTATGACACAAATATGCATCAAAAACAATAAAAAATAACCGAGGTTAATATTTCACGGCAGTATCGAAAAAAATACATCAGACATAATAAATTCGCTTATCTCACATTTGCCCATAGTTTTTAGAATGAAAAGTTCATCTATTTATGATACACATCTGCATAATAAACAATACAAAGAATAACCGAGCTTTCGCGCCAATACTGAAATCAATAC
The DNA here is from genome assembly GCA_921293015.1 of Phorcus lineatus. Taxonomy (NCBI): domain Eukaryota; kingdom Metazoa; phylum Mollusca; class Gastropoda; order Trochida; family Trochidae; genus Phorcus; species Phorcus lineatus. The sequence goes on from OV121083.1 coordinate 52,416,914, forward strand.
ATAAGAAATGATAATTACGTATTTCTTAAATCTTACCGACATAGTTGGTGTGATAAAATATCTCCATTTATAACAATATGTCCGTATTTTGAACGATAATAGATATATGCATTATGTTCAAATATTGCACTGATGATGTAAGCTACACGAAGTGAAAGCTGATTGGGTAATTCAAATCTGAAGTTATGTCAGGGAATTCCTGACACGTAATGGATTTTCATAACATCTAATTCAAGTTGAAAATATTCTACGTTGGCATTTGACTGTTATAGCCTATATAGAATGTTATTATTTCTTGTAAATAAGAATATATTTATAAGACAGTATTAATCATAAAAAATCATATTCATCGCTTTTTGGTCCGAGATATATTGTTTGATAAATGCAGATGTTATATATTCATAGTGCTAACAGGTGATAAATGCATAATCGAATTCCACATTAATTAAAATAGCATTTGATAACTGAGGAAAATGTCAATTAATTAATAGATTAAAGAAAGGGAAACGGATGTTTTAATCTTTACATATGGATGATGGTTTTTCTTCTTATAATAGCTATTTCCGATTTGTCTTTCTCCAGAAAGGTTATGTAAATATAGGCTCAAAACGAAGTATTCATTTATGTTCGAATTTTATTACAAGTTAGACAAAATATATATTGGAAATTCAAATTTCATTAATGTGAATATGTATAAATACAAATCTATAGTAAATAGAAACCATCTTGAATAATGGTATCTTTGTCGTTATAAGTTATCTTTCTTGTAATATAAAGTGAAACTGATTTTCATTTATTCACAGATATCAATTGCTAAGACATATATACGCCTCACAATATTCGAATGCTGTTTTCCGTTAACAAACGTTGAACAAGGAAATGAAATGAACAGGGACGTATATCTCTGGTATTTCCGAGGACTCGCTGAATTCAAAATAAATTCGTACTATTGATTAAGTCTGATATGTTTCACATGATCAATTTAATACCCAATTTTCTTTAAAGATTATGATAAGGCGACGTGCATAAACATTTAACATTGAAAATATGGAAATTAGATTTTAGTAGAAATCAATTTAACCTAATTCATAACCTACCCCAAAAGTATAGACATATTCACATTTTTATACATTTAAGCAATGACCTTGTATGAAAAAACCCAAAGTATATGATTGAATATTTTAATCATTTATTTCGTTTGTTCAATTAACAGATTTTCCATTTTATATCTATCATGTTATGGGGGTTAGTAACAGGCGTGTATATAATTCTGATAAATATGTTTGATAGGTTGCTTAAATGCAAAAGTGTCTGTACATTTCAAAAGTAATTTCAAAACTAATTGAAGAGGTTCAACTATATGACCGATGTAACATTTACAGATAAAGGAAGCGATTAAAACCATCACCATAGAAACCAGCTTGCATATAAGCTAAGGTCAACCATGAGTGAAGGAAATGAATTTACCATGCATCCGTTTAGCGCGTGAAAAGTGAGCTCTTAAGTTATATATTATGACATTGTTGTCGTGTCTCGATAATGTGAAACTGTCAGATTACATCATATGTATATAACATGTCAATGAACACTTTTTGTTTTATCACAAGAATATGTTATTCTATAAGTTACATAATATACTTTGTAACATAAAATCAAATATATGTTGTGAAATTTTTATCTAAAAATGTATGTTATTAAAAAAATCCTTATCTGATCGAGCATTGCTAATATGAATGACCGAGGGTATGATGAGATACATGTACATACTGCTGTTATGTGAATTATGATCATAATGAATATGTACTCAGTGTAACAATGAAATGTGAAAATGCCATTTGAATAGGATATCACACTTGAAAATGCAGATGTTTGGGTTGTGTTATTATGATCATGAAAAATTCGTTAATAACATTTAAAAATGCCAACCAAAGAGGATATCACTTGTTATTAGTTAGTGAAAATATATTGTGGTACAAATTGTGATCGTAAACAGAACATTTATTCATATATCACATACACCTTACCTTACTGGGCAATATGATATGCCCATTAGATGTATTAAATGCACGTATACGCAACTTAGTATAATTGTTATCTTAACAAGTGTATTCTTTTAATCTATAGGAATAGATAATTTGATAAATTTCTTCTTCAATTTGGTTTTGTGAAAATGGCAAATAAATGGATAACAAATAAGAATGAGAATTATCATTTTTCAAATTCCTACATCACACAAAATACAAAAAAAGTTACAACACGAGTGTTGTTGATACATTGGTGGGGTTTAATATCACAGAACAGAGTAATGCATAATCTGCAGCTTTTAATGTTGTACCATACATGTGTGAAATAAACAGGTACAACGTGCATCTAAAGGGAATCTAATTACTTTTAATCTGTTGAATCAATAATTAATTATGAACTATTGATATTTAGGACTGACATGAATAACCATGACATGTACTCAAATCTGCCATATGGTTAGAATTTAGAGAACATGTCAACCCCAACATCATTCTTTCATTTTCCCTTCTCTAAGTTATATTTTAATGAAACTATAAATCCTTAAAAACCGTGTATCAGATCTTAGTGAAAACTGAATAATTTCACTCTTACTGGAACTAAAAAAGAGCCAGGGATATTTTATTTCTGGATTAGATTCAATCACATAATCATATATGTAGAAATGGGTAAATTATATTGAGATGGTATGTTTGAAGATCATGTTATCAAATCAGTAGCAAATATATGTTATAAATTCATTTTTGAATGAGCATTTCTCAAATATTGAATTAAATCATAACACTCCTGCTCCATAAAATGTACTAATAGATGATATATGAATTTCTTTTATACATTCAAAATTAGTACATAGATATATCGCACTGATATTGCAATCAGGGTATTTCCTTAGATAAATGAAGTTATTGTAGATAGATTTGATCTTCGATCGGTATATAAAGTGTTATCGTTAAAAAAAATCTTACAATAATTTAATGTTGTTACAACAATAATGTTATAGGCAATACTTCGTGTCACTGTTATTTATTCGAGCGGCATTCTTTCTTCGTTTTACAACAGAAACAATTTAATAATTATTTAATCCTTTATCTCAGGTATAAGTTTGACATTTGAATTATATAGTCTAAACACAACACACAACACAGTTTATCCAGGCTGTAGGGAGGTTGAGGAAGTAGTCATGTTGATTCGGTTAACTGCACATCACGACTGCCCGTGTGCTGCGTGGTTGCTAAGCACAGTGCAGTGAGGGGGCTGAGTGTACACTCCCACTTCCGGACATTCCTGGCATTCTCGATACATAGCTTACAAATATCTTCATACTCTCTTTTTGTCAAGTAAAATAAATAAACTAACTTGCTGCTTCTCTATCGAGGCGAAACCCTCTCCTTCAATTCCTTTTTCTGTTGATATATAACTGCATCTATCTGTACGCCTGTCTCCCCCCTCTCTCTCATTCTCTCACTCTTTCACTCTCTCACTCTTTCATTCTCTCTCTCTCTCTCTCTCTCTCTCTCTCTCTCTCTCTCTCTCTCTCTCTCTGTCTCTCTCTCTCTCTCTCTCTCTCTCTCTCTCTCTCTCTCTCTCTCTCTCTCTCTCACCAAATGCAACACATTATGCCAAAAATAGTTTTAAAGAGACGCACAGAATGGACGTCATTGCTTAACTATTAATAGTTTTCTTACATTGATGTCTTATAAAATCATGGCAATCGTATGCTCCCATCAGTAACATAGGAAACGAGACCCCATCTTAATATACTATCCCAAAAAAGTTACGCATAGGTGATTTTTCATAACTGAAATCGAAATATTTTTATTTGTATTATTTGTATTGTCCAAAAAACTAATGATATTGATGATACTGACAAGTTGCTTTCGTTTTCTTTTCCAAAAATGGATCTTGCATGGAAATGTTGACTTTGGTGAACATTTTAGGGATAAATAAAAAACGTTTCGCCACAACGCAACACGTGCAATTACGCACGTGAAACTTTTGTGGAAAATGCACGCAGTTTGTGGCTATAAAAAGGGATACCCATTCGGATTTGCCACTTGTTTGGAGATTTATTATAAGACAATCCATAGTGCCACGTCTTGACGCTGCAACAAGAAACATCACCATCGCAAGACTTCAAGCTGGAGAGTCCCAATATTCGGTGGCAAGACGTCTCATTCTTAGCAAGAGCACCATTTCAAGACTTTTCGCCAGGTTCGTCCTGACCAACACGACAAATGACCGTCCTCGTTCAGGCAGGCCACGTGTCACCACATCAGCTCAAGATTGCTACATCTGGGGCATCCATTTGCGTTATCTCACAACTACTGCCGAGAGTACTGCAGGCAACAAACCAGGACTGAGAAGAATTTCAAGCCAGACTTTACGGAACAGGTTGAGGGAGCATGGATTGATAGCCAGGTGACCCTACGTTGGCAACGTTCTACGTCGTCAACACCGTGTCAATCGACTTCGTTGGTGTAACAAAGTGGGTGTTTGGAATCTTCGCAACTAGCGCCGAGTTTGGTTCGGTGATGAATCCAGGTTCCTATTGCGGAGGCGAGATGGTAGAAACCGTGTTTACTGACGTCGAAACGAACGTTTTGCCCCTTTCTGTGTTCTTGAGGTGGACAGATTTGGTGGAAGCAGCGTTATGATGTGAGCGGCGATAGCGTACACTGGTCGCACCAATATAATCCACGTTCAGGGAAATTTGACGGCCGTACGCTACAGAGACAACATCCTGCAGCCACACCTCCTGCCCGTTACTGACGTCCAACGTGAACTGTTCCAGGAGGACAACGCCAGGCTAGATACTGGACGAGTCACTAGGGATTTCCTCGCCAGAAACAACATTAATCAGTTCCAATGGCCGTCTCGTTACCACGATTTGAACCCAATTGAGCATCTTTGGGATGAATTTGATAGACGTCTTCGTCAGCGTCAACAACAGCCACAAACTCTACAAGAACTGGCTCTATTTGTGCAGCAAGAGTGGCAGACGATTCCAAAACCAACCATATAGCGTCTAATCCAGTCGATGCCAAGGCGGGTGAGAACTGTCATCAACGCACAAAATGGCCACAACAGATACTGACTTTAAGCGGACGTCTGTGAAATATTGTGAAAGCCATATCTAATGTTATTACGTAATTTTGTTAATTGATATCACCTTAAATCTGATGTAAAAATTCACACTTTTAACTTCATTCCCTTTGAATTTATATGCGTTTGAAAATACGACAATTTCTCTTAACAAATCTGGCTATGCGTTTCTTTTTTTGGATAGTATATTACACATTTAGACTAGTAGTTGAAAAAAAATAATTCTCTGTGATATGGAATTTAAAGATAGAGTAATAAATATGATTCATTCGTTGTGAGTAAAAAATCAAATCAAGAAAATAAACCTTCGTCTTCGATAAGGTATCGACACACGCAGTTGATAATAAATTTATAATTATGACTCATTCACATGAAGATGTTGCCAAACATTGTGCGTGCTAGCCGATTATCGTAACGTAAAGATAGTTGAGTAAGATGTCACAAAGTCAGCAGGGATATTACAATTGTATTATCAGCGACTTTCTTGCAATCTTTTATGGTATAAACTCAATCCCGATCAACAAAATATTTATGAAACTTGTGAATGGTAAATGTATCTATCTCGCTTTCGCTCGCTGAATAAGAATCAATCACTCACTCCTTTTATAAAGATGGTATTCAACAGAATGTCGCTTAGTATTCCCTTTACACTACACAAAACGTTTACAACAGATTTTTAAACATGAATTTCTGGTGAACTAGTCATTTCCAAAATGATTGGTTTTCGTGTTTGCATTGCTTCAACTTGACAGTTAGAGTGCTGATATCTCTAAAGTTCACTTTAATATAGATAATGTAAGTAAACCTTTATTTCACTGAAGTCAACGTTCCTTTTTGTCAAATATACAGAAATCCACTAACATTGTAACTCTTGAATATGTCAACCTGTGTGTGACAATTATCGATGTTTACAAAAATATATATGTAATGAAACAATAAAATATTGCATTATTATAAAGTAGACATTTTTAAAACTTGACATGACCTTAAAAGACTCTCTCAGTTCTTTGGTAAATAAAGACGTGCTGTGGTTCATCCTGACAAAAAGCCTTGTCTTTATCAAAGAACAGGAAGTGGTGTACATTACCGACGTTTTGACTGAAACGTCCGGCGTCCTTTTCAGCCTGGAAATTGAAAACTGCAACATCATGGGAGTATTCAAAATTTCAAAATCTTGTCATCAATAGATTTAAAGTGACACTTGAAGTGATTGTATCAAATTACCCGTCATACTGACATCGTGCGTTTGCGTTTGTCAAATCATTTCAGGTCAGATCAGGTCATTGCCATTCGCAAGGTAAGGTTTTAAAGCTGGTCAAAAAGTGTCGTATGTCTTACTGAAACATGAGGAATTTTCTTTAAACGTTGCTCTCTAAGGTGTTTTCTTCTCGCTGCCATCTTCCCACGCATGGCCTAAACTTGCACCAGCCGAAATGACATGCAAACATTTCTGACCTCGTGATCAAGGATGCTGCGATAGATCTTGATAGTCCAATGAGAAATCATATGAAAATTGCAAGTTTTCTCCAAAGAGGGTGCTGCACTCAAGACACGAATTTTGGCGGTTTGGCAGCAAAGGTTAAATTAGCAATGGTGCAACTTAAAACAATGCGGGGGAAAATGTCTCGCTGCGTAACTATAACTAGATCGAGTCTTAATATTCGTATCGTTAAATAAGATGATCGAGTATTAAATCACCCTCGATACTCTCCATAATCGCCCCGGGACTTTGCATCAGGAAAATGTGTACTCAAATTACCTGCCCTTGAGTCTTGATTTGAATAAGAAAGCAAATGAAACGTCTTCATTTGGGAAGATAGATAGATACAAGTGATTGTTTCGCTGATTTTGAACACATCTTTATCAGTGTACGTTCAGGAACTTAAATATGACATTGACAGGAAAGTGTGATCTAAGTGCTTGAGTTGCTAGCCAATTTCCTAAACGCAAGATTAAAACGTCTTGTAATTATGATTTTTGAGGCTGGCAGGTTCAATGAAAGGTAGAAGATTCATTGTTTTTTTCAAATCAATGTACAGATTTTCCAGAAGAAATGTCCCAGGGTTGGTGAAACAAAGAGCATCAGAACCAATCTCATTAAAATAAAATCTAATATTGCTGCCCTACGTAATGTAGTGGAGCATCTAGATCTCATTTTAATGAGATTGCATCAAAACATTCATCTTTGTGAATTGCTATTTGGAATTACGCCAAAATGTGCGAGCAATGAGGCTCCTTTCAAACCGTGTTGAGAGGAAAGAATGACTTTGAATCCTGAAGTGAAAAAAGAGAAAAAATATTCCTCTGAAGACGGTCGATTTTACCAGACTGAGCCCAAGGTAAACAAGGAAGACATTAGATATGACCCTAGCACTATAACTCCCGTTTGAAAATGTCCAAATGGTTGGAATTAGCCTGGTCAGTGTATTGAAAGCACATGTACACCTCCCCCTACCCAGTCAGTCGTTCACTTTTGTCCGATGTAACTTCGGATCACGTCGATTGAATTATATTTGCGAAATGTTTGGAAAAAACGTAGCGACGCAAGTCTTACGAAATTTGATAGGATTATTTTTGTTAGTTAATGATGACCATTTGTCCTAGCGTGCATAAAAGATGATAAATAATACTTTGATCTCTTCTAGGTGATGACCCACAGTTACGTTGAGTTAGCGGAAGAACTCCTTTGCGCAGGCGCAGATCCCAATGTCAAGGACATCAGCCTCCATAATGGCGGCACTAGTACGTACCGGACGATCTGTCATGACGTCGCAGAAAGTGGAGCACTAACTACCCTGAAGTCGTTATTACGACATGGTGCAGATATAAACTTACGAGATAAGATGGGCAATACAGCCGCTCATATCGCAGCTAAAGGCGGCCATCTTCAAATTGTGCAATATTTACTTTGCGGTATGTCGCAAAACGTTAACAACCACAACCAATGTACTCCTCTTGACTACCTCGATAGAATAGAAGACCCTGGATGTAAACAGTGGGTCGACAGGAGAAGATGTGAGTTCAGAGTTGAAAACTTCATATTTTGCCGTCAAAATTTAATCTTTCCTATTTAATTTTGCAAGCGGCCATCAATCAAAGGAGTTACTTGATATTCTTTAAACACGAATGCCCTATACAACAGTTACAATAAGTATTTGTATCAGGCTCTCGAAGTCATACATAGGAGATGTATGGCGGTTATGGGTTCATGTACATGGTTTATTCATTCAACATAAAACATACAGCTGCTTGACAAAGGTTTGTATCATTACTTTCAAATTTGGTGCAAATATCATGTTAATGGTGTTCACTTAGAATTGAATAATTCAAGAATCATCCATCTAAAGTGACGATTTTATTGTTAATATGAAAACATTCATATTATTATCACACATTTAAAGATGATACTCATTGTACGACAGAAGCACATTTGACAAGGATTTATGCAACACTGGGGCCCACAGTGCATAACTCAAATAGTGTAAACATGATTCCACCACATAGTGATCTTAAAAGCTTTTACTGTTACGTATTTTGCTGAGAAATGTCCACTGATTCAGTTTTACGAAAAAAGTGATGATTTCACATAGTTCTTACTAATGAAACAAACTTTTGTTTAGCAGTTGTATAGGATGTAAGCTTCCAGCATGGGAAACTGGACAACTTCTTTTATTTACCCAGGCTGTTAATAGTCCACTTCGATTCTATTTCTGGTGGTAAAAATATCTTAAATACCCACAGACTCAGTTGTCAACACAATGTGACTTGACAACAGCCTATGGATTATTTCTTAGGGATAACTTGGGGATGGGATTAGCAGATTATAACATATTTTTCATAACAAGTATGTTACACTTGTGGTGATGATCACATTGTATTGTCCGATTTGTTTGAATCAGCATTACAGTATTGGGGAATGTTAGAAATTCTGTTATAAAGTTTATGATATGAATGTTTAACAGTTAAATTTAAATTTAATACTTAATACTTAATAATAAATAAAATACTCAAAAAGACAGATGAACATAGTTAACTGAGAAAACAGTTCCATCCTCTATAAAATTAACACATACAATTAATGAAAATAAGATTAATGATGTTTTATGTAATCTTACCGTAAAGATTTGTTTAAGAAGTTGATATCATGCAACTGCTGCTGCTGTCATAACAAGGAAGTGGAAGTTTTTCTTCATGTCTAAATGATCATTGTTTACACATGTCCTCATATTTACAGAAAAACCGTTCTTTGATATTCATATTGTATTCAGACGGATGACATTGACACTACACTATTGATGAGAATCATTGTTTTAACTACGAGAGCAAACATATTGGGGTTCATATTTTCCTTATGATGCCCTATTTTCATTGTGACTTCTCGACCTTGACAATGCTTCGACGTCGCCTGTATGACGTTGCGCGCCTAGCCTTGCGTTGCGTTGTCTATCTGTGGATGTTTTTAGTTGTTGATTATTTTCGTTGATTTCGTGACTTCGTTCAATTCGTGTTCACATCACTATATCCCTCACTCTCGCTCGGGTATACCATTATTTAGGCACTCGTGTCGTAAACATGGTATATCACTGACCCTCAAATAATATCCTCTCTCTATATACATTGAATATATATGATACATAATGTCATTAAGCATCTCCATAACCATGCATTGTGTCGAGTCAGCAACAATGCATCTTTATTAAGTGACTTTAATAGGAGCTTAACCGCTTAGTGTCATTACAATAGCCCACATATAGTATTCGCCCCAAACCATAACGTCATAAATAGCGTACCGTGTCAAGGAGTTACCGTGTCACACATATCAAGCATGCATATATGTTGCATGTCACCCTGACCTTATACTGTTACACAGCGCGGATGCAGAGCCGGGGTTAGATAGTTTGGGGCCTCTCGGACGGATATATGGCCAATGTTGAAGGAGTTAGTGTTTCCCATTTCCTCTCTTGGCAAAAAAAGGTTCAAGAGTCGTCTTACTTTTAAAAGAGTTGAATGAAATGAAATGCTAAAGAAAGTGAAACTAAAATACGTATCAAAGAATCTGAAATTGATATTTCCTTCAGTTTCAGTTGTTGAACCAAGTAAATTGAATAGGATTAGGTAACATTCTTTGGTTACTTTAAATAGAAAGTATTGCAATGATTGCACTCATGTAGAATTAGTTGCCTGAACAGTATAGTGTTATTTAGCAAATATAGTGTACCATTAAACCCATGATCTCTCAGGTAGTATGGGTTTATCAATGAAGTGTACGATTTGATTCGTAGGCATTTCAAAATTGTATGTGATTTTGACTGATTAGAGGAAGACTTACCAATAATCGCACTGATCAATAATATCTATAGTTTTAGTGTTTGACATCAAATTGGGTGCCATAATTACGTATCCATTTCAGCTGTATTCTATTTCCTATTTGTTATGGGTAAAGCATAGGGTATGATGATATGAAGGACATCAGATGCCAGGTTATCCTTCATTTGAAATGTAATGCCATCAGTAAGTTGTAAGACTTTACAATGAAACACACCACAGACAAAGTATACAAAGTTCATGCTTATATGAACCTCGATTTGATTGTTACTGTAGTTTATAGATATGTATTTTAAAAAGAAATTATGTCAAATGATTTTTATAAACCAATTATGACCCACCCCCCCTCCCCCTCGGGTCTTAGACCATTGTTTAATGACGTCAGAAAAGACGAAATAGGGATCAAATGTTTCTAAGGCAAAGGTTTAATGTTAATGTGCACATGTGCGCATATTGAAAAAATGTAACTCTCTAATGAAAGTTTTGTACTAAATCAATTCTATGCTTGTTGGAATACTTTGGTTCAACATGTACACTAACAACCACTGTTACTTAACCTTTCACCGCAACCATGCCTCTAACGCTTTGCAAAAGTGACATGTACAAATGTGCACATATGAATAAAACATGCTTCGTCTTGTTGGCAATATATCAAGTTAGACCTTCCATTGCAGCCACTCCGCTAACACTGCGCTCTCTTTGTGTGGTGGTTGTGAGGGCTGCTCTTGGTCCGGGGCGATTGGCAGATCTGACAACCCTACAGCTGCCCAACCCAGCTGTCAGCTGTATACAGCTGCAGAACCAACACACAGTCGACTCAGAGATTGACTGCTGAAGCTGTGATGACCCGTTTTCACAGGACGATTTATACATACGATTTGCAGAACTCAACTCCTGTTGAACTATGTTATGATTTCTATCTTATATTACAATGATTACAATTTGGTGTAAACTTTCTTTTGGACTTCAGTTTCGTTGAGATTTGTGGTACTGCTGTACTTTTCGATTTCTAGATACGATTTGCAGTACTAAACCCCTGTAGAGGGTCACATTAAAGGTAAGCTCTAACTCTGTGACTTATATTTGTTGAAATAAACCCTAGTTGCGATGTGAAAGCAATCTAATTTTACCAACTTTACTATAGAATTTCCTACAACAAGATATACATCTTTCATATATATATACAGCTTAAAATAGGAAAATGGTCTTGAGTCGTGTCATCCCATCCTTTAAGACCTTTCTTTATGTTCTATTCAATGTGTGGATACGACCTAATGATGCGATAAATTGTACCTGCAATATTCTGATGATATATTCTAAACATTCTAGTCTTTATGTAGAGACTACAGAATAATGTGACAGGTTGTAACTGCAAATCGTATCCTGGGAATTGACCTTGTAAACAAATCAAGATTCCAGATAGAATGCACTCTGAAAATTTCATAAGTTATTATCTTGCTATTTTTACTTAATTTGTAATAGAAATTATGGCAACACCGCCTCCAATTGACGGAGTATGAAAGGATTAATATCTGTTACCCAGAACCTTAAATACGACAAATGAATAAGCAAGTCTTTAAGAAGACATTGAGATACATGCCATAAAATGTAATTTCAGTCTCCCATTCAATATTTCTGTGAAGGTTTCAAATTTTATATTTATTGATCAAATTTTCATTTCAGAGTTTATTTTTTAGACTTATGGTTGTGTAATTATCATGCTTTAACATCAATTGTAATGAGAAGACAGTCATCTACAGAAGAATGTGAGGAGCACTCATTTTGAATGGTCTTCAGTATTAATAGAACATGTTATATTATGAACTTAAATACTGTAATGTTATATGATAACGAGCATCTCCTAAGTCATAGTTTAATTTTTGTTAATTGCCAATTGCCATTTATACCTTTGTAAATAATAGTTTCTATACAAGTACAGCAAAGCAATGTGCTCATATAGTAAAATGGTCGTCATATAAGTAAGGCATAGTAAGAAACAACTAGTCACTTCGTATATTTTCTTTATTAGGAATGTTGACTTTTTTCATTCGTCATTTGTAATTTACTTTTGAGCCCATAGTTTTTACAAACATATGTCTATACATTTCATTTTTTGTCAATGGATAATGTGTATAAAAAGAAAAATATGAATATGAATATGAAATCCAGAACCTACAATACGTATTATTATTTCAACTGTACATTCGTTTGTCCCTTGATTACCCAATCCTCAACGATTAAGTGGGTATGCCTTTCTAATCTATACTCATACCTTTAATTAGTCTACCTGATGATGTTATCACATTTAATGAACCCCTTTCATGAAAAACCTCTACACAGTAGCATAACAGATGGGAGCTCCACATTTTATATGCAAAGAAATTGCAAGATTCATACATTTTTCATCTCTTGTGAATAATTGTTATTTGTATATACTGTATAATGAAATATGTTCTTCTACCACCAAGGGTTGTTTATGACATCATAAAGATTGAAGAACCAGCGAAACAATTTATGACAGAAGTAATTAAATTGGCAAGCTGAACTGTTTAACCTGGACATCTGACTGGATCAAGGTAGTTCACGATGTTAGCAGGCATACAAGTGTTCACGTGGATGAATCCAGGGCTTGAGGAGAGATGTATCTTACAATAGTCCCTTTACCAATAGTCGTTTTGGTGACAGTTACATTATTTGTTAACGTTATTGACCATTGTTATATTACACTTACCTTTGTCAGTGATTATTGTACGTTATGGTGAATATTAGAAAACATTTCTCATTCCTCCGCCTTGTATTTGTTGGTCAAATAATCGTCATCAAAGTTTCCATTCTTATCCTTTTCAATTGATTGATTTGTATACTTTCATTGGAAAGGGACATTGGACTTTCTTTTCTCGTTCTACCGCCATGTTTTTTTTAGGTCAAGTCATGCCATCATGCTTCTCATACTCATTCTTTTCAATTAAGGTTATTTTGATCTGCCACAAACCATCCTGAACGAAGGGTTAGGAATATTGGTAAAATAAAGGTTATGAATAATGTTCCATAAATTCATTAACACACTGATTAAACATCAAATCAAATATGCCTAACGTATTTTGTTCAGTATACATAAAACAGTATTGATTTAATCAAACTGCCTCCATTCACAATTATTTTAAAAAAATGAAATCTTCTAAATCAAATAGCATCATATCTATTATATAAAGGGAATTTGTACATATCTTTAACGTATAGCATACGAAATGTAAGTCCAGCGTGCAGTTCTTGGAGACGTTAAGTAGACAGTACCAGGTAAATGAACAAGATGCTTTGCTAAAACTACACAATCTTGGGGCTAGATTTGAAGTATTTTTTTCGCATTTACCAAATAAACATTTGTTTATGTCAATTATATCGTATTCTAGGAAACATCTCATTTCTCAACCTGATCACCCTTACTCGTAGATGAAATAGTCAAGTATCAAACAAAAACCACTGGCGGCCATTTTGATGTAAACATCTTTTAATCATTTGAGGTCGAGAGATGGATTCACAGAGTTTAACCCATTCTGGTACATGATTATAAATCATTGTCTTGCTATTGGAAACATTTATTATCTCTTGCGTGAGATCTCTTTATTTGATTAAAAAGCTTGCTTCTGCCCCTATATAAATGCATCAGTTAGAAATTTGAAAAAATAAAAGTTCGATAACAAACACAAACCAAATGATCGAAACTTGAAATGTGAGTAAGTGAGTTATTGTTTAACGCCGCTTGGGCAATAGTTCAGCCATTAGCGGCGTAGTTGAAACGTGTCTTGAGCGTTTGAGAGGAAATCGAAACAGATAGAAAAACAATTGTAGTTACACTTAAAACCTTTTTTCAGAGAGGGGCATATTTTGCTATAGATAGTCTGTGTATGCTTTCAAATGGAGCGGACCCTAACTTGATGTCGAGGCTGGCACCAAGTGCTCAGAATGTGATTCAATTAAAGCATGTGATATAAATGTGGTATTTTCACTTCGATTGTAAAATATAGTGATATTTCACTCCTAATTTTCCCAATGTTCAGTCTCTTTTTGTTATCCACACGTTGTACATTGTACATATCGATATTGTTTACAAATGATATATCTCGTGCTGACAAAACACAACATTCTGTGCATGAATGTGGACGATTTTGAGACATAAAAATATTTTGATGGATGAACCTTTTTTTTAATTAAATTAATGATAAGTCGGATACTACAATCTTTTAACGAAACCGAAAGCAAGGTCTATCTCTCTTCCTGTTTCACTTTATGAGCTGAGACAGACTTCGGCTAAGAAGCTAGCCTACCCAGTAGAGTACCCAATCATCAAGTCCTTAACATAAGTCACATTGGACCTGGTATGTGGTGCGTGGGTGAAGTCTGCAGGGAGGGGGGTATGGGATGACATTTTGGGAAAAGATTTAACCAAGTAAGGGAGCACTGAAATTTGATAATCCAGACAAACCAGGGCTTCTGTCTCACTCTAGTTCTGCTCAATGACTGAAATAGGAGTTAAAGATACAGTCAGTTCTCATTTAGTTATTTTTAACTTTCCAAATGCACAAGAAGACCAAAAACGTATGTAAAGTCTCTGAGAAGACCAAGAAATTAATATTAGAAAAAGGGTTTCATTATCTTTTAAAATGATTTAGGACTAAAATTCAGTCTACTCTTGCCCTAGCAGTCCTCTTGTAGAGTTTAAAGCCCCACCGTGGAATTATTTTTCCTTTGATGAAATCTCTCAGAAATGTAGAAGTCGTTAGTAACCAAGTCAACCATGACTATTTGACATACATCTTAGTCCGACTTTTCATCAAAATCGCGACTTTTTAACCAAGTGGTAAGCATTCGAATATTACCTTTCCGTCAGTACTTCTTCAGCCAGTGACACAATTTTCAAAGTATAGCACAAATGATTCGAACAACGCATGTAATATCTCTTTAATTCATTGAAATTTTACAATCTAAAAACTACTAACATTATCATTAGTTATAACATCTTCAGATCAAGATAACTGAAACAGAATATATACTCTCTATGTGTCATATTCTGAACCTTAGAAGGTAAACTTTGAAAATATTTTGCCCAAATAAATGACGAAAAGCAATAATTATAAGTATTTTTTTTTTCAATATTTTAAAAATGTAAGGATGATTAAACTTTTTAATTATTGATAGCAGGCTAAAGACATCATTCTCAATTACATTAATACAATTCCCTATTGACAAAAATATGTACAATTAAAAACCAATTGTAATATACTTGTATATTCTTAAATCCTAGGACGGTTGATCTCTATTTGCAAATAAAAGCCACCAGTCCTGCATAGTCTTAATTGTCTAGACCGCAGGAATAACATATATTTCTGAGGTAATAAGAAAATAATTGCCAAAACATTTGATTTACATTTCCGTGACTATACTATGATAGTAAATTTCCCTTGTCAAAGATCACAATATTGGTAATGGCTAGTGATGTTTTTCTCGATATCTTTACTCTTTTACGAAAGTGTTTGATGGTCAAGTGAATGGATCTTGTTGATAATAATCTTTTTCATATAATAATATTCTTTTTCAGTGTCTTGTAATTGCTATTTTGGTATTTCTATATCAAAATCGCTCTGATCCGGCATTATTCCTTCAACGTTTTACAAGTTTCTAAGCAGCTTTACTCAATTGAAAGTTATATCGGAACCCGGTACTCGAAACCATACATAATAAATCATAAGCCATGAAATTAGAAATACACAAACACATAATCTCATATACTTTTGTTTGTCGAACCAGTGTTTTGATGTCCCTTTTTTATCCGTAGCAAAAGATCTCTTTATATATTTACAATCGTGCCTGGTTCGGTTTTTGCCAATTAAGAGCTTTCTGAGCTTATCTCAAGACAAATTAAAACAAAATCTGATAATTTCAATATCCCCGTTTTTCACACGAATCTTTCCCTCTTAAAAAATAAAAGAAAAAGGAAAATTACAAAATGAACATTATCTGTTACTTAAATTTAGATAATTTTCCTACATAATTATTTACTACATTTTTTTAAACATCGTATTTCTCACGACTTTTATCCTGCCATATGGTCACTGAAGTTTTTCTTACGTTGCAC
This sequence comes from Phorcus lineatus, assembly GCA_921293015.1. Lineage (NCBI taxonomy): Eukaryota > Metazoa > Mollusca > Gastropoda > Trochida > Trochidae > Phorcus > Phorcus lineatus. Next base: position 52,433,496 of record OV121083.1, read on the forward strand.
CTGTCTTGTTGAATTCCTGGCCCCTTACCATCAAAGAGGCAGAGAGCGTCACCTCATTTCAGTCCAAACTGAAAACATTCAACAAGCCTATGATATCTACTTGAAATATTTTAGATACTACACACAGTACATCCAGTTATGTCTAGTGAAAGTTTGTAGCGCCTAGAGAATTTGCTGAGAGATTTGATTTGTGCGCGTTATAAGAACACTTATTTTTATGATTATATGGTTCGCCGGTCGGTTTCCTGTGTCCCTATTGAATTAGTCACATGTGTAGATAAGGGTACCAGTACACTCATGAAGTTGTCACACACAACCTACCCGTCCTCCTGTTAGGAATATCTTCGTTAACAATTAAGGATCATGCAAATTTGAAACCAATGGATAGACATAGCATTAAAAGAAGGCGAGTAACCAATCTTGATAACTTGTGGCAGTCCGCACAGCAACATTGGGCTTGTGTCTTAACCGGATGGACGACAGTATAGTTTCATAGAATGTGAAGTTTGAAGTTTCTTACTTGCCCCTCACTTTAAAATGAGGTGAATGATGACATCATTGGTTCAAATTGTGTTTCTGTTTACTCACCTTTAAATTGGGTACCTAGTACGATTTTACTATGAATGTAAACCTCAAATGAGCACTTGAGATACAATCGGTTGTATTCTCTTATGGGAGTGTTTTGTTATCCTTGGCGACGTGTCAGAACGTTGAGCATTAAATGCGCTACAGAACTGTAACTGTAGAAACCTTTTTACAGTCAAACCGAGCTTGTCAGTCGACTCTGAACACTTTCTTGCTCCAAATTAACAATAGTTCTTATTCATTTTGTGATAACAAAAATGGTAACTTCGATCGATCATAAGTACAAGCCATGTAGAATTGCTGGTGCTAGTCATACAAGGGTTAGTCTTGAACAATTCGTCTCGTTAAACAGGTTTATTGTATCTTTTTTGATAGTGAAAGTTCTTTTCCGTTTCATTTAATAGGCCTATGGTATGTTTGATACGGTAAAACTTCCTATTCGTTTCGTTAGACAAGGATGCGATATCTTTTTGATGGGGAAGGCTCTTCTTCATTTTTATATAGCAGGCAAATGACATGTTCGCACATAGGATGGTCATACAATTTCTGCATTACGTTATACAGGTCTACTTGGTATCTTTCTATAAGGTTCTAATTATTCGTTTCGTTAAAGAGGTCTTTGATATCTCTCCAATGGATAAACTCTTTCTCCGTCTCGTTAAACAGGTATATTGTCTTTTTGGGATTGTGATATTTTTTCTTTGTTTCGCTAAACAGGTCTGGTGTATAGTTGCTTCGGTAAAACTTTCTAATTGTTGAATTAAACAGGCCCATGCTTTCTTTTGAATGGTGGAACTTAACATTCGTTTCGTTAAACAGATCTATGGTATCTCTTCAATAGAAAGACTCTTTCTCTGTTTTGTTAAACAGGTCTATTATCTCTCCAATGGAACAAACCTTTTCCGATTTGTTAAACAGATCTATGTTATTTCTCCCATGGAACGACTTTCTCCATTTTGTTATACAGGTCTACGATATCTCTCCGATGAAAAGACTTTCTCCAAATTTAAAAAAAACAGATTTATGGTATCTCTCCAATGGAACGACTTTCTCCGTTTTGTTAAACAGATTTATGGTATCTCTCCAATGGAACGACTTTCTCCGTTTTGTTAAACAGATTTATGATGTCTCTCCAATGGAACGACTTTCTCCGTTTTGTTAAACAGATTTATGGTATCTCTCCAATGGAACGACTTTCTCCGTTTTGTTAAACAGGTCTACGATATCTCTCCAATGGAACGACTTTCTCCGTTTTGTTAAACAGATTTATGATGTCTCTCCAATAGAACGAATTTCTCCGTTTTTTTAAACAGATTTATGGTATCTCTCCCATGGAACGACTTTCTGTGTTTTATGGAACAGATCTACGATATCTATCCAAAGGAACGACTTTCTGCTTTTTGTTAAACAGATTTATGATGTCTCTCCAATGGAACGACTTTCTCCGTTTTGTTAAACAGGTCTACGATATCTCTCCAATGGAACGACTTTCTCCGTTTTGTTAAACAGATTTATTATGTCTCTCCAATGGAACGACTTTCTCCGTTTTGTTAAACAGATTTATGGTATCTCTCCAATAGAACGACTTTCTCCGTTTTCTTAAACAGATTTATGGTATCTCTCCCATGGAACGACTTTCTGTGTTTTATGGAACAGATCTACGATATCTATCCAAAGGAACGACTTTCTGCTTTTTGTTAAACAGATTTATGATGTCTCTCCAATGGAACGACTTTCTCCGTTTTGTTAAACAGGTCTACGATATCTCTCCAATGGAACGACTTTCTCCGTTTTGTTAAACAGATTTATTATGTCTCTCCAATGGAACGACTTTCTCCGTTTTGTTAAACAGATTTATGGTATCTCTCCAATAGAACGACTTTCTCCGTTTTCTTAAACAGATTTATGGTATCTCTCCCATGGAACGACTTTCTCCGTTTTGTTAAACAGGTCTACGATATCTCTCCCATGGAACGACTTTCTGCGTTTTGTTAAACAGATTTATGGTATCTCTCCCATGGAACGACTTTCTGCGTTTTATTAAACAGATTTATGGTATCTCTCCCATGGAACGACTTTCTGTGTTTTATGGAACAGATCTACGATATCTATCCAAAGGAACGACTTTCTGCTTTTTGTTAAACAGATTTATGATGTCTCTCCAATGGAACGACTTTCTCCGTTTTGTTAAACAGATTTATGGTATCTCTCCAATGGAACGACTTTCTCCGTTTTGTCAAACAGATTTATGGTATCTCTCCAATGGAACGACTTTCTCCGTTTTGTTAAACAGGTCTACGATATCTCTCCAATGGAACGACTTTCTCCGTTTTGTTAAACAGATTTATGATGTCTCTCCAATAGAACGAAATTCTCCGTTTTCTTAAACAGATTTATGGTATGTCTCCCATGGGACTACCTTCTCCGTTTTATGGAACAGATCTACGATATCTATCCAAAGGAACGACTTTCTGCGTTTTGTTAAACAGATTTATGGTATCTCTCCCATGGAACGACTTTCTGCGTTTTGTTAAACAGATTTATGGTATCTCTCCCATGGAACGACTTTCTGCGTTTTGTTAAACAGATTTATGGTATATCTCCAATGGAACGACCTTCTCCGTTTTGTTAAACAGGTCTACGATATCTCTCCAATGGAACGACTTTCTCCGTTTTGTTAAACAGATTTATGATGTCTCTCCAATAGAACGAATTTCTCCGTTTTTTTAAACAGATTTATGGTATCTCTCCCATGGAACGACTTTCTGTGTTTTATGGAACAGATCTACGATATCTATCCAAAGGAACGACTTTCTGCTTTTTGTTAAACAGATTTATGATGTCTCTCCAATGGAACGACTTTCTCCGTTTTGTTAAACAGGTCTACGATATCTCTCCAATGGAACGACTTTCTCCGTTTTGTTAAACAGATTTATTATGTCTCTCCAATGGAACGACTTTCTCCGTTTTGTTAAACAGATTTATGGTATCTCTCCAATAGAACGACTTTCTCCGTTTTCTTAAACAGATTTATGGTATCTCTCCCATGGGACGACCTTCTCAGTTTTGTGAAACAGATCTACGATATCTCTCCCATGGAACGACTTTCTGCGTTTTGTTAAACAGATTTATGGTATCTCTCCCATGGAACGACTTTCTCCGTTTTGTTAAACAGGTCTACGATATCTCTCCCATGGAACGACTTTCTGCGTTTTGTTAAACAGATTTATGGTATCTCTCCCATGGAACGACTTTCTGCGTTTTATTAAACAGATTTATGGTATCTCTGCCATGGAACGACTTTCTCCGTTTTGTTAAACAGATTTATGATGTCTCTCCAATGGAACGACTTTCTCCGTTTTGTTAAACAGATTTATGGTATCTCTCCAATGGAACGACTTTCTCCGTTTTGTCAAACAGATTTATGGTATCTCTCCAATGGAACGACTTTCTCCGTTTTGTTAAACAGGTCTACGATATCTCTCCAATGGAACGACTTTCTCCGTTTTGTTAAACAGATCTATGTTATTTCTCCCATGGAACGACTTTCTCCATTTTGTTATACAGGTCTACGATATCTCTCCAATAGAACGAATTTCTCCGTTTTTTTAAACAGATTTATGGTATCTCTCCCATGGAACGACTTTCTGTGTTTTATGGAACAGATCTACGATATCTATCCAAAGGAACGACTTTCTGCTTTTTGTTAAACAGATTTATGATGTCTCTCCAATGGAACGACTTTCTCCGTTTTGTTAAACAGGTCTACGATATCTCTCCAATGGAACGACTTTCTCCGTTTTGTTAAACAGATTTATTATGTCTCTCCAATGGAACGACTTTCTCCGTTTTGTTAAACAGATTTATGGTATCTCTCCAATAGAACGACTTTCTCCGTTTTCTTAAACAGATTTATGGTATCTCTCCCATGGGACGACCTTCTCAGTTTTGTGAAACAGATCTACGATATCTCTCCCATGGAACGACTTTCTGCGTTTTGTTAAACAGATTTATGGTATCTCTCCCATGGAACGACTTTCTCCGTTTTGTTAAACAGGTCTACGATATCTCTCCCATGGAACGACTTTCTGCGTTTTGTTAAACAGATTTATGGTATCTCTCCCATGGAACGACTTTCTGCGTTTTATTAAACAGATTTATGGTATCTCTGCCATGGAACGACTTTCTCCGTTTTGTTAAACAGATTTATGATGTCTCTCCAATGGAACGACTTTCTCCGTTTTGTTAAACAGATTTATGGTATCTCTCCAATGGAACGACTTTCTCCGTTTTGTCAAACAGATTTATGGTATCTCTCCAATGGAACGACTTTCTCCGTTTTGTTAAACAGGTCTACGATATCTCTCCAATGGAACGACTTTCTCCGTTTTGTTAAACAGATTTATGATGTCTCTCCAATGGAACGAAATTCTCCGTTTTCTTAAACAGATTTATGGTATCTCTCCCATGGGACTGGCTTCTCCGTTTTATGGAACAGATCTACGATATCTATCCAAAGGAACGACTTTCTGCGTTTTGTTAAACAGATTTATGGTATCTCTCCCATGGAACGACTTTCTGCGTTTTGTTAAACAGATTTATGGTATCTCTCCCATGGAACGACTTTCTGCGTTTTGTTAAACAGATTTATGGTATATCTCCAATGGAACGACCTTCTCCGTTTTGTTAAACAGATTTATGGTATCTCTCCAATGGAACGACTTTCTCCGTTTTGTTAAACAGATTTATGGTATCTCTCCAATGGAACGACTTTCTCCGTTTTGTCAAACAGATTTATGGTATCTCTCCAATGGAACGACTTTCTCCGTTTTGTTAAACAGGTCTACGATATCTCTCCAATGGAACGACTTTCTCCGTTTTGTTAAACAGATTTATGATGTCTCTCCAATAGAACGAATTTCTCCGTTTTCTTAAACAGATTTATGGTATCTCTCCCATGGGACTACCTTCTCCGTTTTATGGAACAGATCTACGATATCTATCCAAAGGAACGACTTTCTGCGTTTTGTTAAACAGATTTATGGTATCTCTCCCATGGAACGACTTTCTGCGTTTTATGGAACACATCTACGATATCTATTCAAAGGAACGACTTTCTGCTTTTTGTTAAACAGATTTATGGTATCTCTCCCATGGAACGACTTTCTCCGTTTTGTTAAACAGATTTATGATGTCTCTCCAATGGAACGAGTTTCTCCGTTTTGTTAAACAGGTCTACGATATCTCTCCCATGGAACGACTTTCTGCGTTTTGTTAAACAGATTTATGGTATCTCTCCCATGGAACGACTTTCTGCGTTTTGTTAAACAGATTTATGGTATATCTCCAATGGAACGACTTTCTCCGTTTTGTTAAACAGATTTATGGTATCTCTCCAATGGAACGACTTTCTCCGTTTTGTTAAACAGATTTATGGTATCTCTCCAATGGAACGACTTTCTCCGTTTTGTTAAACAGGTCTACGATATCTCTCCAATGGAACGACTTTCTGCGTTTTGTTAAACAGATTTATGATGTCTCTCCAATAGAACGAATTTCTCCGTTTTCTTAAACAGATTTATGGTATCTCTCCCATGGGACGACCTTCTCCGTTTTATGGAACAGATCTACGATATCTATCCAAAGGAACGACTTTCTGCGTTTTGTTAAACAGATTTATGATATCTCTCCAATGGAACGACTTTCTGCGTTTTGTTAAACAGATTTATGGTATATCTCCCATGGAACGGCTTTCTCCGTTTTGTTAAACAGATTTATGGTATCTCTCCAATGGAACGACCTTCTCCGTTTTGTTAAACAGATTTATGGTATCTCTCCAATGGAACGACTTTCTCCGTTTTGTTAAACAGATTTATGGTATCTCTCCAATGGAACGACTTTCTCCGTTTTGTTAAACAGATTTATGATGTCTCTCCAATAGAACGAATTTCTCCGTTTTCTTAAACAGATTTAAACAGGTCTTTGATAGCTTTTTGTATTGTGCGATCCCTTCTCCGTTTCGTTTAACAGATCATGGTATCTCTTCAATGGCAAAACTCTTTCTTTGTTTCGTTTAACAGGTCTATGATTTCCGATGGTGAAACGCTCCCCGTCTGGTGGGTGATTTTTGTAATTTAACCCATGTCATTCCATGGCTCGTACGTTGTCTGTCAAAGAATTTAAAAAACAAAACAGTAGAAGACATTACATAAACACTTATCTTCATATGTAATACTTGAGCTTTAAATCCTTATTGTCCCTTATGGTGAGCAAATGAATTTTCAGATTTCAGATTTAAATCAGCGTCTATGAATCCGCACTCGCCCCTTCCTAATACCTCTCTTTCAAGCCAAAACCCTCGTATCGCTAACTATCTAACAAGCCAATTACTCGGACGACTCGCATTCAGCAACAGCGGCACAATACGGATGGAAAAATCCGTTGAATTCAAGCTGGTGACTTCAAGCTCCTGAATTAATAACATTTCATTGGCTGAAAAAATAACAGGCGAGCATAGCCACGAAAATCAAGCCGCCAGCCATACGAGGGATTAAGCCCGAAAGAAATCAGGGTATAAAGGAGGAGCGGAGTGGATTCATTTACACTGATTTAGCAGGACGATTTATGATCGATCTACTTATAAAGACAAATTGTTATGTTTGGATTTTGATAAAGAAAACACTTTATAATGTTATCAAAGAGAAGGTGTCATGATATCTTTCAGACTATAAAAGAGACGACATTAATGGTTGATGGTTGAATTAGGTGAAGAGTTTTGTTTACACCCATAACCTTTTACAAACAGTTTCTTCCTAGAACAACTACCTACCTTTGTGGAAAACATTAATCTTTGCATCTTGAGAATATCTATATTAAGATTATAGATCAAACCTAAGTGGATGGTTAAACCGGTTTTTCCGTTACTGTACATATGAAAACTTTGACATATCGCAATGCATTACCAGTTTACCACTTACAAAGAGAAATGTAAATTATTTCTGGTTTCATTGTATATGAGTGATTTAGGTTCTTAACTTTAAAAACACTTTAATCTTTGAAAGGCATTTAGAAGTGATTTACATTCGGTAGATAAGATTGTCTAGAAAACAACTTTTTCATTGTGAAACTCACAATAAAGAAGGTGTTAACCAGAAAATCCTGCCTTCACTGTGTAACTTCGTTTTTTTCTTTTCTGATCGAGTCGCTTGTGGGATTCAACTTTCACCTTCGGGCAACAGCATATAGATCCTTTTTACGTTATTGCCCAGATTTCGTTTTTTCTAATATTGATGATTTGTGAAATATGTTTCGATATGTAAATTATTTTGCATTATGAATATAATGTTCATGTATATTATGTTTTTGTGTTTTGAGTATTTAATTGTTTTTTCCAATGATAAATTGTGCATCCTACTGAAGGTATGACGAAGGGAACGTGATATATGAAATAAATGTCAACAATGAAACGTTGTTTTGTATTCTATTCTGTTTCTGTATCTGTTCTTTTATCATGGATTGACATGACTGCCACTGTTTTAAATGTTGTGTATATTGTCGTCACATTATGTATATCATAACGTTCGTTACAAAAAAAAGGTTCGAGAAGACATTTTATGGGCGCTTGTTTCATTCCATGGGAGGCAACTCCTCCTATCATAAAATAAGACTTCTTTTTCACGAGCTGCCATGCTACGACAAGTAGGTTTTGCTTTCATTTTAATAATTGTTAATCAATTGCTCAATAAGGTTTTTCAACGTATTCTACAATATTGTTGAAAATTTTGAACACTTTTATCACCTCTATCAAATTACACTATAATAACTTCTTTATTGTACAGTGGCGACGTTTCGGTACAGATCCTTATACCGTTATCAAGCTTGATCTATACCGAAACGTCGTCACTGTGCAATAAAGAAGTTGTATATCCATATATCATTGTCGTCCTTATACTACCAACTTCTGGAATGCCACTGAAATAATTCATCCATAAGACGATAGTCTTTCAGGTAAAACGTTAAGATCGTTTTTAGGTTTGATCATTACCAGGTATATTCAAGTCAGTTAGTATTTCGCATGATACAATCTTGTATTTTGGTGTAGATAAATACGAGTTAATAACACGTTCAATTGTTTTAATATCGTTCAAGTAAAGCTTAGATATATCATACCAAGTACAATGGAAATAAAAAAGATGCCTGAAACAATGCACCAATAAATCTTACTTAAATCTGAGGTGGTCTAAGTGATTGCTTTACCCCAAGCTACCCATTACTTTTAAAACAAATGGTCCTTAATATGGTTTTATAGATGTTGATCGAATAACTTAAGGTCCAAAAACACTACAGACTCGCTGTATATTTGCGGTTTTAGATTATAAATCACGACTTCAACAATTAGATTGTCATTATTTTTAACTGATATATCGAATTTTCAAAGTATCACTCAGTACTTCTCGATGAAATGACTGTCTTCACAAGAAATTCCATCTTTGACACCAAATACTCGGAGTTTGCAGAGGACATGAAAATGTTCCTTTGTAACTAAAGAGAGAACTATATAGAAATAACGGTCACGTGATTCACCAGGAACCGGTTCAATATGACTGACAGAAATCGACATCATGCACACTGTTGCCTTATGTGTAAACTGATGTAGCACCAGCTGTTAACAGTGATATCGACATGAGTGCTATCCCAGTATGCAAGAGTGACGTTGGGCGATAACAACAGTTACACTCCATGTTCAGGGCCTAGATTTTCGAACCTCTCTTACCCCCCGATAGGACAATGTGCATCTATGGGACTTGCCGTTATCTTAGTAAAGAAAGCTTCAATATTGTAGGTCCCACTGTTAATGTTTAATGGAGGTATTGCAGTGACGTTGCTGCCTGATAATCGGCTTTTAACAAACCAACGAAATATTTCATGACGAACGTTTTTTTCGTTTTGCTTTTTGACAACTAAAATACGGTATGAATTACAAATGTGATATGGATTTGTAATTTCGTTCTCATTATTGTTATGCTTATCAGCAAGTGATAAACTATTTAAAAATGTAATTTACACATTCAATTTCATACTATTAAAGAGCCACTCCGTGATTTTCATAACATATTATTCACCTTTGATACGTACCAAAATGACATATGTTATGATATAAAATCAAAACATCTTAATTTTTCATGTCCAAAAGACAAATATTTGGCAAATACTGGTTTTCCATGAAAATCTCAAAATAGCCTTATAAATGCACAGAGGCGGAGATCACACGTTCAGTTTACATGGATACTAGAGATATAACCTAATAAACACTATCAACTCCAAACTGACCTCCTGGCGGGTTTTATTAAGTTTCCAAAATTACGTTTGGCTGTTTGACGCGCGCCACTGTCCGGTTTTCGATCATAATTGCGACTTTCTCCCTTCGTATTGTCGCTGTACAAAACCAATTAGCTTTAAAATGATTCTTTTTTGGTAACAGTCGATACTTCGTGATCAAATGACACCATTGATTAAGTTTGGCATATTTGACTCCAACAACTCACGGAATGGCTCTTTAAGGTTTTCACCTTCTTTCCAATTTTTAGCAAAATATGTATTTTGCATTCCTTTGGACCATAAGTTTAACAACAAAATACCATACCAAGCAGTTATAAAGTAATCGGACCTCGGTTTGAAATTATCTATATAGACATGTAAAACATGTAAAATCAGTCATTTCTCTCAATACGATAAGCAGAGTTCATTGAATAATCAACACGGGCACTTATAGTTATACACCCTTCAGTTCTCAAGACTTCTGACAAGAGCACACTCTATTTCGATTACATGAAATTACTTAAAAAATCTTTTGATAAACGGACAAGTGGGCTTGAATTTGACGAGTTGACATAGGTTTAACGATTTAGAACGGATAAAGAGATTTACATTTTGAGAGCATTACAATTATATCAACATAATTACCCTTTCTAGAGATCCGGTTTTGATTTGATTTCCAGGGTCGTGCATAATCGAAACCTTCCTATTTGGTTACTTTTCTTTACTTAAGTCCTTTCTAATTTATGTATCACTGTAACAATGTCTATGAAAAGAAACAGAACTCTGACACAGTCTATATAAATGGTATTCTGTACAACTACCTTTTGATCCATTATTTTATGTTGCAGGTAAAATGAGTCAACTTCAATTTTTATCTCGACTATTCTACGGCATGTGCACCTTCGCCTCAATTTTTGACTTTTGACATTCTTTAAAGAATGTTTTTTCCTTTGCATTCAAATTTGTCCTGTCATTGTGTAAATTACGCAAAAGAGAAAAACTTATCAAATATGCTGATCTATATATACAGAATATCAAGTCACATATAGCATAGAGTATGCAGAAGTCTTCTCTTTTTTCTTTCAATCCTAAATTAAACGTCTTTTATATGGAATTGACCTTTTAGAGATAGTTCATTTCAACATCACAATGACATTGTTTGTTGTTGGCGATAGTCTACCTTATTTCAACTGATAGTTCCTGAAACAAGCAAAACTGTAAGATAGATAAATCTGTGACAAACAGACGTAACTCTGGATTGAACGAAATAACAAACTATCAACTTCGAGTTTTGTGTGATGTATGACATATCTTCTTTTACATTACTTTCAAGTAGGTCTCTTGAAAGCGGCGGTAAAACCCATATTACCTCATCTCACTTTCAAGTACGTATAATTTGGCGATATATTACCTTAATCTTTAACTCCTCATTAGATTTACTAAATTATAAAAGTTTCTTTCAGTGGATTTAAATACTTGAAAGGAACCTTTTTCAGGTAAATACTTCATCTATTGTAGGCAATGACATGCGTAGCTGCTCTAAAAGTCAGAGCAATAACGCCAATAACCCCCGTCATGGCAATTATATCATTAACACATGTAAATTACTATGATAAAAAAACATTTCCCATGGGGATAAATGTTTCCAAATAACAAAGGCTTGTTGAATATTATACTATACATTTCGTTTGCTCCCTTGCACGTTGCGATTGTCCTATAACAAACGAGTAATTTTAGTCAAGCAAATGACTAGCAAACCATTGGATATAATGTGGATGCCTCAAATGTCGTCCTCAGTGGATCTTGAAACACGAACATATTTTTTATTGAAGCAGGAGCCCAATCCATTTTGCTAACCTCCTTGAAACCACGTGCTCTCGATTATGTGCTGCACGTGAATTTTAATGACATTCGTGAAGTCCGTGCATCACATGCTGAAATAGACAACTTCCGTGCAGCCACACGTTTTGCTTTATACGGATACATTTCATGGACTGAATAGTGGCTTAATCCTTAGAACATAAGAAATTATTCGCTATCAAACACAATTTATTTAGTGCAATTAAGAAGGAGATTGGTTGCTGTTGAAGTACAAAAGGACTCAAACAGTTGGTAGCTGACTGAGAATTGTCTGACTGAAAACTTCTCCAGGATAAGCTCAAGCTGCACGTGATATGCGTGATGTGTGTATATGAAACTTAAGCAATGTTTTGAGGCGTATTTTTCTCCTACTTTACACCATTTCAACACTTTTTTCTACATTTCCGTTAACTTCATATCTGGTTGTTACAAATATTTGTCGAAAAAAGCAAAGTAGTATCAACCAAACCCATGTGTCGTATGTGAAACAAATACTTGATACAAATACCTCGTGAATATCTGTGTTATCTATCTCGCTGATCACTCGATGGTTATCACAGTTATTCAGTCAGGTCACTATTTCAATCATACAGCCCGTGTAAGTTACTACAGTGTTATATTCATACGGCAATATTAAACTTGTATAATACCGCCGCACATGTGACGTTTCAATAGCGTGAAGATATTGCGTGATAATGTTGTAACGCCATGTAAATCGTGTGATACAACACTAGCCAAACCTTGTCAATAGACATAAAATTTTAAATAAAATCAAAGCAAAAAATCCTGATAGATGTGAGTGAGTGAGTTGGGGTTTAACGCCGCTTTCAAAAATATTTCACTTATATCGCGGCTGCTGATAGATGTGTCATGATTCACATCAATCCATGAAGCCATTTCTACACAACAATTAAATAGATAATATTGAATAAAAACTGTTAACCGTATGAAGAAGTCAATTGTTTTTCCTATAATTAATAACATGTACAAGCAATTAACTTTGTATTATGCGAGTCTTTGTTTGGGAAAAATATGTCATCTTTTGTCCCAATTTGCATATTGATTAGATTCGAGTACCAAGTGTATCCAATAGCTGTACGGCCCCGATAACCCACTCCATTTTATATTATTATAACGTTTCATTTGAATACTATAAACTTTGAAAACAAAGGCATGTCTACCAAAGATAAGTTTTGAAATACTGTTAATGTGCTCTTAGTAATAAACTAATTCACTGAATAACTGTTTAAATTGAAAATGAAGGTTATCTCCGATACTTAATGATAGGGACGCTTCTCCTCATGTTCATCATGTCAGGCTATTAGAAGAAGATCAGTGATGTAACATGACACAAATATCGGCAATTTTACTTCCTGCTTCAAGTATATAGATACATGTTTGTCATGAGACACACTACACATGACTGCTAATGTGACTTAGGGTATATTTCATAATTTTGATAGACTTTGTGCCAAAATAGCATAAGCACTGTTTACAATTACATTCATTTTAATTCACCTGCTAAAACGTTCAAAATGCCAGTAACATGACATTTATTCTTTTCATCGATATGAAGCAAGCTTATCACTGTGTAAAAGCTGACACCGAAAACGACTCACAGAGATTGTCTCTCATATCCCTGAACCAACCTATTCTATAGGATTTAAATAGTAGAACTGTAAATGTTACTCCAGTCCTTAACTATCATCATGTATCACTCTTTATTATTACAACATAATTTTATATTTAAAAAATTAAATAATGTGCTTATACAAAACGTCGCAAAAAACCTGAAAATTCAAATTCACAAACACGTACAGATAACAAACATCCAAATTCATTACCATTTTAAAACAGCTATATTAAAAGATATGTTTAAAGGAGTTCATCATTAACGTCACAAAAAACTGTCAGTCATTTGTGATTTATTCCATTGACACTGTATTCAGCGCGCGATCAAATATCAATGTACGTATTCTAGATTTACATTTCTTCTCGACCAAAAGTGCTCCGGGTCGTTTGACTCCAAGAGTTTACACAAACCGCTAGGTAGGTATTATCGAACGTTCAATAAGCTACTCATACTGCAAAACCATAATCGAATAAAGGGATAAATTCATGCACGGTGAAATGGCTTGATACGGTCTACTGAAGCATGGTCGCCTTAGCTTACTGAAGTTTACTCAATTCTAATCAATTTCTAAAAAAATGTTTTCCTTTAAAAAGGTGAAAATCGAAACAATAACAATAGTCTGTTGCGTTTGTTTAAAAAACCATTTTGAATGTCAATTTAGGACACATCTGGATAGTCACATCAGTATTGAAATACCAGAAAACAAATCAAAAGGATCAAACCAACCAGACAACCAAACAATATGCTAATGCTTACCATAGGCAAAGTGAAGTTTTCATCCATATGAATTTGATCAGGTGTCGGCCCTTTCACAACAGACAAAAACATTTCAAGCATGTTGTTCAAGACGTTTTGGGCACTTAGGAAAACCCATTGGTAAATACAACAACTCACAACTAAAGCCTTTGTGTACATGGAAACCTCTTAACAAAACCCCCTTAACATTTTAATGTAAGATATGAAAAAGTGTTGAATGGTTATGTTTAAGTCGTGTAAGCAGTTTTCAAGATAGATCACAAAAAGTACCAGGAAAACGTTAGCCTTCTCTCCATGTCAAGGAACAAACAATGCAAGTCATCTAGAAGATGTATATATATATGCTTGTTTGTGTATATATAATTTGGACAAATAAACGATGACAAAATTTTAATGAATCAGATTTTCAGGCTTCACTTGCAGATAACAATCATAGGGTCAAGTCGATTCAAACTGAATAGATTGACTTTTAAGAGGGGAATAAATTTTAAACAAACATATACTGCTGACAAAAAATCGAGGCCAGGCCATTTTAAATGTCGAAAATGTGTTTTTCATCTATTTCATGACAAGGTAATAAAACGAACTTTATAGTCCTGAATAACACTACAGTGGCAGTGTAGTTGCTCTCATTCGGCAATTACTAATATTGAGGCACTTGTGTCGAAAATGCCATATGACAAAGACAGACATGTTATATCCTCTATGAACTGGATGTATACTTCTTATACAATATACAATATATATATTTACACCCACCCCCACCCACACACCCCCCCCCCCCCCCCCCCCCCCCCCACACACACACACACACATATATATATACTTCCTCTGGGGTTACTCATAATTCCTATTATGTAATCGCAACATAAGTCAAAGCCTATTTCTGTTTTATCCACTTATTCCCAATGGATCAGGTATTAAGACAAACACAACCCAGGACTGTTCGAGAAATTGTTCACAGAACACTACTACATGAAAGTTACGTTTTATCGCAGGAACATTGACCTCCTGATCTAGAGACAGTGTCTATGGTTAACCTACAGGTAATGGTCCTTTTAAAAGGTTTTCCCTTTTATGATTGTGGAAATAAGGAAACACTTAAGTTTTGTAAACATCAGAGTTTTTATCTGTACCTTAATGGACGTATTTCTGTGATGACCGAAAAGGTATGCACTTTAAAGTTATCATGTATGTAAGATAGTGTATCCAATGTTAGTGATATGGTGTCCAAGGAAAAACCCCTTTAATTTCAGAAGAGTTATACCAAGAATAAGAGCGTCAATGTATCAAAGATTTCCATCCCTTGAGTATAAATACTGAGACCAGTATTGACTGATTCCTTGTATCAATTGCAGCTTAATCCTAGAACAAAGTATACTCTTCGAAGACGAAATGCACGTTCAACAAAGCCCTAATCGTGTTACCGACATGTTAAGTCTTGCGTGTAGGCCCATAGATACTGCTAAACATTGCCACTGAGAGTCGTCTGCTTCAAGCTGCGCAGACGACAAGTGGTCTGAGCAGACGATAGGTTGTTCTGTCGTCGTTTGGTTGTATGGAGGAAGGACATAACTGCTGAAGAAACTATCATACGAATGGATAACGTATATCACTATTGAATAGCTGTTGAGCAATTTGGGAAACTATTTGATATTGACGGATATGCATGATATATTCGTCAGGTATGAGCCTGAGGTGACTTTACCTTGGGAATTGACATGCTTCAGTTGAGAAAAGGTCAATACCAGCTGACGGTCAAGATGTGAGGAACATATCATAACTGTCAATATGGGGTAAGTTGAAATGAGTGTTATGCATTTTAGCATAATAGTTTCTTTCGTTAGAAGTCGCAGTTTAACTTAACTTGCATAAAAATGAAATATTTTGTTCCAAATAGTGCAACGCATTTCTGAATCATAATTTGTTTAGATAAATCACCATATTTAATCTAGAAAGAAATCTTCCTTGCTGTTAACAATTTGTAAATCTCGAGAATTTCAATCAATTACTCTAAAAAAATGATTATTTGACTTCTTTTGAAATACAATATCATGATAAATTGAAAATTCAAATAAAAGACATAATATGTTGTGGAACTTAACTACTCTAGCACACACTTCAGAATATGAATATCGCTAGTTTTTCTTTTCACAATACATAACCTTTCTTAATATTCCTTCAGGGTTCTACTCAATAAATTTCTGAGTACCTTTGGACGTTTGTAATGTTCGTCTCCGAGAATTTTTGATCTATGATATTAATGTATTGGAAACTACATGCACATTGACACATGGGCTTACGTGTGAGGGAATCAAAGAGGAGATCAATGAAGGTACCTTCGCGTTTGAGGTGGCTCGTAGTAATGAAAAGTTTCATACAAGTGTAAGAATGAAGCTTTCATGGTGTCCGTTGATACGATGTTAGGTGTTATGACACCCTTTGTCAAGAACATTGTACATTTCGATTCTAATGTCATTGCCTGTCAGCTTAATATTATTTATTGCCGTACGATTAAACGCAAGTAATGACATGCTTTCCATATGTGCACATGTGCTTATATCACTTTATAGAAACAATTCTCTCAGTGCTAGTAACCATATATGTGGCGTCATAAAACCATTAATAGTAAGGTCACTGTAGCGAGACCTTGTAAGAGAAGCAGGCCGTTTTCTTGATATTTCTCTGCGATGAAAATACAGCGGAGTCGGTAATATAAAAGTACTCACTTCAGGAAGACAATAATATGATTTATATGAATCTCGGGTAATACACAGAATTTCATCTCGTTTGGGTAACAATCTCTTAATATGAAGTAAGGTCAACGTACTGATGACTTGTCAATCTAAGCACTGAAACAAAATGTTACTGCTTATTGGAAAACCTTGATATGTACTCTTTCATTTTTGTTTTCATAGTTATGTTTTAACCTGACATAATATTGTTACTATTTACTATTTCATAACATATTGTAGTGATGCGTTGCGAATAGCATAGCATTGCATTGCATATCATGGCATAACACGGAATATTAATGTAAAGCAAAGCAAAATAAAGCATAGCATACCGCAACAAAAAATAGGAAAACACATCATAGCAAAGCACTCCAGAGCACAACTTTGTATAACAAACAAAGCACAAAATTGCAAAGCAAAACATACTATACTTACTACCGTGTTGTACAGTACGGTGTTGGTTAGAGTTGACCAAGAAAATATACAGCTGTTGCATAGTATTGCATAATACAGTTCAATAAAGTTCAGTAAAGTAAAGTAAAGTAAAATGTAGTATAGTACATGTAGGGTATAGTATGGCGTAGTATGGTATGGATTTGTATTGTATGGTATGGTATTTTATGCCTTGATATGGTATTGTTCTGTACAGTATGGTATGGTTTTTTTATGGTAAGGTATTTTATGGTATTTTATAGTACATAATGGTATTTGATGCATGGTATGGTATGGTACGGTAAGGTCCTTAATGATATGGTATTGTATGGGCAGGTATGTAATGTTATTGTATGGTATGGTGTTTTATGATATGATATGGTACAATGCAGTTAAGGACAGCGTCAACAAAGCTTCAAAGAAAGCTAATAACGAAATGATGTTATTGCATATCTGTTATAATATAATATGAGTACGCCATTTTGGACCGTGTTTCCTCGAACATGAATGAATACGAAAAAAAAGACTTAAAAAGGTGCATGATATTATTGCAAGAGAAAATCGATTTTCTTTCATGTCACTGTGTTGCCTTTGCAAACTAACAACAAACTGTCATGTAATATTTAGTTCATGTATGGGTGTTTTGAAGATGACCGTTGCTAAGGCACTGTTGATAACCATCTCTACCGTGTACGCTAACATAAAGCGTGGTGAAGTTTTCTCATTAAGGAATATGATACCAAAACCACTTCGCGAATCACGTACTCAACAAACATGTTTGTGAATTGTCAATTTATAAAGTACAAAGGTTAGAGTTGAGTATTTACCAAGTGTATGTTTGTTTACTTAAATTAAAGGCTCAAATAAATGCTTTTAGATTTAATCATCGGATTACATGTTTGGATATACAATACAAGATATTTACGTGTTCGTTTATTTACTTTAATTGAAAGTTGATATTGAAATAAAAGCTCGTATGACATATTGAACAAATGTTTGCACATATCTAACAAGCCATTTACGTGGTATGTGTATTTGCTCTAGTTAAAAGTTCATTTAAAGGATATTCAAATATGCACTCTGATTACATATTGAACATATTGTGTACATATCATGGTACGCACCATTTACGTTAAGTTTGAATATTAAATGTTTTTAAAAATACTTAAATCAAAGTTTCTCTTAAATCATAACAATTAACTAGGATTGTATTCAAAGCATTTCGAAGAATTTCGAAACGAATCTGAACTTTTCTAACACCCCGAGCGAAAGCAAGGGTTACAGAAAAATTGCACGAGTTTTGTCAAGTCATATGAAACATTTCTGAGTGTAATAATTTCTTTATTTTGGATTCTATCAAGTTTGAATCTCATGGCAATATCAAGACATAACGTCCTGCTTTCCTTTACGACGACTTACTCACTGACGTCACGAATGATTTTATGACGTCACCCACGACAAAATAAGTAAATCGTGCTGACAAATCGTTGTTAGGCAAGAGTGATATGTGCACATGTGCTCATATCGAAATATGTAAGTGATATATAAATCTCGTCATATCGGCTATGATTGCTTATATCAAACAAAACATTGACTTCAGAATTGATGAATATTGAATACTTTGAGAGGCTTTTCAGTTTATTTTTCATAATAAGAGCAGATAAGTGACAACAGCTTTTTTTCCAATACAAAGTTTTTATTCTTTTGTCGTCAGCTTCTTTTGGTCTTGCTTTTTATTCATTTATTATTTTGTAGTTTCCGTTTGGGTTATTCACATGTATTTGCGATAAAAAATCTCTGTATTGAGGTGACTACAATATTAATTATGAAGGTCTGGTTGTACTTAAGCAGAAAGAACAATAAAGATTTAAAAATACGTAATTGGTTTATTAACCAAGCATTAAATTCAATCGATCAATGGCACGAATGACAAGGCAACAAAAGATTGAATAATCAAACAAGCGTACCGAGGAAGGTTCTATGATTGAAACACATATCTATAAGTCCATCGCAATAATCGTGTCCATTTTGTGTAACCGTCGGCACCAATCAATTTCAGAAAACTGTAACAGTCTTTCAGAAGACGCTTTTCCGGACATAGGACATAGCCATTCACTTTAGCTTTCTATCAATACAATGAAATACTTATCATTCTTTACAAGTGACCTGCAATCAACAATGAAAAGACTGCCGCTGTTGGTTTGGCCATATAAAAAATCTATAGTTAGCTGTGCACTAAACAATAAATTATGGACAGTTGAAAACGGCTAAACTAAACTTAATTGTAAATTAACCAACTTAAAAACAGAGCGTTGGCATTTTATTAGATTGGCAAAGGTGGTTTCCGTTGCAGCTTTTGTGGTTGTCTTGCGGATTTAATGCAACGCTGCATTAAATACTTCCGGCCTTTTAAAATGAACCATTTCAACTGGAAACGTAAATATTTGCTTAAGTACTTACGAAATGGATTGCCTGAGTGCGTTTCGTAAGTAATATAGATATGCAGTATGTGTACATTCATTGTGTATACTAAATATTGGTTTAATTAATGATCATATGCTTTATTTCACAATAGAGACTTTTCGTTTCAGATCGTATATCTTATTCCAGCATGCGAGAGAGATATCGATGAAATATTTTTGTAATCAAAGGCTGCTTGCAGCAAGAGATTTTCGGTCAGATAATTAAACTTTAAACGACATTTGTTAGAATCGTATGGCGAATTAAATTTGCTCCAATGATATTCCATTTTCATTCATATCTTTTCATTTAATAACCTTTTTTGATTGATGTGAATATTTTTTATAAATATGTTTTCCAGTGATCAACCGATACCCTCTCCGTACAACTATTACTTTTCGGCACTGTCTCTCCAGTAATCAATCGATACCCTTTCCAGTATTACTTTTCGTCACTGTCTGACCGAATTCAACATCTTATGTATCTTATGTATCTGATGTAACATCAAATGCATCTTGAATATGGATTTCTTTTTATAAACTGAGAGATTGTGTTTAGACCTATCATTAAACAGATCATTTACGAATTTTGATGTATCCACCTTACTGCGACTCTTCAAAATAATATCCTCCTTCTTCCTCTGAAAAATTAATTCAAAGCCTTATTGCAGCTACTTAATTTACATAGAAAATGTTACTTTTAATCACATATTGAAGATCAAAATACATTTTGTAGTGACTTAACCGGTCAATTATAAACTGCGTGTTTTCCGACCATTATTTTTAGAACAAAAGCAAGGTTTAATATCAACATTTTTAAAACACCAAATTTTTCTTTTTTATTTCCAATTAGATAATCCTCAAATGTCCAAATGTGAGTATCAAATCCGTGTTAATGGATCCACCTAACACCACTTACAAGTAAAACATTGATACCGTGTGACACACAGTTTACCTTTAAGACAGGCTGAGTGTCGAATGATATAACTACGTGAATTGGGCTATAAACCTTGGCTTACAATATCCACTGGTTGTCAAAACAAATAAACTGGTTGTTAAGCGAGGAGGTCAGTAACAATATATTTGGATGTAAGTCATACCCTACAAGGGGGCTTTAGGCCTGGAAACCTCAGCTTAAACTGCTTAAATACGTATCCAAAATATATCCGCGTGTATTGTTGGAAACTCCTTCAGCAAACATTCCGTGTCAATCAGGTTAGAGGAAAAGATATGATATTAACATATTATGAGACACAATTTGCACGAAATGGCGACTAAATAGTATATTTGGTGTAATTTTTTAAATTATAGTGGCATAGAAAGAGAAATCATGTTCTAAATGACCCTGCTTAGACAAAAAGAAACACATTTCAACAATGATGCAATCATATTCATAATGATAATGCATGTAAGAAATAGATAAAAAGTTTCAATTCAACAAAAGGGATTTATCTTAATGTAACTCTTGCACCTGTTCTATTGTTCTGCCATCAACCTGCATTTCATCTTGTACATCGCGTATTTGTTTCAAGTACTAATTGATTTTTTTTTGTGTGGTTAACAATTTTCCCTCATAAGACTTTATACTTTTGTTTGTGGTCAAATAATTTTTCGCTTTGTAGACAGATAAATAACGTTATTTAATTGTCAGCCCTTAAAAGACTAGTTTCAGGATATCAACAGCCAACGTGAAAAAATGATAAAAGAAATGTGTTCAGTAATAAATTGAATTGTGTATTTTTTAAAATTAACACCTCAATTATGAATTAAAATAACACAATGTAATTTGACGAAGTGGCCTAGTTTAATAAAACACATTTCAAAATAAAATAATTTGCGATTTGAAAAATGTAAACTACATGATTTTCTGTCATTGAAACGAACGAGTGGTCTAGTCTAACACGAGACTTTATAAAATGTTGACGAAATCATAACCTTTTGAAAAGCTGGTCTAGATTTGAAAGAGCCATTTCTCTAAGGCTCCATTCTTATGATGAATAAAATCATCGGATTGGTTAATCATGTTTCAGAGACTGAATGTCAGTCTAGTTGGTAACTAGTGACAAATTAGGTTCAGGTTCAAACGTTGTCAACTCTCATTTTCATACGCTTGGTGCCAAATAGCCCAGTTGTCATCTCACACTGGCGCGTTTTAATAGAGCTTGAAACTCTGTCACATGCTCAGGAGTCAACTTTTTCGCCAATGTTATTTCATCCATCGGGTTCTCACGGTGCTACAGGTCATTATTCAAATGCGTGCCACCATATATTTCTTCATACCGTTGATCTTCTGAAGTATTGAGTGCCACAGGTGTGGCTGAGGATACAATTTCCTGATATTTGTCAATGCATTACAGGCATTTTTTTCATTGTGTCCAGCTTTTCAGAAATTACTGCAGTGAAGAATTACATTTTACGAAAACATCCCAAAGAATTGACGTAACGGTAAAATGTAATTGCGTCACTATTTCAAACATCTTTGCGTCATTGACTGATGCTTTGTGACATTGTAACAATAGAACGGCAACGATACGGAAATCGATATTGTGGCTATTATCTTCCCTGATTCGTCTGTACTTACCTTCTTTCACTTATATATTAATTAGAGGGTGTGTCATATGACTTTAACGAAAGAGTGCGATATTTTTACAACCCGAATGTGAACGTAACAGTTCTTTTATTCTATTTCTATTTGAATAGGCGGGAAATATCAAGAAAATTGCTTGTTTCCCTTGCGACGGCTCGCAACAGTTAGGTCCCGCACAATGTTTTTATGACGTCACCGACGACGAAATACGGTGACTCTCACTAAAGCAAATGTTGCTAGGTAAAGTGATATGTGCACATATGCTCATTTTGATGTTACTACTTATGTTTCACCCAATAGGTATTGGCTGTTATACTAGTTAGGACGATACACTAGCGAAAGGCACAGTTTAGGTGTAAAAAACTCCTTACCTGTGAAGTCAGTTTCAAAATAATTTGATATGACAATCATTGTCAGGTAATGGCGTTTGCCAAATCCCCAAACATTTCTGTTATGATATTAATAGCGACACATACTTGATTGATGAATTTATTGTCAATTCTTGTTAACAAACACGTTCATAGAGCAATGTACATTGACAACGATTGCAAACAAACGAAATAGGATTCTTTCAATTTGCTACGATGTTCGATTTATCATGTAGCAATGTATGTCATTATGACACCCTATTTCATAAAGCAAACGACATTATTGATTTCCATTATTTGTTATTATCCAAGAATATGGCAACCACTCAATTATCCGAAGAACCATACTTTGATACATCCATTACCAGAAATCACGTTTTACTGCTTGTGGAGTTGGCACCATTGATTGACAGGCGTAACAGCATTCGCAGTGGCTTACTTCCGGGTATATCGACAACTTCCGGTGCTAAAATAATCAACGGAAGTTCCCTAGGCGTGCGATAACCAAGAAAATATGATATTCGGTATTGATTGAACCAAAGTGCAAACATGTTTTTCCATAATGCAAACACCTCGGTAAATATATTAAAAACTAAATCTTACTCTCTTTTATTGTTAATTTGTACGTAAAGAAGAACATACATATGTTCAGTAACGCATGCTATATTTTAATCTCCAAAAACCAATTTTCCTAAACCATGTCTGTTGATGTTATATCAAAGCTATTATGTTGTTAACATGCATGCCAATCAATAAAATTCTAAAACTTTCATCCGCTTTGTTAATTAGTTATCAGATTTGATAAATTTGAGCAGTGATAGCTTATCTGCGTAAGACTAACCTGCTTCTTAAGGAGCCTGACCTATTGGCATCCGATCCGCCATCTTATTTTGAGGGGAATGACTTGAAAAAGGTACTTTACTTTGACATATTTTACAACGTTATGAGATGAACTTTATGTAAGTATAGAATATCCAAACATTTACAAATGATTTATGATGAGACTAATCAACAATGCTTTGTAATACCCTAGTAAGACTTTTCATACTCATTGCACCGTTGAATGACTTCCATCCACATTGTTGTTTTATTTTACTGAGTGTGCACTGTCATTTATCTAGTTGTTAAATCTAAATCAACCAAAATGCTACCCTCAGTAACAGTTTCAACTGGGTTATGTTATAATCATGTACTTATAACATACATTGTAAAAACTGGAATGTCTCCTTGAATTTTGTTTCCACAAAAAAATACCCCGATATGACTGATTATTTTAACTTCCGTTACAAGATGTGATATTGTGAAGTTTATTTTCATATATACCTTAAGTTATATACACCCAAAACTCGGAGCCGATTATTTTCTTTAAAAGTTTGTCTCAACATATTCGGCGATGAAATTTGTTTCTAAAATCAAATCGGTTGTACAAGTACATATAACTCCAGAATTACTCTTCTATTTCGCTTGAAAATAATTTGCTATGTATTGTACAGTTAATTATGTTTAGCTGCAAAATAGGTAAATCTATCTGTGAACCGACGACAAACTCAGGTATTGACGAAATAGTTAATCTCAGCAACAAAATGAATGTACCGTAGCGCCATTGTCTTTTTTATCTACCATCGAGCGCCATCCTTGCGTGACGATATTAAATACGAGATGTGAACGAGTTTATAGGCGGTGACTCTTCACTGAGGTCGGGTTTTTGAGTTCATGCGGTGGTGTGATCTGTGATATATTCTGACTTAAAAGACATACACACTTGATAGAAAGCAAATCTTAAATTAAATTTTCTTCAGTACTATAGTTGATATGTTATATCTTATAGACGTTAATGTTCTTTCCATCTTCCTACGCAAAGCTTAACTATTGCCAGTCTCGAACTGTCCAAGTTAACCCTTGCTGCCGACACAAGACTTTCCTGTGCTAGCTTTCTAGCTCACTGCAAAGAAATTAGATAGTCCAATCAGAAAGTTCCTAGCAAAAGCTACATCCGGGGACTCGAACAAACATGGCTGCCGCCTGCAAAGCGATGAAAAATATAGAATCAAAGAATTTATTCTTAAAATGCTTCCATAAACTGATCAAGCTCGATAAAATTGACCATGATTTGAAGTAACGACTCGATGCACTACGCCCGACAAGACTTTATCTCCTGTCATCGTACAATTGTTTTATCATTTGTGCTTGCAAAAACTTTATCGAATACTCGTTGAACCGAAACATTAATTAAATTTTACATAAATTAACCGATAGAATTGGAACATATATCGATGTCTTAACACTCGAAATGTAGAAGCCTGCGACCTCGTTGTATCTCCGTAGTAAATGTTTCTCTCAACAAACTTTACTTCTTGCAGTCAAAAACCAGGTATTTTGACATGTACCATTTTAATATCCTATCGTCAATAAAAAATAAAAAAAGTAAAACAATTGTTATATTTTCTTCCATTTTCACTGATTTCACTTGGTCATTTTCATTTTTGAAAATATTACTGTATGTGCCTTGATATAAAAATTATTCTCTCTCCATTAAATATTTCCCGTTTGGCTTGTACGTGTGTTTATGAACAGTTGGATACTTAAAAATGAGACTTGATTTAGTTTTTAATAAATAGGTTAATTTTAATTCATAAGTTCTTGATATAGTTTCAAAGCTTACCAACTAAAAAGGTGTGCCCGGTAAAACTAAGACAAGTTAATTCAACGTTTGTAGTAATTGTACTATTACTTTGTTTCGTTCACAGATATTAATTTACCAATTAAATCATAATTACCCTGAAAAAAGGAACACCTCTGTTAACACACATTGCATAGACAATATATACTTTTCATTGTATGTCTAAAAATATATGCTCCCCTGATAAATTTGATTATCACATATTTTCCAGGATAATTGTGCAGCTATTTCAAATAAACAATGTGTAAACTGTACTTATTTGATGAGAAAATACAATTATGTAATGGTCCTGCCCACGATAAATTGGCCTACATACCTCCCTTTGAAAAATATAAGGGGCGCAGTCATATGTTTTTTATTTACCAAAACCGGTCCAAAAAACAACAAAAACATCTTTTCCGTCCCTCAATACATTTATAAACTCAATCTTCTTGTTTGAAAGGTTTGCAATGTCAACTTCTTTGTAACCTGATCAAACAGGCAACTTCGATGGGCGCGGCCATTTTGATGTTATCGCAAATGACACGGCGTCGCCGATTGGCCATAGTAAGGGAGGTAACTGGAGATAACTAAAAATTGCCAGAGAGGGCACTGGTAGCTAGCACAGGAAAGTCTTGTGTCGGCAGCAAGGGTTAACTTGGACAGTTCGAGACTGGCAACAGTTAAGCTTTGCGTAGGAAGATGTGTTCTTTCTTGAAATTGTGATATGAAGGAAATAGTTATCACTTTCAAACAAAATGATAGTTGTCTATTTATAACATTTCAGTTAATAGTATATAACCTAAATCAAAGATGTCATTACCATTATTCATTCTGAAATAGACGGTGTCTTGGTTTCTTTAAGTCTTCAGTCGATCTTTTGAACAAGATGTGTCTGATAAACACATGGTCCTGGAATGTCATTAACGCTTTCCAAATTTTTGTTCACTATGACCCTTATATGCAAAGATATATCTTTCTATTTTACGTTATTATAAATAAAAGGGCAGTCATAGGCAATGATTAAATTACGAAATTGATATAAATATTTCAGTCACATCAACACTATTTCCTTTGTTTGGGAAGAACAAAATGGATGCAAATTCATCAGAGCGGACAATCAATAGAAATGTAAACTATCATCGATAAATCTAGTAACGACGCCAGTAAAGAAATATATGGGAGTCTGACGCAGACAGATTACGCTTCCCACAGGTTTTAAACTGCTTACAATTTGTTTTTAAGAAAAGTTTTCACGTCGAGAAATATGAAGACCTATTGATTTAGAATGCATATGTGCGTAATTGAGTAAAGCTTTAATTTTATAAATATCCTGTAGGAAGTGAGAATGAACGTCCACAAATCGGGTCAGTGGGGCAAGAAACCTACATGTACCTATAGCTTAAAAGGACAGTTCTATCAGTTTTTTTTGTGGAAACGAAATTCAAGGAGGCATTTCAGCTAATACATGTACCTTTATGTTATTAGTACATGATTATAACATAACCCACTTGAAACAAGTGAGGGTAGCATTTTGGTTGATTTAGATTAGACAACTACAGCTGCGTACCAAAAGTTTGTTCACATACCTTGGTATACATGTTCAAATACCATATAATTTGAGATGCCTTTGAGGTATCGTAGCATTGCGAAAAATAAGCTTATAATATTGAATTTTCAATATAGATATGCAGAGTCATTATTCTTTAATGCAAATGTTTATCATACACCACATTTAATCGTAACAGTGTGTTGGCAGGTCATTGAAGTGACCAATGGTCATAATTTCGAAAACGCCATATTTTATTTTCCCCCACAAAATCCTTTATAAGTTATCAACTGCGTGATAATTTGTCATGTTTGTTCCATAGCGAAAATATATGCCAAAATTCGAATTTTAGTACGAGAGACCAGACGATCCCGAAATGAGTTGAAGAATGGCTATTTAACACATTTACAATGGGTGATCCATTGTCAGTTTTGCTGAAGGTATTTCATTGACGTCCAAGAGAAACCCAAATTATATGATATTTGCACTAAGATTTTTTACGAACTTTTGGTATGCATCTGTAGATAAATGAGAGCACACACTCGGTAAATTAAAAACAAGAACTAAGTGAAGACATTCATCGGTGTTACGAGAAGCCATGCTACACTTTTTAAGGACGTAAGCTGACTGGATGTTGATTTTCAGTATGATTAAAGACCGTGAAAGTGTCGCCTAAAAATGAAATGATAATTGTATATATTTGATATTAATTCCTTGAGTATCACTGTAAGTAACATTTTTCACGTTTTGGTTTACAGCTAAAATGTAAACAACAATGTTACCGTTTCAAAAATAAATTGATTGTTTCGAAAAAGGTAGTTTCCATTTCGACGTCTTGCAGACATAGCAAACATGTATCTCAATTAATCGATCTTGGAGTAGATTATTTTTCCTTATAATATATGACACCATACAAAAGACAATAACGACAAAAGGTAGCTAAAAATGTGTGTTTTAATACCAGAGCATTACATTTGGTTCACTACCCTCAATTCCTAAATAACGCAAGTTTTCATTACTGGTTAATTGAAGCCTTGCCGAGGTGGCGTCATTTGGGTGCAATGTCCTCTTCGGCAATAAGTTGCTGCTTTTATTAGATTCCTGAGGGCATTAACAAGGTTTGCTGCAGCAGAACAGTTTGACTTTGAGGCTTGTGAAAGTTGTACAAGCTGGCGCTAGTTACGTTTTGCGGGGGATCTACTCCTACTGTGGTACTTGTTTCAAACCGAAATATCGACCAATTGTATCTAATTTTACCATTGTAAGTCTCTAATTGTGAATGACAACATTTTCCTAGTCTATACCTTAAAACTTCAATCGGCAGTTTGTAATTTTACCGTTTCCGCATGAATGTGATCGATTAACTGTTTTAATCTTGACAAATATCAATATTTTCTCCTAGTTTATACACCTTTTTGTTGGTTTCTCAACACCTGTTGACGGGAATTTGATTATATCGAGAGATTAAGAGGGCTATATATAACATATAATGTTTACCCATTGTGTCGACCACGTGTTCGATTTCAAGTCGTGCTTGTCTAAGAAAGGTACTTTGTGCACGGATCTCATGTAGGAACGCTTGATCTCGCCCAGATAAGAAAACGGTCTTAAAGACATATGTACATAGCATGAGATCCTCAAAAATCAGGCGTTAATCGAAATCTGATCTTTTGTTTTAACACTTTATCCCACTCAGATTAGAAAACGCACATTCAGACATATATTATATCGATAATGACTTAACTTTGTATGATACTTTTGAAAGGTACTTTTTTAACGAATCATTAAACACATAAACGTTTTTCTTGAGGAAAATAGTCTGTCTACATTCAGGATGGACATGGATTATATTCAAATTTGATATTTTTCTACGGAGAATTGTTTAAAGGTACTCCGTTAATGCATACATTCTTTGCACGCTTTAAAGGGGTATTAGCACGATTTTAAAGTAAATAAAGTAAAAGAAAACATATATGAATGTTACCAATTACAAGCCAATCTTTTTTCAATCAAAAGAAGTTCGCAAGCGAAAGTTCCAGTATCGGTAAGCTACGCGAATCCATTTCTCTACCTTAAATGATTAAAAGGCGTTCACACTAAAATGGCCGCCAACAGTTTTTGCTTGATACTTGATTCTTGATTCTACGACTACGCACAGTGAGGTGTTTGACTCTCTGAAGACAATGCATTTGGCATAAACATATATTTATTTGCAAATAATCTAAGACGTACAAATAAAAATAAACTGCACCTGCAGTTGCATACAAACATTGCAAATGAACAGGCAGAATAAGAAACATTACTGAGACCAAATCGAAGGTTAGCGTCGCGTGATTGCAATCAAGCAGTTAACGTCATTTGAACTAATTAGGCTTTATACTCTACTGCTCAAAGGTCAAACCAATATGTGCCCATGATTTACATTTACCATATACAATCGGGTTCCACATTTCACTATAAAGCAAAATACTGCATATTCTTTCAAACCCGATTTTGAATTAGAATTGACTAACACGTTAAAGCATCTGCGAAATAAACTGATTTGGGGAAATCTACAGCGTACAAGATTTGTCATTACTATTTATTCTTCTGTAAAGACGTCATCGCAAACAGTACACCCATCATTTAACTCAGCATTAACAATATTAGCTTGCCCTCTAAAATCTCAATTTACGTCAGAGCATCTGTTAAGCCAGCCATGAAATAAACGAACACTTTCCCCTTACTGTTTTCATGAATCAACGCTATTTTTGGCTTCGAGCCAGCATATCTCCAATCCGTTAAAACATACATCCACTATTAACCGAACCACTCAATCTCCATCATTGTCCTACAAATTCTGTTTTCTGAACTAAATATTTTCCACAGTTGACAATTTTGCAGTACGTCATAAAAATACAATGAATAAAAATCGCAAAGACTTTATTAGCGACTGCCTATCAGTCTAGCTATATATATGTTTCACAACACAGCTAGTTCCGCGTTTCATTCTAGGCGGGGGTCGTATAGTACAGTTTCCCCGCACTTGTGAGTGTTGATAGTTTGTCTTGATCTTTGAATCAAATACCTTTAAAATGCTCTTATCATTTTGAGACGGCCCCTGTATCGATGTGACGTCTTCAGCTGGGATAAAGTACGAATTTTCTGTTCGGATATTGACACTGGCGTAGCCTGAATGGAGGATTTGCTTCAACATGCAAAATCGTTGTCAAGAGCATCCTTAGTTGACCGAGATCTACTTACGATCTGATGCAAGGCCTGTCAATACCAGAAATTGTTCCATGTTATAACTCGTGTATATACATAACAGTCTACTCGTGTGATTGTTGTGGTCAGTCCGAAAATAAGGATTTAGTTTTGAAACAAACCCTGAACGACTGACACTACATTCCCGATAAAGGTATGTACACAATAACTAAGCTTTTTATTCATCTACTAACTTAACTAAGTACCTGTTTATTTACATTTTACCCACAAAGCATGTACTTAACCAAATTATCTTTAATTCACTTACTGAGGGGCGTGTCTTTAGCTTACCTATACCATGTTACTGGAAATGGGCGTTGTCATGTCTATTACAAACCACAGACTGCTTACAAGACCAGCTTTCCTTCCCGAGTTCAAAGAGATGTAGATGACTCAAATACGCTGTATCACTATTAGCTATAAGTGATTATTTCAGGGATAAGTTCCGATGGAATGCACACCTGTACATCAGTTGTCACTGACAGGTAAGATAGGAAGTATGTGTGATAGAAAGGTAGGAAGGTAACGCGAGGAACGCTTATGCTTTTGGGCTATATTTATCTCGTATTTACTGAACACATTTGGAGGAAATAAGACAACGTTGGCAGTTAGCCAGCTCTTCGTTTTATTCCAAGTTAAATGTTTTCCTTTCCAACAACTTTAAAGGAATTTAGTACTCGCTTCGAGGCGGGCTTTTCTAACGAAAAACTTCTGACGAACTTATTGTGTCTTGTTATGCATTTATTACGTTCACAGTACCATCTTAATTGTTCCATGTTTTAATAACTGTGTTTTAAAGCAATACTTCGCTTACAATAATTTTAGGGACTATTTTAAGAGTAAAAGCCAATAGACTGTGTAATGCCTTTATCATTTTTGCGTAAAGACGAATAAAATAATAAGCATTTAATTAAAAACAAAATCAATGAATAAGCTACATTACTATCAAATATTAAATAGGATTAAGTATAATGTAAATAATTCAATGGTTAATCTGTCACATTTGCCTTGTACGAAGGTTATTCAATCTATCGGGGTTTTACAATCACAATCGTTGCTCAAAGGACTGAATTTAAAGAAAAAAATTGTCTCGCCCGCAAATATTTGCTGTACTTGACATTATATTAAAAGATAATTGTTTATTATGTACATTTACCTCTTACCGATATCGCTTTATCATTACGGAATTTTAATTGCAGGAAACATGGCAATAACTGAAATTATGACAATATAAATATTTCTTCGACGAAGAATGTTCCAGACCTTCTCCATCATACAGCCATGTTACTTATATAATTTTCAGAAGCATTTAGTCTGTTATTAGTTTGGAGCCCTGACTCACACCATCCCATAATGACACGCATAATAGTATAGGAATTTCTAATGAGTACAAGGTCAGAGCTGTTAGTGACATTGTATGATATGGTTCATGTCAAAGTTCATATAGGTCACGGTACGATGTCGAACCAAATAAAAAATCGAAAAATATAGCAAAATACTCTAGTCAGTCGTTCATAGCCTTACAGACCTGTAATTCTGAAGTCAAATGAAATTCTCTAGATCTTTGTAGGAAACTAAAAGATTCTTTTAAAATCTATATTCTATTTAAAAGTTTAAAAGAAAATAATCTATCGTATTTCACTTCAGAGCATTATCAAATATATGTCATTGCAAAATTATTACCTATGTAGTGAAAACCGATAATTTTGTTATGTAAGGGATATCATATAATATATTACATTTTCGGTACTTTTCTAGAATATATGTCAGTCTGGGGGTTGCCGAGGTAAAAACAGTGGTCCTAAACTATCAGAACAAATTCATAACATGTTTAACGTAAAATATACTTGGTTTATTTTGGCACTCGCTTTACACTCCATAGATGTAGTTTTGTAATAACGGTGCATGTCAATAGCTTGATTTGATTCTATAAGCTAATTCTTCTGGCTATTTCATTCCAAAAGATGGAAAGGTTTTTTGATTTACAAACTATCGATCTATGTGTATTTAAGCAGTGGTTCTACTTTCCAGAGATGAAGTGTCAGTACTTCGTTTCAGAGCTAAAGACCCATCAGACCCAAGATTCAATATAGTTCATGAAATATTTTCTAAAATTAACTTTCTCCCGTCCACAGGCCGACGGAGAAAAGCGGGGAGCAGTACGTGTACTCGTCGCCCCCGACCGTGCCAGGGGAGAGAACTCCTGATATCCTAGTGCGCTTCCAGGCCGTGAGCCGAGAGCGGCCGTGTGTCGGACAGAGCTCTGTGTATCTCAGCTCCAGGTCTAGTCTACTGCAGGTCAGGAAGATCATACACAGAACTTTTGCGCCATGTTTTGAAAAGGGTTTCATTTTCCTACGGAAAAATAAAGAGGTACTGCGGTCCCGAGAGAGAATCATACGTCTGTTTGACATCCTGCCCCGACCGCCGTCAAATGTCCAAAATCCAGTCTTCAAATATCCGAATGTACAGTACAAGAGGGTGAGTAGAACATCTTAACGTTGATATACTGTCAGTCTTTTACAGTATGACTTCACATGTGGATCCAGGAATTCTGTACGGCGTTGAACCCTTTAGCTGTCCCGGAGCCTGCCAACTCTTATTCAGTCGTACAACTATTGATCTCCTTAACCCATTTATGCTATGATAACTTACGGGCTACATGTACATATCACTTTTGCATCAAGAGGGTTAAACTGTACTCATATGCTGACAAAGGCGGTGATATTACATGCCTCATAATTTCAACTAACAAGGTAAGGATAAAATACAAGCCTGAAGCTGTCTGGAGCACGTAATCGCTGTAAAGTTGAGAGCCAAAATAGAAAAGGAATTTTAGGTGAATCGATATTTGGCAGTTCGGCCCTCGTATCAGTGTCAGCTTGATGTTAATCGCTGTCTTACCTCAAAATTACGTCAGGACACGTCTTCTGTTTTGTAATTCAGTACCAGGCCACCTATCAATATCCTTATATCAAAAGACCTTTGAGCCTTGAAACGTGTTAGCATCCTTTTTTTAGTATGTTGCTCTTAACTAGCATGATATGATGAAAGTAAATTTAGTTCTATCCTTGTCAGACAGAAAGGTGGTAATTTTTAGAATCGATGATGAGACGTTTGAGGATTGTAATATCCAATTAAAATTTTCAGCAGACCATAATATTTGTGAATCTTAACTTCAAAACACATTTTGTAGTATGTGGATCTTCACTAGCATTCCGTCATAATAATCGATTTAGTCTGTCCATGTCAGATATTCAATTTAAATTTTGCTAGATACAAGACCAAGAGTATGAATATTTTTAAAACTAACAGTTTACAAAACTCTAATCGTGATGGCCTGGAAAGGGTGAACCTATATTTCATAACGATGACAGCTTCTTCATGTTCAACTAGATGTCGACTACTGGCCGCCAGCTGACAGGTTCGCTTAGTATGCCTTCACAATTAACGTCATGGGTTTTCGTCTTTTCTGAAGTTAGTGTGATACCGGATGATCTTGGGCTCATTTCACAAGGCAATATTGACTATGGATAATCTTGATATTACACTAGTGTTTATCTACGATCAGCACAGCGTGTTTGTTAAGCATACTCTTCGTTACTGACTGTCAAAAGAATATACTCGGATAAGAAGCAAATGAATAGTGTGAATCTAATTAGTGATTGCAATTTTGAAAGCAATTCATGTGTCAATCAAGAGTTTCATTATATGTTAAAACACGGATGCCAGGATAATGCTAGCGTCGCAAATAAGCAGGTCGAAAACCATTGCAGTCACTGAGATGATAAGCTTACTTCACAGTTATTGCTAATACCGCATTAACAGTAAACAGGTCACAAACAAGTTCAGTCATGGAGCTTATTGTTACTGGGTCGTTACTTATTACTGAACGCCATCCGACAAGGCCGATATAAATAAATATTGTGTTGAAGCTACTGTATTTAACACGATGTGAAATCTTCTTCTGGCTAAGTAAGAAAAGCAATTCTGATCGGGGTCTCTGCTGAATCAACCCTTTACTTTCAGCAACATATAATTGATGTGTAAACAGTCGTTTCACCAAATAACACACATAAGGGTCAATTTATAGCATTTATGAACTTAGGGTTTAAGACTAGAGAGTTTTAAATTTTGATATTTTAAAATTAAAGTGAACTCCCAGTAGGCGGAAACACAGAATATGTTTTCCATTCTTCATTTGGTATACATAAATAACACGTCCCATACCAATGATCGAATTAAAACACTTACCTAACTACCGTTTCACACAGCTCTCCTACGACAAGTCCGGGAGGCGCTACACGTCCCTGTGCTGTGGTCTTGTCTTCCTGTGTGAAGACAGCGGACTGAGTCACTGGATCCCCGACTCCCTCACCATGGAGCTCAGTGCTCCCACCCTCGTTGGTTTCGACTTCATCCCCGCCGGCATCACTTCAGCCAGACCACAGCTTAATGGTAGGTTGCATTATTCAACTCTAATGGAAGGCAACATTTCAAGAGAACGTGCTCGGTTGTATTCTTTATCTGTGACCCCTTTGTGTTAAAAAATTAAAATTATCCGAAACTACTTACAAGTAAAAATTTACTTACTACTTGATATCTTTGTCATTGGGTTCAACTGTTACATACTACTTTACAAGTAACTCTTAACAACTTTATATTTCATTCTACAGATACGTCTTTCAATCCGACGTATACGAGATTCACAATCAACTCAATTCCTTTTTATTGCAGAAGTCTCTGTGGACGATATTAACGTGTTGGCAGCCACTGGGAAGTTAAAGGAACTCTCTAAACTCTTGAAGACTCTGCCTGATGAACTCGAGTCTCGGCACATCAAGGACAGCAGATGCTCGTCTCCTCTCCACTATGCAGCACAAAATGGACATCTCGAGGTCTGCGAGCTTCTCATTGGACGATTCGGGCGAGAGATGCTGTACATGAAAGACATTAACAAACAGACTCCTCTTCATTGTGCTCTCTCGTATGGAAAGTTTGAAGATTCTGGATTTGAAAAACGTATGGAGAATGAAGATGGCCGGTTAACTTCAAAACTGGACGTAGTTTCCTTTCTGCTTCAACTTGGCCCCGATCTGTACAGCCAGGACATCCATGGGATAAATTGTTACAGGATTCTCTTCACTCTTGGAAACAAGGCTTTAGACGAACTATTGCAACGAACAGACCTGAGTTTATTGGACGATAGGCTTATCCTGCACCTAACCTGCTATGTGCTTCAGTGCAAGAAGATGAAATATGCCAAAGAGCTGTGCAAGATTGTGAAAGTTTATGATCCAAAGTTCTACCGCCCTCCTCTTCATCTTGCAGCGGAGATTGGGGACAAAGAACTTGTGGAACTACTAGTGAACAGACCAGTGGCCAAACCTGATGCTGAACTTGAGGACCAACAGGGAGAACAAGAAGAAACTTTGCAGAAGAAACCAGAAGAACACGATCCAAGAGACAAGGATCTGGACGGGCACCTTCCTTTCCACTACGCCTGCCAACATGGCAGAGATGCAGTATTGTCCCTTCTTTACTATGATGAAATGTCAAATGAGGACTTCATAAAAGGCATATTCCTTGCTGTCAAGTGGAAGAAAACTGCTGTCCTTCAAACAATCATCAAACTCAGAGATCTAATTTTCCTGGACGACCAAACGAAACACATGATAGTTCAAGTTATCAAAAACAATCTTCCTAAGCATTCAGCATATGCAAGATCTCTTATGCCGCTCCTCAACTCTGAGAAGAAGGTACTGATAAGGTTCGCATCACAAGCCTGTCGTCTAGGTGATGTCGAGACTCTCAAGCTTATCGCAGATATGGGAGCTGACCTCCAACAGGCGGACATTATGGGCAGAACTCCCCTCCATGAAGCAGCAGAAGCTGGTAAAAACCACTGTGTGGAGTATCTTCTTGATAAAAATGTTGATCCAAATGTCCCAGACTGGAGAGGCTCGACACCATTACATTATGCTTGTATTGCTGGCAGAAAAGAAGCAGCAAATACTTTGTTGAAAAATCCAGTAGGTGTGTCAAATGTTCAGGACAAATGTGGAAGAACACCCCTTCTTGCAGCTGCACACAGTCGTCAGAAACAAATGGTAAAGTTCTTGATCATGAACTATGCTTCAGCAGTAGATGTCCATGCGGGAGATTGCGATGGAAGATCGATACTCCATTATCTCTATCTCATGGATGTGGAAACTACAACGACTTTGTTGGAAGTGTTTAAGAGCAGCGAACAGTTGCTGGGCAGTAAACCAAAGGACATTGAGCTGCCCTCTTTTGTTACTCTGTGCCAAATATGGAGAGACCAGGGATTAGAATTGAAGGAAAAGACTCGTAAACTGAGGAAATTGTCACTGAAATGTGCTAGAATGCGATGCAAACAATGTGGAAAAGTATGGACTATTCTCGGCAACAGGGTGAGGTAATGTCTTGTTAAAAAGTTTTCCCCATTACCTTTTTGCCATTTCAAAACTTTATTTGATTCTGATATAATTACAGTTATGATTACCATCCCCTTATGTTAACATCCGTCTCTTATCATTTGGCTCGTATTGAAATGCATAATATTCTACAGAAAGTAGAGTGTATTTGACAAGTTAATGACTATTTAGATGTGATATATTTTCAAACAAGAATGATTTTATATATTTCAACTGCAAAATGTTTGTAGATAATTGATTTTCATATTTATTGCTCCATTTTTCTTTATTTGTGCTTAGATGGCTTCATGTGTGTCAACCGGAAAATACAGTCAAGACTTCTAAAGACGCTTCTTCAAAAGTGAGCAAACCAGAATTCTGCGAGGAAATCGAGACGATTCAGGGTCCATTCCAATCATTTAAAAAGCATGAAAATCAGAAGAGTGCATCTCCCATCGACGTCCTTCTTTCAGATGATAGATCTGATCAGTTGCAATCTGTGTTGGCCACTTACCCAGCTCTCCTTCAAAATGAAGAAGTTAAGTACCTCCACAAGGCAGCGTTCACGTGGAGGGTTGGATGTTTAGGAATACTTGTGTCACATCTCAACCCTTCTGTTGATGAACTGACTAAAGTACTTCATGCAGCATGTCTACAGAAAGCAACATCTGACAGTGATATGAAAAAACAACTTGAAGTTGTTCAGTACCTTCTCAAGGAAGGTGCTTTTCCAAACCACATGCCAAAGAAGGGAGAGTTAGAGATACTAGAACAGGTTTCGTGTGAGAGGAACAACTTGTACTACTGTCCTTTGGAACTTGCTGTGATTTATGGGAACATCGAACTTGCTGAACTACTTCTCGAAGAGGGTGCATCTAGTTCCATTTGCTTTGCACCTCATTTTGCAATCTTGAATGGAGACTGTACAATACTGAACAAACTACTGACAGGAAGGAAAGAAGAAAACGAATCAATAATTGGAGTGGTAGAGGACGTAGATGAACATTGGCGTGTTTGTTCACTAGGAATGGGGCTGCTTCAAGCTTTATGTGCATCTGAGAAAACAGGAATGAAGCTTCTTCAATGTGTATTGACATTAGCGCAGGATACATTACAAAGCAAGAAGATTCTAACAAAGAACATGGTCTCTGAAATACGACCCGACCTGGATGTTTTATCCCAACAAAGTCCCTTGGGTAGAATCCTTGTGAAGAACTCTCTTCCTCTTTCTTGGCCTTTGAAGAATACATCCCACAACGTGGACAATGAATCTGTGATACTGGAACTGGTGCAGAAAGGAGTGTACTTAGACGAGGTCAGGGTCTCCAAGAAAAGCACAATTCATGCTGCTTGTGATCTATTCGAATCAGCTACAGCTAACAATTGTTGGAAACTGTGTGAAGAAATTCTACATCATGGAGG
This sequence comes from Phorcus lineatus, assembly GCA_921293015.1. Lineage (NCBI taxonomy): Eukaryota > Metazoa > Mollusca > Gastropoda > Trochida > Trochidae > Phorcus > Phorcus lineatus. The sequence continues at coordinate 52,471,542 of OV121083.1, forward strand.
TTCTATCATATGGAAATGTATCCTCAGCAAACACCATTCCTGTCACAAACACACATACCATGTTGAATCAGGAGATACCAGTGATGGCAAAACCTATCCTATTTTATCTATATCATGGTTAAGGTTTTTCAGACGCGCCCCGTTTTCAACCTTGAGTAAGTTCTTCCAGGAAGGAAAGTCATTCCTCAAAAAATCTGAACATGAACAATTAAAAAAGAAAGTATACCCATTGCTGAAGAACGCCGATTATAAGGATAGGTTGAAACATGAACATATTCTGATTCAGATTGTGTCCCATCACGTATCTGTCTTGGAGAGGGAGTTCAATTACCTTGAAAGCCCATCTTTCAGATATGCCTTTGCCCTACCGCTGGTCAGGTTACTCATTTTGTTCCCAAAGCTCATTTTCCAAATCCTAGAACAAATATGGATAGAGGATAACTGGATTTCAAGAGTACCAAGATCTGAATTTGTAGATACACTCAGAACATACAAGAAATGGTTCCGGACGATGAAAGCACTTCAAAATTTGACAATTGACAGAAAAATCTTGTTTCACTTTGCAAAGCTTGGCAGTCAAGAATTCGTGAGTATCAATAAATCTGGTGATTCACTGCTACATTTCGTTTGTCTCCTGGACGACTTGGATGTGGTTAAGACAGTTCTTGACTCTGTCGATCCCCTTGATGTGAACACTGTGGACAATGAAGGAGCAACTCCATTGGATTATGCAGTAGCCATGGGTAACGAGACGACTGTGTCATATTTGCTGAAAAATGGAGCCTGTGTTACACAGTTGACATTGCTAGCATCATGTACTACAACTGCCATGCTACGTGAGTGTTGAATATATATATATAAAGGAGTTATCATATAAATCTGTAAATACAGAAAATATTGTTTTATAAAGAGATTCAGCTGTTTATTTTAACACATGACGATCATATGGAGATTGTGAATTAAATTTCATGAAATGATGTTTTACCTAACGAAATTAATGAAAATACGTTGTTACGTTTTCCTTAACATCTAAATAAACACATGATCTTCTTTGAATCATTTATGATGCTACCCAATTAAATCATTCATGGTATGATGATTCCCTATCCCCAATTGTTTGGTTTCCTCTTTAATATCACTACATTTATTAAGACAATTTCTTATTCATGTAAATCTTTTGTCGTTTTCAAATTCACATAGTAATGTAACATCGTCTTATGTCAGCGTACATGAAGTGGAGGCGCAGTTACCCACAGAAGACTACACAGGAAGAACTCAAGCTCCGAATGCTCAGAGATTTAACACAAAGGTACATTCATCATTGATCGCATAATTTCTTCTTTGAATGAATCAACGAGTTCTTGTGTGAACTAGATAAAAAGAAGAAGGATTGTCTTGGTTAAGATAATGTTTGATTCTCTGATGTTGATATGGCAATAAATATAATCGATCTTAATAGCATGTAGATATTGTTTAAGACATGCATTGCTGAAAATATAATGATTACAGGTGATACACTTGAATAAAATTGACAATTAATATTTTCCAGTCTTCAATTTGATGCAAGCTTCAACCACCCAAAGTATGGAAACTTGCTGAATGTGACAATTCAAGAAAGGCATTGGTTGATTGTTGAGTACCTACTTCTGCATGGAAAAAACATCTCAATTACAACCTTTTCAGAAAGGTATGCAAGTGTAAAGTATTGTCAATCAGTGTTAATCATTTTGAGTTACCACAATACTAAAAAACTATCACAACAATTAATGTCTTAAAAATAATCTCTTAATTTTAGTGATTTATTCCCAATTTATTTATTGAATTGGCTCTTGGGGTCGAAAGGGTTTAGGTCATAGAATTAACATATTTTTGTTATTTACTATTTCAATATTGTGTCCCATACCTTTGAATTGTGTCTTTCAGGTCTATAAGCGTGCCCCTTTTAACACACGCACCATTAAAAGTCCTTGAAGTTCTCTTTGAGAAGCATAAAGATGCCCTGAAATTAGATCCTGGTTACCTGGCACAAGAGGTCGTATATGCTTCATCAACCAGAAGCCATGACCCTGCTGCTTTGATTCTAATGAAAGCTCTCTTGGAAGATGTTATAGAGACAAATTCTCGAGAAAGTTCTCTGAAATGCCTCCATCTGCTATCTTGGCACAACAATCACGGTATGACAGCCATTCATAACGCTGCCAAAACAGGTAACTTTGATCTACTCAATTTTGTCCTAAACGTTATAGGAAAGCATGGACATTCAGACGTGGATCACATTTTAAACGTAAAGGATGAAACTAAAGCAACTCCAGTTTGGTATGCTCTTGCAAACAGTCATTGGAAAACTGCAAGGCTGATATTGTTACACGGGGGATTGCTTCCCGAAAAGAGAGCTGTGCCAGATTTTTCACCAAGAAGAATTTTCACACATGTTGACACTGAATCAAGGGGTTATCCATTACGAGCATTTCAAAACACTCAGATTAAAAGAAATAAATCGACCAAGATTGCAGAATGCACTTCCCCAAAGTCAAAGACATTCAAAGAAGCCTATGGGAAAAGTGCCAAGAGTCTTCCAAGAAAACCCAACGAATCAGCCAAATATGAGGCAACAGTTACTCCTTATGATAAGGACAAGCAAGCACTCAAGTATTTGATATGTCTATCTCAGTATTGTAAGTCCACGTCTTCCAGAATGATCCATGCAGCGGCTGCTGTTGGTGATACTGATCTTCTTCAAGAGATATTAGCATTGCCGTTGGTGGCTTCAATCCTTGAGTCAAATGACTTTCCATCACCTCTTGATTTCGCACTTGCAAACCACCAGTTTAAAACATTTGATATTCTTGTCAGAAAAGTGCCAATGATAACTTCTGGTACCTTTTCATATCTTACACTTGCAATATATGAGGCATCTGGATTTGAAATGGAAATGAAGAAAAAAGAGCGGAAGAAAGTAAAGCTGAAAACTGAAGACCTTGCTTTTACAAGCCTCTTAGATCATGTGAAGACCAATGAAAATGTTTTTACAAGCTTTCACAATATGAAAAATTACTTTGGCCGAGGGTCGAAAATGGACGAGGAATCCATTACACTTGTGCTGAAGTCTTTGCTCAACAACCTCAAGGGACCAGTCATGGAGAATGTCGTGATTGCTTTGGCATATATGGGTAAAGTTGGACCACTTCAATTACTAGAAAAGTCTGATTCTGAAGAATTGAAAACCATGTTGACAAAGAAAATCTTGCCAAGGTCCTCTTTTGCTGATCTTTTGTTTCTCTTTACAAAACAAATTGGCCATAGAGATTCTATTGACATTACACAAAGGGCATCCGTGTTAGAATATTTGTCAAAACAGGTTGATATCAAGCTTGACGATGAAACATTTGACTTTGCGATGAGAAGAGGTATGTTCCCAATGTTGATACCAGCGTTTGAAGATCTTGTGAGGAAGGGCCGATCACAGGAATCGACGGAGAAATGGATGGAGGCTTTGTATCTCAGTTCGAAACAAGGAGTTTTAGATTTTGTAAAGACATTTGTAGAAAAAGGAAGTCAACAGTTACTTCCAGATTTCACTATGGGAATTTGTAAAGCAGCTTGCTTGGCATGTTTGCATATGAGAAGAGAAACAGTGGTGTATCTCTTGCAACATAATCTAAACCTGAAACAGGAGGTGACCAATTTGACATTGCTTAATAGAGGGAAATGGATTCTGGACTTTGCAGTGTTATGCAGCAGAGCTGACATTGTTCAGGATGTGCTAATGAAACTGGATGAGAGCGGGGTGATTGACAGTTTTGCACTGCGTGGCTCAATGGAGCTTGCAGCTGAACATGGAACCGAGGCCGTAATGAAAACTTTGATGCAATCAAGAATGATAACATCAGTGCTCACAAAAGATTTCCTTGAAACACTTCTCCTGAAAGCAGCTGCAAGAGGGCATGAAGCGGTATGCCTGTCTTTGCTGAAGACTCGATATCTGGATGTCAGGCGAACTGATGGACATGACAACTCTTGTCTTCATTATGCCTGTTTATGGAATATGATGGAACTCACCATTGCTGTTCTTAAAGAGTCAAGGGATGAGATCAGACTAAAAAACAAAGATAGTTATAATCCTTTGGACTTGGCACGTTGTATGGGGAATGTTAAGATATCAAACCTGCTTGTTGAAACTCACAAGGCCACTCCATCACATGAATTTAGTCTTCTTTACACCGGATGGTTGAGACATCTCTTGATCAAGAATGAGGCCCATTCTCAAGAATATCGAGACCTCATGCCAAGGCACTGTCTCAAAAGGAGATACAAATTCAGCATCCTGACAATGCTAAAAACAGGTGACGACCTCGGATCATTAGCTTTGATAGAAACAGCCAATGAGACATTAGTAGAACTGATGAAAACGTCTTATGACAAACTACAGTTCATATTTCTTTGTGCAAAGTATGGCTGTTATGAGTCTCTGAAGGGTATCGTATCGTTGATCAAACGGTTTGCCCCTGAAAAGTTGGAGGAGTGGATGAAGGCCTCAAACAAACCTCCCCTTGTAATTGCTCTCGAGAACAAGCATACCAAATGTGCAGAAATACTTATTGCAGAAGGCAAGTGCTTGAGCTGGACATCAAAGGTCATGGAAAACATTCTTCACGTAGCTGCAAGAAATGGAAATAAGGATCTTACTGAACAGATTGCCTCTGGAGCTCCAACTGATTTGTTTACAGCTAAGGATAAATCAGGACTTGTTCCTGTAGCAACTGCTATCTCCTTTGGACATCACCATCTTCTTAGGTTCCTGTGCGTCGATGTTCAATTCAACGAGGAAGAACATTCCCAGCATCATGAATACATTAATTACTCATGTGTACTTTGCCTCATGGATTTGTCAATAGGTTGGTCAAAGATATATCAAGGTACTGCTACTCTGCATGAAGATAATTCGGGCATCTGTAAGAGGAAACCATTGAATGCAAACCGGGAACACAATGCTGATTGGTATGTTCTTCAAGACTTGTATGCATGGAGTAATTTATCGACTGCACCATTATTTGCTGCTTTGAACACAATGGGATACAGTGAGGACATTGTCAGCGCACAGATACTCCTACTGAAGCCAAATGAGAACATGATACAGGAAGCCTTGAAATACTCATACACAGAAGCAGCCTGCTTCTTATATGAGACAAGTGAGGATAAGTCTCAGGAAGACGTGCACGAACTGTGTCTTGATGCTGCTCAGAGTGGCCAAAACCAGTTCATCAAAACAGTTTTGCAGACAATACCATACAATGACTTGATGTCCGATGGCAGGCCATCAATCCTGGAAGTAGCACTAGCATACGGAAATACAGAGTTGTTCTTTGACCTCCAGAAGATGGATGTTCAGGATAGTTTTGACAATCTGAGAAATATCCTTCCAGAAGCTCTACCCACATTTACAAAATGGTCGACTGGTTTGTCACATCCAGGTGATGAAGAGTGGGAATCTTCTATACATGACACCTCCTCCAAGTTGTCACTTGCTGATGTCATGCTGAGTTCGGCTGCGGATGAAAACTACAAAAACATCACAGAAAGAAATGCTTCAGTTTCCTCAATGATTCCTAAAACATATCTCGGCAAAGAGCTAACAGTTGACATTGCAAGCTTTGAAGAATCCGCATCAATGTTTTCAAACGTGAGAGCTAGAGCCCTTGTGATGTCTAAGCTAGTTGTAGGACGCTACGACACATGTATTGATCTTGAAAGTGATGCTTGGAGATCATTATCTAAAATCAATGTGGTGTGCATTCCTTCAGACTCCTTAGAGAAGCCAGAGGTCACCTTTCAGGGTGTGGAACTCAGAGACAAAGTGAAGATTACATCTGCTGAATCTGGGAAAGGATACCAGGTCACTACTGGGGCCATACCTTCAACATTGACCGAGGAGGCGTCCCTGAGACGTGAGATTGAAGAGTTTGTCCGGGAAGAGCTGAAGGAGTTGGTAAGAATAGGATACAATCAATATCAAATGACAAAATGTTTTATGTATGATTTACTGTTTTTTAACAATAAATTAGCGTCATGACTTTTGTAATGATCTTTTAGAATTAAAAGTAACATTTGCTTTGTATATTCTTGATAAATATTTACATTTATGGTTATTTACATTTTATGTTTAGTTTTTATTTATATACATATATGTAAACCTTGCATTTACGTCGCCTTGTTCTCTATTCAGATAAAACAAGAAATACCAGGTATCAACATCAACATCAACATAGATTGGGATTCCCTCAAACTATTGAAAGATAAGGAATCAATTATGACAGTACTAAAGGTCCTTTCTGGTGATATCTCATCTAACAAATTAGCCGGCCTAGAAGGAGCTATACTGAAGTGTGGATCTATTCTGAGGGATATTGAGTTTATGTGTGGGAAGAAGGCAAGCTATGCATCCAAAAAACTTTTGTCAAATGTCTCAGAAATTGTCGTCAAATACGCACCAGGTTTGCCAATCATGAAGTCGAATGCTCTCATCCCAAAAGAATCTTCCTTGGTATGGCATTTTACATTGAAAGATTCTGGATTGCATTACAACACAGACCATTTCCCTGCCTTGAAGATTCTTCATCTTTGTCACGTTGGATACTCCAATTTTCACCAGGCCTTTTTGCGCATGATGAGCAAACCTGATGAATCGAAGCCCACTTTGGATATGAGTGAACTCTCAAATAAATTCAAGTTTACATACCAGACTGTCACTGCCACCATTGATTGGGATTCTTTTGATTCTATAGGGATGTCAGGTAAACTTGACATCTTCATCAGAAAGCATGCAGTGCCGGAACTCAAGAAAATAGTTTTCATGTATGAATCAATGCCATGGCTTCATATGGACATCGACGATGTGTGTTTACGAGTAACTAGAATGAAGGATAGGTCCGGATTGTGGTTCAAAAAGAAATCTCTTGTGGTTAGTTTACGGGTAAACCAAACTGATACTGGCGAGTGGGTGACTGAGGATCTAGACTGCAGCAAATTCTTCATGTTGCAAGAAGAAAAGCAAATCCTTGAACAGATGCCGCCACAGACGTATGACTATCCACACAATTTCACATGGCCAAAGTCATCAAATGCGGCATCTCTGACAAGTTCTGAGAAAATTGTGAAAGCTACAGATAATATCCAAAACCAACTTGGTACACCGTTCTTCATCAAGAAAAATGATGCAGAATGGTTGAGGATCATTCACACAGACGATTTCAAGGAATTGTCTCATCCACTTCACTTGATGGGAAGATACATTGATTATCTGGCATTTGAAACTTGGTTCATGTTCTCGAATACAGTTTTGAAGGCAGTAGAAAGATCCAGGTCATGTGTTTACATCGGAACGTTTGACGTGCCGGCAGGTGTGTGGACATGGACAACACCAGAAGATGTGAAAAAAATCAGAGAATCTAAACTAGTTTTAGTAATGTTGAAAACTCCTGCTAAGCCCCAAAACACTTTTCAAGTGATGAAAGTAACTGCCCTAAAAGATATTGGGTATGCACATGTAAAGGGTATTTGGAAGCATGACTCTTTCAGCAAACTTATGGCTGATGACAGACCAATCCATCAAGTCCAACTGGCTAGCATCAATCACCATCTAATGTTTTTATGTGATGTAGCTGCCTTTATGCGTCTACTTAAAATCATTCCGAACTCTGTTGATATAAAACCAAAACGTGATGACTTCAAGAAATCCACAGTCAATAACAGAGAACTTGTAGTATCCACAAATGATCTTGGAACATATGACGGGTACTTCAGTAGAAGGCAATGCAGCTGTCCAAAGAAGGAATTGCTACAGGCAGTTGTATCCAGCACATTCAACAACATATCCGTCGTGTGGGAACTATGGCACTACAGCATGAGACTTGGTACAAACATCATGGTTGACATTGACGAATTTGATGATGATCTATCTCTTGAACTTGTCGGCTATGTCATGAAACTGACGCTCAAAGAAATCGAAGGCCATAACAAGAGAATGGAGAAACATGGAGATGCTGTCATCACAGCCTTCAATGACATTGATATGATTCGAGTAGGATTCCAACACTCAGAGAGGGGAGAAGGCAGAATTGAAAAGGTTGAAGGGAACAAGTATAGTGACCTAGCAGATATTTCTCTCTTACCTGGTGCAGTGCTGCGTATCAACTTCAAGGATAGTATCCTCGATAAAGACAGGGAGTTGAAGCCGATTACGGAGACTCTTATATCAGCTATCTGCTGCTCATTTGAAATACAGACGCCCTTCCTTATAGCAGAGACATTGTTTGACAGAAACAGAAATATGACTCCTGAAGACGTCTCAGTGTTCTCATTCCACAAAAGAAATGACAAGGAAACAATTCTCAGGGCTGCTGTCATATCCCGGAATAACTTCTTCAAAGCTTTGAAAGCCATCCGAGAGAAGAGTGAAGAAAGTGAGAGACACAGGAACGCCAAAGAGAAGTTGTCAGAGGTATCTAAGCTTCAGTTCAAGGACCGCTGCTACCATGATGGTTCTGTAGTAGGTTACAGCAATGGTGACATGAAGTATTGGGTATTCAAGAGTGATGGCGATGTGGCGTCGGCGGAGCAGATTGAGGACGACCTCCTTGATGCCCTAGAGGGGAAAGGCAGCAGCCAGAGGGACAGATACACAACCGATATCGGGTACAGTCTGCCCTTGCTGCAGACGGAGGATCTGTTCCCGGACAACGAATCCGTGCTGACTGTCAGCTCACCAACTAAGGTGAAGAAGAAAATACCTAGGATCGATAGGCTGAGACGACCACATGCAACAAGCAGGTTCATACGTTTTCCATTTTAAAAGATTTTAAATTATTACTCTAAATCTTTTAAAGAACAGTGATGCAATTCTTGCAACTAAATAAACTCTCGCAAAAATAACAAAAAAAGAAACGTCATTCTAAATTTAGTAGATTCTTATATGAACACATTTTGTTTTCTTTTTTTAAATATTCGTCTATGCGTCGTACTATCAAATTTTATTATATTTTCATTATTGATAGACGCCTTATTTAATAATAATTCTTAATGTTCATTCAAAGGTTTCTTCAATCTTACAAATATTGTTATCTATTACACTTTAAAGTTTCTTCTTAGTTATTTGCATTTGCGTTTTCATTTGTTTAGCCTGGCAATTCAGAAGGCAACTGAGCGTCTTTTTGACTTCGTGGAGATTGGGCACACAGGCAACATTGACAACGTCCTTGACGTGGGTGCCAACATCAACGCGAAGGATGAGGTGAATAGGTTCTACATTCAATAGATCCTGGGTTACTTCCCTTTAGTCTTTACGTTATGATAATATATTTTACATTCACTTGTACATTCAGGTGTAGCAGATGGAATCAGCAGTATATGAGGTTATCCTAAAGAATGCATATAAAGGTTGATGAATTCCTTGGCCGTTTTTTTTGTTTTTAAACATGAGATAACATACTGATTATCAATATGTTATATTTTTGTAAAGCATTTGTAATATCTGAGGGTATTTTTCTCAGCTAATGTATAATTTCATTTAGAAACAAGGGTAAAAAACAACAAAACAGTTGAACAATGTGTTTATTCGTTCACTACAGGAGGGACGGACGCCATTGATTCGAGCAGCAGAGCTGAGGAACTATGTGTTGCAACGTATGCTGCTGTCCAGGGGCGCCGATACTTCTAAATCTGACAAGGTGATGCATACTTACAAACAGAGGTTGAAGTTGTCATAGGCGGGTTCGAACCCGGGGCTTAAGCTTACTAGCCTAAAATGTTGCCGACGCGGCTATCTTACCACCATCAACGTCAATCTGAAATTTTCTTGTAATACATATCAGAGTTTCAACTGTTTGTAATATTAATTTTCGTTGTCATTTACACAACTTGCTTTCTTTAATTGATTGGTAGTCTTTGAGGTTCGTAATCGTTTAGTATATTGCTTCCAGTACGATGGGTCGTGCTTATCATCTGTTGTTTTTCATGAATCTTCCTTTTCGAATAATCGTGGTAAACTTTCTATCGAGGCATAAGTCTCGTTCGTCTCAATCACACCCTTATTAGACCTAGCTGAACTTCGTAGCCTTTTCTCAATTAACTCTTCAGCGTCCTGCGCCTGAACTTTATATTCCAATCAGAATTCTTCTTAAAATTTCTGCTTATTGTGCAATCAATGTTCTGAATAGTATGTAGTATCGTTGTTTGTTTGTTAGACTATGCTTTCATGTGACCTATTAGAGTAGAAGTTTAACCCCGTCAGCTTGTATCCGTTATATCTTTATACTCCATGCACTGCAGATTGGACGCACGGCTCTGCATTTTGAAGCTGCGCATGGCGATATTGAGAGCATCAAACTCCTTCTGACACACGGAGCAAAGGTCAACGCAAAAGATTGGGTAAAACTACTTATGAAATCTCAATTAATTGATATTTTGACATTTTGTTTCTGCTCCTGAAAATATTTCTTAGATCGGATAGGAATGGCATCTAGGGACAAATCTTGTGTCCTTAAAAATATCCCGTTACAATATTAGAATTTAAAACCCAAACTGTTTGAGAGTCTCATTACAGTTTTTTTTGATGATAGGTTTTCATTTCACTTTAGCAAGGCTTTTTATTTTTGTTTGACATACTCTATACAAATTCAACAGACTTGATTATTTCTTAAACGTATGTTATTTCTGTTTTCAGAACGGACGCACGCCACTACACTATTCAGTAAACAGGAAGCAGATTGAGGCGGTTGACATTCTGGTTTTCTGTGGGGCGGATGTAACCATCAAAGACAAGGTTATAACTTTGTATTCCCTTCTCAACAACAAAACACAAAAAAACAACACTTAGCAAGTAAATAGTGATACGTCCTTTGCCATGTTCAGATATTGTTTCTTATTTTGAATTAACATGCATGAACAATTTTTATTGATGGATGCAATGTAGAAAGAAGACAAATTTGGGTACAACCGTCATGAATACCAAACTCATTATTTTACATGTAAATGCTTTCTCTTATTGCAGTGGACTTTTCAAAAAATAAATTGACATTATGTCACGTTTCTTTGAAATTAAGTTCATTTACATGTAGTATGAAGTAACTTTCGAAATCGTTTTTACATGTGAATCAATGTAAATGGTTAGATTTTGTATCGTTGGCAATTGTTCTAAACACACACAACACACACAACACACATAACACACACAACAACACTCACACACATATACATATATATCAGATAAGAATAAGATAAACTGTTGATATGCACAATTCTATTGATATGTTTGAACAAACGGATTAATTGCCGTGTCAGCAGATGGGTCACACGCCGGCCTATCAGTCTCGCAGTCCGGAGCTGAACCGTTTGATGCAGGAATCGAGGCAGACTGTCTTCGGGATGAAGAACGGGTGAGTTGATGCCAAGTCGTTTGTATGCCGTGTGTTACGATGCATGTAGTATTGGGAGACTTTTACCATTCGATGAGATATAAGTTGTATCAACTGAATTCATAACTATCAAAATTCCCATGCTTGATTGAAAATATACTGAATGTCATTACTGGTTGCCAATTTTTGCAATTGAGAAATGTGATACTATTTTTGCATCATCACTTGTCAACGCGTTGGTTGTTAAAGAGACGTCATAGTCTGTTGCAGCGCAATTTAGCCACAGGTCGGTTTATAATACATTTGTAAATATTCGCGTATTTGATAACTGTAGTTGAATTTAGTGATGGAGAGAGTGATACTGCACACCAGGGATAAAACAGACTTTTCTAATGTTTCAGTTATGTCTTCATCGAGCACGCCAAGCTGGAAGCTGAGTCAACGTATTACCTGAAGACATTAGGTCTCACCATCAAAACTCCGCCCTCAATCGGCACAGGAGCCGTCAACTTCATCTCAAGGCGTGTCCGGCCGGAATATAGTCGAAGCTCATTGGTTCCTATCAACAAAGAGTTGCTCCTGAGTGACGTGTTTGAGTACCGCCTATCAGGAACGCGTCCAGAAGGCCACGTGACGATGAAGATTCCGGTGTACGCCAAACCGGACTTATTCGAAGAGGCATATATGAAAACAGACAAGGGAGTCTACAGTGGAGTTATACGGGACTTCCGCTTTGAAGAGGACAAGGTATTAAAACAGCAAAGGTTTCCTACTTTACGATTTGTTTTCACTGCTTGAAAACATCAAGAAAATCATTATTCAACTCGGAAAGAGATTGAAGCGTCTTAAAATATCTTCTTTTTTTAAAACGAAATGAAAATACTCCAGCTATACATTTGGATTTTATATACATTTTGGTGAAAAATATTCAATGTGAATAGATACAGTGAAAATGGGGATGTTTTTGTTAATGTCTTGAAATTTGGTAAACGTTATTCTTAAAACGTGTTTTGGCCGTATGTTATATTTTCCATTAAAGTCTTCGTTTATGGTGAACAATTAAGAATGTTTATTTTAAGAAAAAAAAATCATTTTGTGTAAAAAGTAAATTTTTGGGTAAGTTTTTAAATATTATTTTGGAAGATTTAACCCCTTTGCTCCTTAATTATTATTCACAGAAGGAATGGTTCTGTTATGTGAAGATGAACATCTCAAACATCAATGCATTCCTCCTCGTCACCCTGCCTAAGGTGGAGAAGTTCCCTATCACGCCGGAAGGGGGCATCTTTACCTCCAACGTTGATAACTTGGTGGAGATCCGGGTCCAAAGAGATACGTTCACAAAGTCAGGAACACTGACACTCGAGGTAATAATAAAAACAGAAAGAATCAGAATGGGAATTTTAAAAAAAGTCGTTCATGATAATTTACTCCTGAAAGTATATTTTTATGAGGAAGCAAATCGGTATCAAAGCTGATCAGCGAAGTTTCGCACGTGCACGGGTGGTAAGTTTTAAAACACAAGAGTAACCTATTCACCTGTAAACAAGTACAGCTTCTGCTATTTTTGTCAATGTAGAGAAGATAATTCGCAAAATAACTTGTCTTTCAACAGAAGAACTTCACATATGTTTTTGTCGAAACTTAGGATAAAAAACGCGACCTGCGACCTGCGACCACACCAGCAAAATAGCTGAAACAACCATAATATTAGTGACAACATGATTAAGTTTTTTAAGTGATGGGATTGAGTAATTCATAGTTACAACAACTTCTGCCAACAACTTCTTACCTTTTGAAAATGAGTAACATTTTGTGTTTCAGTTGGCAATGTTTACACTTGTTAAATTGTCTGTGATGTTTCGTTGTACATTTCAGCGTGCTGCACGAGCGGCACGAATCGCTTGGATTTCTGTCAGCTGCCTAATTCAGAAATGGTTTTCTGGATTTGTCATTTAAATAATAAATAAATTTTTTTTAAATAAGTCTCAGATTTCAACAAATGCTTTCTAACTCTTGTATTGTCTTGTCGTTGTTTGAAATGATTTTAGTGGTTGAATATTAAGTTAGTTACAAACCTTGATGTCGCCATGCATGAATAAAGACATATACATCTACATTATTTTTTTATGTCGCTAAAGCTCGGAATTTATCACAACAATCCACTCGGGACATATAAGTCGTAATCCCTCGCATCTTGTTGATCATTCCTATAATGATCGCGAAAGTATATCCACTTATTATAGTAAAGAAGCTAGCCGGACGTATACATCCGAATTCATCCAAAGTGATTGACTCTGTATTCCTCAGGTAATCCCAAAGCCAGCGTTTGACGAGCCCGAGTTCAACCCAGTACTTTCGCTCTCCCACTTCTACGACTTGAACCACTCCAAGGCTGAACAACCCTGTCGAGACGTCGACTTCACCATGCCGATCCCCCAGGACTACTTCGGAGACGGTGACCTCTACGTCATGCTACGTCATGAGGAAGATGACGTCACGGAGGAAGAACGGTGGGAGATCATTGAGAAGAACCCTCAGATACAGAACGGTCTGATCACCGTCGGTGTTCCCCACTTCTCCGAGTGAGTGATAAGGGTTGAAGATTTTCAATTCACTTTGACATTTCATATGTAAGGTTTGAAATCCATAATATAGTTTTATAATCATCGGATGTAAGTGGTAAAGCCTTCATATTTGCATTCAAGTATTGCTACTATGTGTCAAAGAGCTAGTACAAATGTTGTGAGATACTTTTGCTTAGGTTATGTTTCTGTGAACTATTTGTCATAGAATCAATTTACATACTTTTAGGGTCACGCCATGTATTCCAGCCAAGATAGTCATTACTTCATGAAGTAAACTTTATGGGTCTTAATCAATTACTAAATTAACATAGATTACACATCAAAATATCTTTAAGATAAACTAAAGCAAAATTTAAATGAAGCATTTCCTAATATTCCAGCGTTAACGTCATCGAATATGCTGTCCCTAACCAAGACGAACCTGTCAAAGAAGATGAAGTTATCAGAATCAACGCCAAGTTGCTGGAGAAGGCGAAGAGGCGTGAGTGTAGCGTGGTGTTCATGGCGATGCTTCGTCCTGCAGAAGACTCCAAGTTCGAAGCTATGGTGGAGTGTACGAGGAACACCCGTCTTCACAACAGACTCCACCACTGGAAGACAGAGGGATACAAGGACCAGAACCCCAGCTACACCAACGAGTTCATCACCTTCCCAAAGCAGGAGTTCAACTTCGACATTGGAGGCAACAGTCAGAAGGTGGGTTGTGACTACGGCAAAATACTTTAATTCAATAGTTTCATATGAGAGTGCCGTAGCCTTCAGTCGCCGTTTTGGTCAGAGAACCTTACCAAGCAAATTATAATAATAATTCAGCAGGCCAAACAATAAGAAATGAAGCGCTTACAATCTTTTATTCAATATCATCCTCAGTTCTTTAAGCAGTAACTGTTTGTATCTGGCTTCGATGTGAAGGTTGGAAATAAAGCATTTAATACCATATTATTGTTGACAGCTTAAGTGACTACAGCGCTCATAATCTGTTCAAATAAAAACCATCTGATTAATGGCATAACTAATTTACTTCAAAATGTTCCCCCCGTTATTTAGTTTTGTATGACATTAAAAGTTTACCAAGCAAATCGTAATACAGTACATTATTGACTCAACAACAATAATCGAAGCTCTAATAAAATTTTCAAACCAAGATATCAGTTTCTCAAATGGCTGGAAGATCCATCATTCATGTACAGTATCGAATTCGTTATTCGTTACGCTAAGTATTCAAATGAAAAATAACTTACATCTATATATAAACTAATCACCTTCAAGTGTACGCATAAGTATTACTTCCTATTAAAGGTGAACAACGTGACCACGAAGCTGCAGTACCACCCAAAGCGAGACAACTTCCTGAAGTTCCCAATCTGCGTCAAAGACGAGAAGGATGATAAGGTGGGCACTGTGGATATAGGGGAGAAGGAGAGACTGGAGAAGGAGTTTGCTGAAAACCCCAACTACAGCTCCCTGGCCCGCATACTCGTCTACCTGGCCGAGGGGGAGAGGAAGAAGACGGAAGTCAATGGAGAGTCTCTGGATCCGCAGCAGTATGAAGAGGCCAAGGCCTTCGAAGGTAGACAGTTTCAGCATGATATTCTTCAAGTCAAGTTGTTTCATGTTAATTAATATTTGACGTTATATTGGGTTTATTATTTCGGATGATTTGGACTGAATTGAATTTTCATTTTAAACAATAAATGGATTTTCCTCTGCCTTTATCAAATATGTTAATTAAATTAAATCAAATGCTTTTCATGATGCATTATTGGCATTGTTACGTACCTAACCACCATACAGATATGTATTGATATATGTTCAAAACATTTCTCTTATTGGACAAATGCATATTGTAATGATTAGGTTTGCAACTCGAAAAACAAACTTGAATATACGTAGAGGGCAAGATCAAACGTCTAATAAACATGAATACTAGTTGTATATGCTATCAAGCACTATCACTACGAATTATTCTCTCCTTTATTCTACTTTCGCTTAGTTTCTAACATTATCTTTGACCAATTGAATCGCGTCATTGTCCGATTTTGATCACAATGGCGACTTCCTTTCACACTGTCACTTTTCTAATCAAATTAATAATTGATGTTTTTCAGCAATGGTTAGTACTTCACGATAAAATGTCAACCTTGTTAATTTTATGCAAGGAGCTTCTTAAAATAATTATTGACTTGTCCCCGCAGGTTTCACGGATAAGGTGCTGCTACAGAAGCTGGCTGCAGGGATGGGTCCCGAGTGGATGAGGACAGGCATCCTGCTAGGGTTCCCGCGGACTTCCCTGGAGAAGCTGAAGGCTGACGAAGATGTGGAGGAGGAGGAAAAACGTTTGAAGGTCTGTAAACTTGTTTTCTGCAACTGCAACAATCAAGGTCGTTCACTTTGTTTGAACTCAACCCTTGGTAGTAGATATCCATTGAAACATTTAGTTCATAGAGAACTAGTCACATGCATATATACGTTATTACGTGTTATATCTGGCCTTATTCAGATAAAGTGAACACGCTCTCAAACAGTTTTCACATTGACGGTCTAGACTCTACATACATATCTCCGTTTTGCAGTTGTTCCTTTGTCTGATTACCTGATTTGTACAAATCCAGTAAAAGAACGTGTTACATTTGTACCTACGAATACATCTGTATAGAATATCGCGTTAAAAATAATATCTCTGCCTGCGTATTACAGATGTTAACCCGATGGCGAGACAGACGTCTCCACCGATCTGACCACGGGGTACCCGAGCTTCTGATTGCTCTCCAGAAGTGTGGCCGAAGCGACCTCGTGTCTCTTGTCATCACAGAACTCAAGAAATGGTGACTTAGTCATTCCGTCTCTATCTCATTCTTAACACTTCCTTCTGGTCATTGGATTGATAACTTTCATTTGTTCATTATCTTGTGTTCGTTTTATATAATTCAAAATCAAAATTTCCTTCATTCCTTTCTGGAATATTGAATGATGCTTGATATGACTGTTGTTACTACTCCAGGCTTGACGACAAAACTGAAAGGAAGGACAAGTTCTACTCCTGGCTGGAGAGAGCACTGACTGCCATTACTCCCAAGATTTCGGGTATGCTCGCCATATTTGGGATATTAAGGATCCCATGTTTCCATATTTTCTTTCATATGTTGGCTTACAACAAGGCTTATTTTGGCAAACACGTTATACTTTAGCATCGAATCAAAGCCAACATAAATACCTTTTGGAAAAGGCTCTCTTTGTGGAAGAAAGTTTGATTCTTGTAAATACGAATGCAACAAATTGCAACATCATTATTTCCAAGGAAAGCTGATTGAACCAATTTTCTATCACAAAAGTTAAAAACAAACGAAAATGGTTACATACAATATATAAAATACAAAACCAATTTATGAAGTTCTCTACCCCTGAAGGCTATTTCTACTTCAGCGAATGTCTTCAAGTCGCATAAAAAACTCTTTGTGTTATCGCCTGAGACTAATTGAACCAACATGCAAAATGTAGTTTTAAAACACTGCTACAAATCATTAGAAAAAAATTATTTTTGAAAGTTTCTTGCCTTGAAGGACTCTTGGAGCCGATGTCTGACGACTTCCTTCAAGCACTGGTCACTGAGACGGGAGTGGTGCTGGATCTGGCCGAAGACATCGAGGTGTCCAAACCTGAGGTGGTGGACATACAGGCTGACCCACTCGCTCCTACTGACGAGGCCAAAATGATGAAGGTAACTCTCTAAATGTCTTGTGTTGATAGTTTTCATAAATAGAGTTGGAGGAACAGGAAAGGACGGTTGTTCACCTTACATTAGATAAGAAAAGAAAAAACCCTTTTTGTAGAAAAGAGGGAATATATTTACATCTAAGCATGATGATAGACAATAAACAACAAATATGAAAATTTTGGCGATATGTTGTTAAGTATTGACATGTATAAAATCATATAAAATCAAAACGCCAATTACCCCTTTTATTCTCATCATTGTACAAGTCACGTTTTTAATATTTCTGAATGTATATATAACACGTTGAGAAAAGATCATGATTCATTAATACCTTTTACGTGAAAAGAGGTTTTCATTTTTGAAGAAATATTGGAAGAAATATTCGAACAAATATTGTACTTTAAATACATATAGAAAGATGATCATATGACAGGACAAACTCACGCCTCTAAATTCATTCTGTATGACAAGGAATTGATGTGAATAACAAAATATATTCTATATTCTTTTACAGATATTGCAGACGAGCCGAGAGAAGCAGGACTCACGAGCTGTGTCCTTCAGAGTACTGACCGAGGGTCTGACCACACACGAGATGGTTCAGGCAAGGAACTGGATGCTGAGGACCGCCCGCGAGTGGTCAGTATTTGTTATAAAAGTTTAATGATAATGTTAAATTTGCATACACGTTATCCATATTGCTACCTTGTTTGATGATCAGTATCTCCGCTATTACATTAATGTGGATGCATCTGTCCTTTTTAGAAATAAAAATAAATTTCGTATGGTACCAATCAAATAGAGGATCTCAGCATGTGGAGGAGCGGGCGTAAGATTGGTGAATAGTTAAAAAGGCAAAATTAAGCCAGTAATTGAAGTAGGTGCGAGTCAAGCCCTAGGTATGGAAGTTGTGGTGTGGCATGAAAAAATAAAATGTTATGACATCTAAGTTATGAAGAACAACAGTTTAAAGGAATATAAATAGGAATACATACGTACTACATTTATGTTATTCCTAATATATGATTTTGATAATTTGGAAACACACGAGGTTAATAATCTCTTTTTCATGTAATGTCATTTTGAAAGAAAAATCGTTCCCTCATATCGGGGCCGCGAACTAGACTAAAAGGAGCAATCTCATTAACAATACAACAAGGTGAAGGCCGCTTTGTCGGAGATACATGGTTGTGACACTACTTTAAAAAAATATTTTTTCAAAATAACATACGCGACTCTACACGAATCTATCTGCAGTACTTATACTAGTCGTACATTTCATAAGAAAATTGTTTAGTTAATTTATAGTTGTGCATAACTTTCGAATGTTTATGAATCACTTGCTAACGTCGCTACAACTACAGCTACAAGAATAATTTAACTACATTCCTGAAAAGCTGCATTGCCATGATTGTTCGGGTTGCAAATTATCAATATCTTTAGACTAAACGGCCAATATTTACTATAATAATGTATTTCTAAAAAAAAAATTGACAATGCTTCGTTAACGAAGGTATTATCGAAATATGAATTCATGGTAGGTTTACCCTGTTAGATGGTGTTGCACTTGAACAGAAATTTCCTGTAAACTTGCGATGACGTTATCACATTATGGGTAACTGTTTGAGGATATGGTAAATAGTTAGTCTTTGACCTAATTTGCATGTTTAACATATTTGGATACCAAGTTTATCCGATAGATATTTTGCACTAATAACACCCTCCATTTTGTGATACATATGCATATTAAATTTTAAACCTTTTCGTTTAAACAGGATGTATGTTCCACATTTTTAATAACTAAACTGTCTGTTAGAATAAAGTAATAAACCTGTCAATGTCAGTTGCGAAACTACTTGTTCAGCGCACGTGGACATGAAGAAAGTTACAAATGGAAAATTTCGGTGTACGTCATGCCATGATATACGGCGGATACAAGAGTCCAACATATACTCGAACAAATCAACAATTCCAGACTCAAGTGCTATTGAAATGTTGTCAAGAGAGTAACGATAAGTTTGTTAAACAGTGTACTAAATATAAAGCAAGGTCTAAGAAAGTGGACTCATTATCGGCGGGTATAAGAATTCAACGTAAACTCGAACTCGCGAGCCAACTCAGACTTAGCTGACATTGTCAAAAGAGAAATGATAAATTTCTTAAACAAACTGAAGCAGGGTTTAACAGAGTGGATATTATTGGTAGTCAGACATGGTGTTGTATATAAACATCTGAATTGGAATGTAAATATGTCTATTTCGCCAAACACAAAATGTTTATGAGTAAATGTAATGAGTAATTACACGGGTTTACATTTTGAAAGGTTAAATGTAAAAGTTGTGTCATAAAACATTATTCTGATCAAATGAAAACAGTTGGAACTCAATCACCTATTCTCTGCACAGGCTCAACAACACGGAGCTTTCTGACGATCCATTCGTTCACGCAATCAACGACTATTTGGAGGAAGCGGAAATGACGTATATGAAGAAATCACGTGACAATAAAGATGAAGATGACAAGAGCTTGGACCTCTACAGTGATGAAGACAACTGATAACATGAAGAAAAATATCAAAGAATGATATTTGAAACATTTTTCAAATTAATTATTCCTGCGAAAACAAAAAGGATTTATGTTTTATACTATATTTGCGTTAGTTTTATATATAAAGATGACTTTTGTATATATGGACTATATATTTATCATATATTTTTATACTATCACTTGTTACAGTATAAACCTTATTCATGTTATTTTTACCGTAGTCTCATTTATGAAGTATCATGTCAAAACCTGTTTTTCATTATATATTGTCGTAAATAAAATTTAGTTGCAGACAATTTGCTGGTTAATTTGAAAGTTTTTAGTAGAATTACACTGTATTGAAATATCATAAAATTTAGCAGATATAGATATTTACATGTTTCACAATTGTATATAACTTGTGCACATAAAGATGGCTTTGTACATATCAAGGATAACATTAATGAATGTTTTGGTTACAATTTGTCCAGTACCAATATGTATTCTTCAATTTCTTCAAATATCTATCTTGTTAAAGATCTACTAAAATCATTTTCATTGTAACATATTCCAAATCGTGCACAAGAATATTTACTGAATCATTATTTGTATATATTTGCATCATTTAATAATATGATCCCCCCCCCCCCCCCCCAATTTTGACTGTGTAGTGTACACATTTTTTGTAATCTGTATCTTATGTTTGTTTGTATTGATATCATGTTTAAAGTGCTTGAGTGTGTCAACTTCAGCAAGGCAAGATTAACTACCATTGCTCTATGTCAATATTGACGTGTTCTTTCCATGTTTTATCAAGGACGGAATTCAATAGAGTGACCATAAACTTCGCAGTGCGGAGCTCTGACATGTGCGCGACAGGGACATATTTATTACATCTAGTTTGATCTTCAACAGTTAGCCTACTTTCAAATGTGTTATCGTGTTTTGCTATCACAATTTATTGCCAATACAGGTTTACGAGGAGACAGGTATTCAAGTAGACAAGTAGTATAACGTATTTATTTATAGAATAACATGTATTGCTTCATTTCTGTATTCATGGGCTAACATGTTGTTTTCATTTACAACACTGTTAGTTGAAATATTTTTCCGTTCTTGACATAAAATTATATTTTGTTTTCTTTATATAAATTTTTCGAGTTATGATGTATTGATAGTTTCATATATGTATATGAATGTAATCTCCGACATTTCCTAAGTTAGTTTTACCTATAAAATTCTATAGATACCATTTGTTTGATAACGGTTTCATATGCTCCGAAAGGCTGCAACTACTACAATCAAAGTTGGCCTCCCTTTATCAAACAGCGTCTGTAAAATTAAAACTTTTGTTTCTTGTTGCTTATTGTGTAAATAGCATTTTATTCTTATTACCAGCCGTGATATTTAGCTGAACGTTTTGTTTTCAATACCAATATATATCTTTATGAATTATCTATTTACCATCGTTTGTTAAGCTCTTCTGTGATATATCACTTGTTCACAACATTATGTCCAAATGAACAATTTTGAACTATACTCACTTAGAGTATCATTGGCCTTTATTGTGCTATGTTTGCAGAGACGGAAGAAGAATTATCCGTTAATGGTTGATATGTTATAAATGTAACCATGAACATGATTATTTCATATTGTACAGTTTAAAGATTATATTAATGGCATAGGGGTATGATAATGTCCTAGCAATGACTTTAGAAATTGATCTCTCGTTGAAAATGTCAATCTTCTCAAACACTTATTGGCTAAATTTAAACATACTTTTCTAAACATTTACATTATGTCTATTGTGTTGATTAAAATCTTGGATATAAACACTCATGTTTAATATTGTTGCTACAAAATGCTGCATATCATCACAAAAATGAATTTCCATTATGCATTATCATTATGACAGGTAATATCATGATTACGCATGAACCCGAAATTATATCTCATAGTTTTTATGAAGAAGGGCAAGTTTTTATGGGGTGTCAACTTCTTCATTGCACGAAACGCGACGTTTAGATAGTAACATCGTTATCAAGCAAGTAATACTAACAGTGTGCAATGAAAAACTTGACTATCTACACAAACTTGTTCTTCTTCATCAACCGGGGTCTAAAATGCCTTTGAAAGACGACATAGCGTGTATGTAGATCACAACTTTCTTAATTTCTGCTAAATGCTTTTAACATTAATGACAAATATTGACCATAATGAGTATATATATATATATATATATATATATATATATATTCATGTTGATGATAAACAACATATAAATTAGGACAACAAGGAATTTTATGGATAATCAACTTCTTTATTGTACTGGTAGCGACGTTTCGGCATAGATTCTTGTACCGTTTTCAAGCAATTTGTGATATGGTAAGATACATCATTTTTATACACAACTTACATATGGATGGAATAACAAGGTAACAATGATAACAGGATTAGTTAACAATAACATGAAAGGATACAGGTAGGAAAACATGATGAGATGTGTGGGATTACCTATTAATGAGAGCGGAGTTAATTGGGCTGAGGCGGATTAGGGAACAAAGTGGGAGGGGTGATGAGTGAAGCCAGAGTAAGTCAAGTGGATTAATCATGGGCGGATTAGGTGGTTGTAAGCTGATGGGATGAAATAGCCTTGATCCCTGTTTAAAGAGGGCTTAAATCTAACAATTTGTATAGCCTCAGCTAAACGACGTTGAGTGTAATCATGTTTGTTGTTTGTAAGTGTTTTGACTGTGTCCCAATTGATTTTGTGCTGAGGATATTTTGTGATGTGTTCCGAAACGGCTGATTTAGTGTCTGCTTTGAGTGTTGATATTTTGTGTTCCTTGATGCGAATGTTGAGTGGTCTGGATGTTTCCCCAATGTAGTTGCCGCCACAGTCACAGCTGATGTTGTAGACCACCCCTTTTTGCTGTTGTTGTTTTGTGGTGCGTTTCCTCCCGTTAGCCCTGATGATAGTTTTGAGAGGTGTGGCAGTAGAGAAGTACGTGTCTATGCCTACTTGTTGTTTGAGTAAGCGACTAATGTGATGTGATGTTTTGCCGATGTATGGAAGTGAGATGCGAATGGGAGCAGGGGTAGGCTTGGTAGTGGTGGTAGTAGTTGCTGGTTTAAGAGTGGAGTTTATGGTGCGCTCAACAAGTTTAGTTGGGTACATGTTTAGTTTGGTGAAGACATGCTGGAGGTGTTTTAGTGCAAGGTCAGGGTTAGATGAAGACAGGTTGATAGCACGGCGGGTGAGGATGGAGATTATGCCTGTTTTAGTTCTGAGTGGGTGGTTATACCGAAACGTCGCTACCAGTACAATAAAGAAGTTGATTATCCATAAAATTCCTTGTTGTCCTTATACCCACAACGTCTAGAATGCCACTCAAACAACATATAAATTATGCTGTTAAGTATCCCTCAACCTTGAAGTGAAGTTCTTCATCTATATTTTTTACGAGTGGTGCATTTCACCATTGAAAATATAGTAATTCAACAACGTTGACAGATACATTGATTTACTTCTTTTACAGTGGATTATACAGGCGTTTCGTTAGAATGGCGAACGCCCTTTGGGTACCAAAAGTATAAATAATGAAATGATGAAAGAATGTATTTTCATTGGATTATTATTGTCCTTGTTACAATAAATAGTGTACAACTATATCCTACTTTGGACGTAGTTAATCCTACGTGTGTGTGTGTGTGTGGGGGGGGGGGGGTATAGTAACTTATACGTATAAGAAAAAATGTCCTACGTAGGAGATAGTTATAATATTTTGTTTTCAACCTGACTCTTACACGCTTACATTTCCATCTCCCCGTAACCGTTAGAGTATTGTTTTGATATTTTCAGTTTTCCGTACGGCCTATATTTTGGTTTTATTTGATTTTATCTTATCCTCTGAAGGAGGCTTGTTTCTCAATGTTCATTTTAATCGATATGTATATGTCTATATCAAATTCTATAAATAAAACCACTTTAGATGCGTCTGATCATTTACTAATTTATGAATTGAATAATTCATATTATATACATCTATGATTGAAACACAACTTTCAAAAAATCTTTATATTCTATGACAATGTAAGACGATGAATGTGCATTAGGAGCAATGATTTCTTTGAAATAAAAAGACGAGCCCCGACGGAGAGAGTTGTCTTATTTTGTTTGAAAAAGTGCTGCTCTAAATGAATTCTGCACTTCAGTATATATGTGACATCATATTGTGAGCTATATTACTGATATACATATTTTACTTTTTTCATAAGGATCCTTATTTCAATTGTCAAATGACCTTGTCTGTGACCTTTCACTTTACATGGATTCAACCAATATTAGACACACTCAGATATAGAAAGATGACGCAAATTGCTAACCTTTTCGCTGATTGGTTGAATTGAAAGGTCACTTTGCATGGCCTTATGTAAGAGTGCAAAGATCCGGTCCCCGTTTCACAAAACACTTATCAATGTTAAAAGAATGGGCTGCAATTGAGTGTAACTCTACAACTGCTTTGTGGAACAGGTCCCATAAGGACATAAAGGGACGAGTGATAGAGTTCATGAATTCAATGGCATCGGATCTTTTCAGAATCTTTCCAAACTCGTGGGAACGTTTACAGAAATCTTTCCTTTCTTAGCTACTTTTGCTTAAAATATATCAGAAGTGTATTTGCCAAGCCTTTTTAAGGAAGGTAAATGACTTTGAATTTTTTGACTTTATAATAAATAATCTTTATTTTGTATTTTTTAACCCTATTTTTTGAGCCACTGTGGCGAAATGATGATAGATAGACATGCCTTTAGAATTTCTCTGATAGGAACAACTGGTCTCACACGTTCTACATTTGAGACACTCAGAATGGTTTAAGACACCTCAAATATCTTCTTCATCAGTGTTTGTCTGCAGCGGGTTCGGATTCATGTAACCCCAACAACAGGTAATTTGAACGAAATGCATTACAGAAATTTTATCCTTAAAGACATGCACTTGTCACAGTATTGCATCTCATACTTTAAAATGCTTAAATGTATTGTTTAAAAGTTGGAGTTGTTTATTCACGCCGCTAATTATTGGATCATTTCACAAGCCGCGTCAATGAATAACACACTCACTAAAAATAACTTGGTATTTCAATTTTGCGACATTGAAACTGTATTGCGAATAAGCTCGTCACTGGTTCATCAATTCTTTCCATTGTAAAAGTACAATGAACTCGATTTTCCTAATGAATAAATTAAACAGCTTACAGTTCAATGTAAAAGAACCTTTAACATCACCGTACAATATAAACTGACATTAATATGAAATATTTCCTGAAGCTTGTATCGAGTCAATTCCCCTCATGACTGAAAGGTGTGTCCGTACTTTCAAGTCCGTATTTAGCTGTATAGATCAAATTAACTAGCTACATGTTCCATAAAACCCACGTAACATTCACATTTCCTGGTATGAATGGCACATGTCGACGATGCGACCATGATAGTTTTCCAAAATAAAAGGCGGTATTAAAACGATGTGTTCGATCAAATGGTGATATCTCGCTCATTCCTATAATAAACTAATAACTATGAAGATGAACCATGAGAAATGAAAATAGCCATGATAAGAGATTGTGGCGAAGTTTGTTTAGTGTCTGCCATTCCTTCTTCATAGATAATTATAGATTCCAGGATATTTTACTGTAGTGGGTATTTTGAATGTGTTGAGGATAACATTTACAATCATAACAATTATGTACCTTGTAATTGAAAATTTAGATAACATTGAATATGGTTACTGAAGTCAACTTCCTTGTTTTGGATTAAATTATTTCCCTTTTTAAATGTTAATCATAAAGGTTTATTTAAAAAAATATTTCTCACAATAATTCATCGCTAATCACTGCATTACTGCTGGTTGTGATCATGCTCCGGTTCTTGCTTTTGATGCAAATGCTTTGTCTCTCTGCTGTGATACAATCCTTGAATGGTAAGTCTTTTATTTTGAACTTAAAAAAAAGTGTTTTTAACTTGAATCTGCTGTCAATTGTGATCAAGTTAGCAATTTTGATTTTTTAATGGCCCAATTTTGACTGAATCAATATATACGGCATACTTTCTCCAGAATACAGTTTTTAACTGATCATTTAAAAGATTCCTGCTATGGCAAATACATATTGCGAAGCATGGTTTGGGAGTTTCTAATTAAATTTGTTTAGATATCTGACTAAAACATTAATTTAATGATCCAATCGCATCAGTAATATAGAAGACTTTTACAGTATGATCATAACGTAAAACTATTTTTTAAAATCTCAAGAAAATATTTTACTTAGCAGATGTGGTTTGTCTTTTTAATTCTATGTTTCAAAGTTTGATCTCAAATAATATTTTAGCATGTATCTTTTGTTATTAATATGCATAATCTTTTATTTACAATGTTTCAAAGTTTATTTTCAAAGCTTCTCGATGTTGAATTTAAAGGATAACTTTCAATACTTGTCCAGCTGTTAGTATATACTTCTTTAATCAGGAATCGCCAAACGACTCTGTGATGGAGAAGATTGTACAGAAAACACAACATTACCCACACCATCCTGCCCGCAGGGATTCTATGGATCTAATTGTATATACAGGTGCAGCGATCGTTGTTTAAGTAGTCGATGTGAGGCTTCTGAATCGGGTGTTTGGGTATGTACTGAAGGTTGTATACACGGATATCGGGGTGGGAACTGTAGATCGGAGTGTGCACCTATCTGTGATGGATGTCATAGAGTGACTGGTGTGTGCATTGCATGCAAACCTAGTGCTAAGTGTGAAGAGAAATGCCACGAACTGTGTCCTAACTCTTATTGTAATTGTACAGAAACCAGCCAAGAGCCATGTTCAGATGGAAAATTTGGTTCTAAGTGTCAATGGGGATGTCCTGATTTTTGTCATGGTAATATTTGTAACCGCAAATCGGGAATCTGTATGTCCGGTTGTAATAAAGGTTACTTTGGTTCAAAGTGTGAAAACAAATGTAATGTAAACTGCAGACAAAGGAAGTGCACCATTGACGGTAATTGTAGAGAGGGTTGTAATCCTGGGTTCTATGGAGAGTTTTGTGAGCTCCAGTGCAGTGAAAACTGTCGTCTTCATACATGTGACAAACGTGTGGGAGTCTGTACTAGCGGTTGTGATGATGGCTACTTCGGTCCTCTGTGTAACAGGACCTGTCCTGGATGTGCGTTGTGTGATGGAAAGACCGGCCTGTGCCTTGGAAGTGATGCAGGTTTGTAAAAAAATACCTATAATTTAATTTTCGGAGGTAGCATAGTAAAAAATGAAGTTTGATGTTAAAATAATTATAAGTACAGTAATAACCTATACTTTTGTGTTTCTAGAAACTCCTTTGAAATAATGAACCGATTGTCTATTGAAATAAAAATGGTATGTGAAAAGAAAATAGATAACATGTGCATTCAGAGAGTTGTTACTTGATATTATCAGACAACAAGAATGGAAACCAGTTGATTCTGATCTCAACAACAGCCAGTTTTTCCATCATCATCTTGGTTGGATTCATCATTATTGTTCTGCTGTACAGGTAGGGTGAATCTCATCTCCAGAAAACGTAAATCATGTCCGACGAGGTCGTTTATTATTGTAGTTACCAGGGTCGCCTTTCACAAAGCCCTAAGGTGATCGTAAGTCCTTAAGGTAACCTTAGTGCAATGTTAAAGTATAGGAGTTAAGGTTAACCGTAGTTAAGGTAGCTTTGTGAAAGCAGGCCCTGTTCATTACATTTTCTGAATATATGTCTCCATCATATCTATTAAATTCAATATCGAACTCCAGAGTTATTGTTTTTGTAAAGGCACTTTGTTCAAAACTTTCCATGCATTTTTTAAAGATCAAGATCAAGGATACATTCGAGGCAGCAATACCTGACAACGTTCGCACCACTGACACTACCTGTCTCTGTCAACTTAACCTACAACGAGGCCTATGATGTTATCAATGAGCAAGTTTTGGAACACCTTTCCAACTCAACTCCAAACATCTTTGATGGATCATCCACTGACCACAGGAGAGATGAAACTGTTTTTCCATCTCGAAATCCAAATCAGCGTGCTATATTCCATACGCTATGAGTATGATTAACACAATACCTGCAGACATAGGTGTAGGGTCATCCAACTTATTCAATATCTTTACATTGTTACACGAATCATGTTATAATTACATATTAATGTTTTTAAACTGTTTTTATTACTTTTAATTGATATCGGTACAATGATTTACATATCTTTTGTTAATGTTTCAAGGCATCTAATTCTCTATCTTTTGAGGTCATAAATCATTAATCGTGCTTTATATCAACACATTGTTCATAATTTGTCATAATTTGTTTGAATATCACAGTTAAGGAAGTTTACACGACATAATGGTTTGTTTTGCCTCTGTCGAATGTATCCACATGCATTTTATAATACAATATGGAAATTTGATCTATTCCTTAAAATTATAATAAAGACACTGTGTTCTTAATATTTTGTGTAGCTTTGTTATGAAATTATGATAGAAAATGAAAGCTTTAAGGTTACTTCCTTGTTGAACAACATCACGCTGTCAAAATCAATAACCAACAAAAGGTCACTGCGAACTGCTGATATATCAATCGTAATCAGTGGGGTCATGTCTATGGAGGTCTATGATAAGGTACTTCATTTCATGTTAAGATTTCAATTGACATTCGAGAAGGTTTACATTTGCTAAACGTTGTCAATAGTGTTATTTCAGTGAAGTGAACATATCTTAATGCACCATGAAAAGATATTTCAACATCACAGGAAGAAAGATTGGGTTGATAGTGCTTGACTTGTTACATAACTAGTGGTGACATAATTTTGACGTTAAGTTTGACGTGCAACTGCGTAGAAGTTCACGCTTTTCTTTTGTCGTAAAATTTTATTAAAGACACTATGTTCTTAATATTTTTGGTGAGGTTATTTCACGGCTGGAAAGTATTTCTCCTCAGAATTCAAGCTAGAAAGTGAAAGCTAAACGATAACTTCCTTGTAGAGAACAATCAGTTGTCAGAATCAATATCCACCAGTGAAGAGGTCACTGATAACGCACGTCATGACATTTCTACACTTAAAGGGACACTCATGTTTTCAGGTTTAGATATATCAAAGGTTAACAATGGTGTTACTTAATCGAAAAACATTTTTGGTAGACATTCTGATTTTAATTCTAATCGGTAACCGAAGTCACGATATGAAATAGTTTATTGAAAACCAAACGATGTATTAGAAACGTTATTTCACACAATTAGATAGTTGGGTTCATACTGTTTCATTATATATACGACTAGCAATTGTATATTAAATTACAACTACTGCAAGTATTTGAGGCTGTTGTTCCTTCCCATACGATATCATAATTTTGATATCTTTGTATGAATATGCCAGCCGATTGAGATGGTTTTAAGTAATTTTTTATATCAATTCCAAAATTATAATGATGAACAATGGCTGCCCATTTAGGACGGCATATGAACTTGCATTTGCGTTGAGCTATGCATACAAACAATGAACAGTTGTTCAAAAGGCACTTTCTTATCCAATGCCGGGTTTCGAATCTACGACGAATGTTATACTACAGAAAGAGTGGCGTCCATCATGTTTACTTGAAAACGTATCCAAACAGAAATGTTTATATCAACTGATTCTTTTAAAAATCAAAGCACAGCTATATTTAGAGAGGAAGAACTTACATACTGAATCTCAAACCAATATTTGGTTCATTTAGTAAAAAACAATTAATGCGGAAGACGCATCGGATAATAATTCTTCTATTGAAAGAAAATGTTTTTGGCATAAACTAACGTGAAGAAATAAAGAAGGACAAACCCTAGTCTAATTCATAATTGAAAATGACTCAAACTTGAAACAGGAGTATTATGCATGAAACCCTCAAATGGTTTATACTTTATTTAAGAATATTACATAAAGTATATTTCCAACAATTTTTGTTATTCATAAATGACAGCTTTTATTAAAATGATATTCATAAGAACAAGTGCTTTTATCAAATACCTTTTTATCTTTTTACATACCGCGTCAAAATAGGCCATGCAGGAAGACGCAACACGGTAACGATGACGGCATGGTTCCATAATGAGGTTGCACACGTGAAAACACTGAATCAATAACACAATCAAATAACTATTACCATGGAAATAATCCACTTAATATCAATACAATTTCAACACAAAATGACAACATTTCTATCAATATTACATTAAAGAGCATCTCAGTGTTTTTCATAACATATCATTTTCCTTTGATACGAACCTTAATGTCATATGTGGTGTTATACAATCAAAACATCTTAAATGACAAATACTAGTTTTGCATGAAAATCTTAAAACAGCCTTATAAATGCACAGAGGTGTAGATATCACGTTCAATATACATGGATACTAGTAATATAACCTAACAAACACTATCAACTCCTAACTGCCCTCCTTGCTGTTTCAGATAAGTGTCCAAAATTACGTTTTACTATTAAACGCGCTCCACTGTCCGGTTTTCGATCATAATTGCGACGTTCTACCTTCATAATGTCACTGTAAAAAAACAACAAGCTTTAAAATGTGTCTTTTTGGTAACAGTCTATACTTCGCGATCAAATGACATCCTTGATTAAGTTTTGATGACTCCAACAACTCACGGAGTGGCTCTTTAAGGTTATAAAGGAACATTTATTGACATGTTCGTGTAGTTAGTCCCCATCTGTGTCGATCGGTCGCGTTGTTTCCTTAGTTCGGAGAAAGGAACGGAATTTATTCAATTTCAATTAGTGTAAGAAGTGGTAGAAAAGTGTTTTTGTTTTTTCATTAGCGTTATTACAGTTTGGTGAAAACTATATATTGTACGGTACTTTGCTTTTACGCTTTTTCTAAAACAATAACTGATAACAGATGAAAGATCGTCTTGGTCATTTTCATACTCTTTTAACATCTATTTCTGAATGTTTGCAAACGTAGAAATAACCAATACAAATACCATCAATTATTAATGAACTTTTAAAAGCATTTTGTTTTCTGATCAATGAAATCATGAAAGTATATCTTGAAATGTCATCCACTGGTACATGAATCGGTGCCATTTATTTGGTTATCGATTCTGAACAGCAATACATTGATCTTTCTGTTTTCTTTATTTGCCTACGAACGTCGATGCAATATGCACAGAAGGGGTTTGATACAGCATGCAAGCATCAGCTTTTTGCGTTTATCTCCTCTTCGTCAAGACCGTAGCAATTGCAGGTAAATATAACATTTAACCTATAACATTTAAATAATGGTCTTGAGAGAATATCTGCTTTGGTTAATACATGGAAATTTAAATTTGATCATGAAAATCATGTTTATAAGAAAACGAATTTAAAATGAATAAAAATCAATAAACATCTTGGTTTAACTTTTAAAAAAGATTGTTGATCAATTTAGTCCGTACTGTAGTTTCAAATTACGATAAATGTGTATAAACACCTATAGATTTGGTGTGGTTCCTATATACTTCCAATATTGACTAATGTGATCAAATTTTGAATATTTGTACTAAATCACCAGAGTGTTTGATCGAAAAATTACGCCTGGACGCACTGCTGTGCTGTTAAGGGTACAAATCATAACAAAATACGGTAAGACAGGGTTCACTCAATTGATGTTGACAGTACAACCAAATAAAGTGTTATTGTTTTCCGAAATGCATGAAAACGGTAGGTCTGAATAATTGTTGGAGGTAATCTCACCTACTATATCGTGTATATGGTGTTCAAATTTTGCTAAGGACCATGGAATTTAGTTTTTGTTCAGAATGTATAGAGCATGTTCAGGTGTGTTGCAAACTTCTCGTATATAGTAAAAGACCTTACATAACAGATTGCAATGAGAACCTTTACGTATAATTTCCTGGTGCACGTGCTGTCCATGGTGTACATGACTGATTCAGAAATCACTAAATGACTGTTTGTATATGTCAACACATGTCCATTGTAGGACCACATGTCCTATTTTCATATGTACATTATAACTAATCTATTTATGAACTAAGATGTTCTAATGTCATTCAAGTCCCTATTTGCCGTATGTAAAGATAAGTTAAAGATCTTTCCTACCCTCTGCTAATTCGAATAGACAACCTAGATCAAACTTCTGATTGATTCTAGATGAAAGATTCTTAGTTTGACGCAAAGTTTAATAACAAATTTAGGAAGCAGTAAAGTATACATTTTTTTCAGAATTGCATGTTGAAAAACTAAAATTTTGCACTGTCATATTCGATTGGGATGCAGGAATTGAATGGTCACAAGTTTGATAGATTTATTAACAATGATTCCCTATGTTCTTGTGATCATGAATATGAAGATGAACATCACTCTTTATTCAACTGTCATATGAATAAAAATATCCGTCATGACAACTACTTTATGCGCACTTTTACGACCTCAATACAACTTTATTTGGTAAAAATACACTGTAAAAGGATATGAATACAAAAAAATGATCAGTTAATAGATTTATATCACTCAGCAAACATTCTACATAGAAATGTATTTGATTGCATTGTTATTCGTTTTTTATAAATTATATTTCTATGTATGTATGTATTTATGTGTGTATGTATGTATGCATGTATGGATGGATGGATGGATGGAAGGTTGGATGGACGTTCCTTTTGTTTTAAATAATGTATTTTACGGTTTGTGCATTGTTCTGTTTTGAGTCATGGTGCCTCCATAAAAACATATTGTCTAAAATTTAGGACATGATAGACCCCTTGTCACTATCAACGTACTTTTTCTCCATTAATAGGTTGTAGAGAGAAAAACACATAAATTCTGAATGACGAAACTAATCTTAAAGTTTGTTAAAAGATAAATTACTTTCCAGACAAGACAAAGATGAAAACCTACCCAATGTGATAAAGATGTTTTGACTAGTTTGGTATCTAAATGAAACCCACGGGACAACTGAGAACAATATGTTCTTTCAACGTCCCGATGAGCTTGGAAAACATAATACAAGAATGGATGATTTGAAAAAATTCAATCCAGAGAAATCAGAAATCAGACCGAATCTATCACTCGTTCCGGATCTGGATAATGAGACTTTTTACTAGTCGGCATCTCTTAATATCTGTGTGCCCCTGTTATTTGTTGAATTCACTTGGCATAATCAGGTCAGGAACGTAGTCAGGTACGAGTGTTTAGGTTTGAGCAGATTGTAATGAGATTAACTTCAACATTGCTCTTTGTTATTAGATCATATAAACATATCTGAACTTCAAAAACAAAAATTATTCATAGCATTAACTTTAATGAACTTGACTCTACATTGACTGAACATAAAAAAACTTACCTGTTTAAATGTTTACAAGTTTGTATTGAATGATTATTCACAACCGATTATCATGGAAATAATTATACATGTATGTATGTATGTATGTATGTATGTATGTATGTATGTATGTATGTATGTAAGTGTGAATCTTATGTATCTGTGACCATATCACGTAATAGTCCTTTCACAATTCAATTCTTTAAGGGGAAACCCTGTTTGTTATTCCGCCTATACCTGCAAACAAGTACATGAATAAATATTGTTTGAACCACTTGAAATCCTACTTTTTTCATATCACATTAGGTGAAACCAGTCCAAACGAACTTTCAAGAGCCTGTTATCTTTCTTTCGATTTTTCTCCCTATAGTGACCTCTCCTATCTTTTGGATCGCAACATCAACATAGTTTAGGAAGCTAAAATATTGCTGTTATCAAGCTAAAAAAGAAGAGCCAAGGGACAACAAACAATAAACAACAACTTATAAATTGAGATCATTTCAATACAAATAAGTTTAATATCTGCACCTCGCATATTGGTCTTCAATATCATAATAACATCATCACAATGTCACTTTGCATTCTTTCAAGAACCAAACCTTGCCCTAAACAAGCCATGTATCCAGTCGGGCACTTACAGCGACATTGATGGCACTCACAACTGCAGTTGGGCTGTTGATGGTAGCACGACAACTGTCTCGAGTTCCACAAAAATGCAGGACGAGCCCTACTGGCAGGTGGACCTGCAGGGATACTACATCGTCTCCCACATCAGAGTCAGCAGTGACAGTGATAATTGGTGTGAGTAGTTATAAAGGCACCTTCCTACGCAAAGCTTAACTATTGCCAGTCTCGAACTGTCCAAGTTAACTTGCAACAGTTAAGCTTTGCGTAGGAAGATGTTATAAAGGAGATATACTGGTATACTGAACAAATTAGCTTTTGGTTAATGGAATCTTTAAGTTTGATGTTTAACAATATGTTAATGAATGGAAATATCTTTATTAAAGAATACCTATTATATGTCAAGATAAATCACTCAAAGAGCTAAGATTGCAATGTCCGTAAATCATTGTCTCTTGGAGTCATTTTCACCATTTTTGTGCTGATGAGTTGTCAACTTTTAACTTGTGACGATCATGCCAAAATGTCAGACAGGTGATTTCCGGGTGAGTTTTCGACAAATATACATATAATATAAATCTTTTGAGAAAATCAACATTAGTCAAAACCATTAGGATATATATATATATAGGATATATTTTCAAAAATTCATATTGTTTTTAAACATAAATCCATGCTAAATTCATTTTCTACGAATAGCCAGTTCAACTGTTTTAACATAGAAAAGAATCAACATACTGTTTTGTTAAGACCGATTTCAAATAAAATTATTAACCTTATGTTAAGGTTTATCTTTTAAAAATAGTTTGTGCATTACCACGTGGGTGTTGTTATAAATTAGCATTAATCTGAAAAGGATGCAACTTCTGTAGGTGTTTAGTTTGTCTATTTATAAAAATCAAACTGACGTGATGATGACGACAAAATTGTTTCCTGAATACATGAAATATTTCATCCTAAATGAACTATCATTGACAGGAATCTCGATTACCTATAGAACTTCTTTTGAAATAACCAGATAGACATGAACACGTCAATTATAGAACCATTTGTCGTATCAAATCACTCAGACTTTGTCATTTTAAATTTTGACAGAGATTGCAAAATATTTTTTCCAAAATAATTGATCAAACTATGAGACAAATGCTATTGGCTTTAGAATTAAATTTATGAATGGATATATCAGATAATTTAAATATTTTTACTTACATAATCTATACAAAAATGATTGATAATGCTCTTTTCCGCCAGTTTTGTGTCCAATTCAAGAACAATGTTGATCTGTTACTCACAACAATCTGAACAAATAACTTTCCCCTCTTGTGAGTCCGAATAAAGGAACAATAATTATATTGAAGCAATGTATGTGTTTTAATCAAAACTAACGTTATTTAACTGTCAATTAATGTAAAAAGAAAATATTAGTTTATTCTCAAAATGTTTTGAACGATTAGCAAAACAACTAATGATAATGTTGTGAATAACAGATTGCAAACCTGAAAAAGTGATGCGTGTTTGCAATTGCAAAGATCGCAACAACAATTTTGAATCACTATGTTTAATTTTTGCGTTTTCAAAGTCATTCGAACATGAAATTAACATTATGAGAGTGTAGTCATCATTGAATAAAGCAATCGAAATAAATATTATTCTTAGCAACAACCAATTATTATTATTCCTCATATACAAATAGCTATGTTGGCAACAACAACAAAACATCTACTCTTTATCTATGTTTTGAAATAGATTTTATTATTAACATATTCATACCAAAATAGATCAATCAGGATAGTTCATACTCTTCACTGAGATATTTTCACTTTCACTTGTTAAGGCAACTAAAGACAAATATCAATTTTTTTTATAAGCAAGTTGATTAATTATTTATTTCACCTAAAATAGATATAAAACCTACTTTTCAATTTGAATCAATTCAAGGAAATAAATAGGCATTTTATAACAGAAACATTAGAAAGTGCATTACCTTCTTTTTCAATTTTTTCACTTTCGGAAAGGTCACAAAAGGATCTTTGCAGAGAGCGTGTGTCAAAGTGAAAACAATTAATTTCACAACTTTTCAACTTGATTTTTTTCAACAATGTCTGAAATATTCTTTATTCTGAGGATATATATGAAATATTCTTTACATTTGAGGATCAGAGTCTAGATATTTCTAAAGTATTTCCTCTTATTTCTTGGTAATGGTTCCTAAATGATACCAACAACATCACTTCTTTCTGATTATTTCTGAATAAGATATATGAATTTGTTTACATATGATTAATATATAGTTCAAACACATAATTGATAATTGCAAAATATTCAATGGTAAGTTAACGTAATGGATAGATGAGATGAGCATCACGAATTTCATACAGCACCTAATTAAGCTTTAGTTTCAGGAGAGACAGTGGAATGTACTGTCTGTTGTGCACAACATGAGCTCAAACTCAATTATGGAAGTCTTACCAATGAGTATTTTCTAACCTAATCTTTCAGTGGAATGAGTAGACATTCAAAAATTACTTATTGTACTTGAATATAATTTGCTTACTGAAATAAAGTAGTCGAGCAACAGTTTGGTGTTCCACATTTTACGCCTCAATCCAAATGCAGTAATGTTACGATATTAAATGCAGGATTAAGCTTATTAATAAGGCTGAATTTCTTTAAAACTTAATCAAAGTCGCCCGTAAATGATAAATGAAAACTAAAACAACCGACATGCAACTAGTTATATGTTTTACTTAAATGGGTTGCCAAAATGACCAGATTTGATGCAAATATTATTCTTTATAGAAAAAGAATATGTATATTACATGAGTTATAAATCGACATGCTAGACAGGAAATGGAGAATAACTGTACCATGACCTATGTTAGTATTAAAACCCTGTGGCGTTGTGAACAATGTTTTGATAAATGACACACTCGGGATGACAGGATGTTTCTAGGTCATTCCTTCTGGAACAGACTCAACGTACATGTATATGTGATCCGATTACAGTTACGATGATAAATATTATCTTGTCTTGTCCTGACTAAAGACTTCGATAACCACCTAAGTAAAGACGCATTAGCTACACTCATGAACTCGATAATAACTGTAACAGCGAGGGCACCCCCCCCCCCCCATTTTATTGATAATTTGGATTGTTGAATAGCAAAGTAGTCGCTCAAGAGGGTACATTGAAATGACATGCAAAAGAAATGTAAGATGTTTTAGATAATAACTTCTTATGTCAAAATTTGACGTTTTGTAGTAAAAGCCTACTCCTTTTTTTAAAATGGAAATTTTATATTCGTTATTTAAAGTATGATTTGCTTTTTATTATTGCTGTTTGTTTTCAGCTGTTTCAATCAACAACGCAAAGATTGCAATTACCAGTTATGATATCGTCTGCAATAGGAACAGGATCATTGTGTGTGGACAATGGCCATGCACTGACCACCGTGACCAGACACTTGTATTCACGTGCACTGACATCAAGCCTGTAAGATACATAAGGATCTGGAGGGAGCAAGCTGGTTTCCTCGTCATCAGAGAAGTGGAAGTAAGAGGTCAACCCGGGAAAACACTTGGTATGAACAGCTTCATAACTATCTTTTTTTTGCTTGTCAGTAATATGCATGACAAGCTTTGCTTATCAAAGCGTAACATTAATGTGTTTATCAATTAATAAAATTTTATTTAAAGTATATTATTCTTTTCTTAACAAATACCATGTTGACCTCATTGAGTGTGAAAGAAAAGGAAGTTTACATTACCATCTGCAAAATGTTTTTCTCTATTAATTCGGATTCATTTCAGAAATTACGTTTGACTAATTGACGAGCACTACTGTCTAGTTTTAGATCAACAACACGACTCTGTGGCTTCATAGTGTCACATTTAAACAATCAGCATTTAAATGATATTTTCTGTACTTGTTGATATTTCTTGATTAAAATCAGATCATAGATAGAGTATGACACATGTGAACCCAACAACCATCGGAGTGTCAACAGTGTGTCGTGTCTTTCTAGGAATGAAGTTTGAAAGAACCAGCTCTGGAAAACTGTCGACCCCAGTATCAATCTTCAGTGTCTCATACAAAGCTGACTGTACCATTGCATGTTATGAATCGCAACCCTGCCTAGCATTCAGCCATAGTGCGTCCCAGTCTCCGAACTGTATCCTAGCTACTGACCTCGCCATCACACCAGACGAGGTTTGGGATACCTTCCATGTTAAAGACTGCTTCAAGATGGACGTTTGTTGATGTTATTGCCTGTACAGAGCAGATTCGTCAACTTTGCTTGAGTTTCATTCCCGATTTGAATAAAATTTCTCACAAAAACTTTATTTGATATTGCTGTATGCAATATATTTTAGATATTACGAAACTGTTACGATATTGATTAAATTAGACATAAAACATAAAAGTCATTGATGCTTTGAAGAATATCTGTTATTGAAATAGAACAACCCATAGACCGCATTTAAAGGTATATCAAGTCAGTTTTATATGTTCGCGGAAGAGATTTTTTTTGTTATTTAGAGAAATGATTCGGAACTATCTGAGTCGTTGCGGCTCAACCAAATGATTGAAAATTTAGCAAACTGTCAACCCAAAATACATATCTGTAAGATATATAAAGTGATGAGTAATTAAAAAGCTTGAGAAAAAAGTCGGGAAAACTATTTTCAGATATTAAGGCTTTTCTGAAAATGTTGAACCATCTTTTGGAACGAAATAATTCAAGAAATCAGATTAGCCACTTAGTTCTCATCAATTATAGTTGTATTCGTCTCTGACATTTGTATGGGGTTATCAATCTGTTTTTAAATTGGTAACAATTGTGAATTAGATTGGGGTGTAATAATTTAAATTTCATTTTCATTGATAAAAATTAAAGGCCAGATTTAAATTATGTTTTTGAAAAACGACCCCTCTGTATCTATCTCTTATAAAGTTGCTTTTGGTGTCATTCTCGCATTGAAACTATTGATAATACTCAAGAGTTTCCTTGCTAGAAATAAGACAAATCATGCTTATGGAAGAAACTATTGCAACCTAAATGGAATAATACATTCGAATTGCATTAAAATGGGTAGTATAAATAAACTGGCATGTCGAGCTGAGAAGTTTGCCAGGTCTGCTCAAGGCACTATATGTATATGTCAACCAATTTTCCATAATAAACAGGTGAAATATTCAGATTGATATATTTTGAAGGTCGAATCAATACTTCTTACGATCTGTCAATCTATCTGTTACCACAGCGAGTAATGGCGGCTATAAATCTTACGATCATTATATACTGTATGTAGGTCAGGTAGAAAGTAGGTTGATGTTTAATTTCCTCGTTTTTGTTGAATTATCTATTATCAAAAGGTTTCAAAAGTCACGAGATCTCATTAGTTTCCTTTAAGGGAAAGTTCTTTCTATTTGTACTATTGAGCAAGTTAAACCTACGAGTAACACAACATGTAAGACTCTCTTAGCTCCCATTTATTATAGTGATAACGCATAACATTGCAATGTTTGGTCTGGAGTTTATTTTGACTACCAAACTAGCCCTACCAACTTTCCTCAGGCACGAAGCAATGCTTTTGCGGGGAATTGATTTGACCTACGATATACGTCATATTGAATTGTACATTCTTGTATTAAGTTTTTGTGAGGTATGACTCTTAGGCAGTGTTTTTCAATATTGGCGGAATGCCAACAAAGTTAAACAAATGCATGTATGTATTGGCTACGTTGGTCCCCGATGCCCAGTAAGCTCGTATTTAACAAATCTTTGAATATCACTTTCACATAGTTCATGATAATATCCCGTTGTAAATAATTGTTGTGCAAATGAATTGATTCAACAGTCTACAGTTCCATAAATCCTTGATGATCACTTTGTTATGTAAACTGTATTTGAAATACAAATAATTTCCCGACTCACGTGTACGTCTATTTAATAGATTCTTCTACGACTGAGAGTGGTATTCATTACCTTTAAACCTGTATTTATAAAGCTGAATATTTGTATGTATGTATAAGTAACTCACTGACAAAAGTTATGAATATTCAATACATACAATACGTTTCTGTATATTTCAACAAATTATTAAAATGGAATTCATTTTTCACTTGTTAACGTTCAAGTATTTAGTTTAGGTAGTTGATGTTTTTGTGACACTTATTTCGGCGACATAACAGTGACATAACAGTTTTTATGAACAAACAGTTCGAAACTGGCATTCTGCCTAGATCAGATGACTTTTGTCTGAAGGGCGTTTCAGATAACTTGATATGATAGATTATCAGTTAGACTCAGTCGGTGTTCAGGTCTTAAATATCTTGCCACTTGAACAAGCGACGTTAAATTGACAAACTTCAAAAGGTCGGTTTTGTTTCGAAACCAGACAATTACATACTCATATCTAATCGACTTCACGTCTGCATAAATAACTTTGAGATAACTCAAGAGATTTGCATTGTCATTGGCAGAAGTAATAGTATTAGTTCAAGAATCAAGCCCAAGTCAAAGGTCAATCGGACGGCTTAAGTACAAGGGTCATGTAAGATCTACCTCCTTCGTAGCTCAGTGGAGCAACATTATGATCTTATGATAATGAGATTGTGCAACAACGTTGGTGCTTGGTTAATAGGCTCCGGCAATCCATCTGTAATAAACCTTATATGGTTATTAACTTTGTAAATTATCAGCCAATAATTGACATAGACATGCAGATATATGAAATCATGTGTCATGACTAACAATTCTGAAAAGGTTTTGGAAAATTGATAAAAATTTAAGAAATTATCAATTAACAATCACACATGAAGGGAGATTTTTAATAATGTTTAAGAAAGATATCATCCAATTTAACAATTGAGTAGCGCCTCAAACACGCTATGAAAATACTTCCCGACAGTTTTGTGTTTGTATTAAAACAGTTTCCTTCTTGAAATATTACAAATGTGTTCTTTTTGGCCTGACATTTTAATCTGCAAAATACCGTTGAGGAATGTCCAATATCTATTCAGTAGTGAAAAAGGCCTTGAATGACAAAGATTGTAAAATCAAAAAATCATTTCGTCAGTTGCAGATAATATAGCTTGACTATGTCAACTGCTTGTTTCGTTTTATTTGCTGATCAGTGTAGTGTTAAGACAGTGTGTGAGATACATCTAGTTTTCGGAGTCGAACTTGCTTCTAAGTTTCATGCGTGATGTCTCTTCTTACTAAATATCTTAGGTCTCTTTTACTGTTTACTGAATGCATGCTATACGAAGTTAAACGATATACATATATTCATCTATACAAATACGATAGAGCTCTTATTTATATAAATTTCTGCTCAAATATAAACTCTATTGATAAAGTTTTTTTGTGTTCAAATCTTCAAAACATACAAGTGAACAAATACACTTACAGACATAAGATGTCGAAGCACAAACGTAAATTTTTGACATAAATATAAAACTTACATACATATCGGAAAAGTGGCTATTAACTTTTCAAGTTACTTTGAATCTTATTTGATTGACCTGATGAAAACAATAAGATTTGTTTTTCCCCATTCCTTCCATTATTACAACATTTTGAAAGAGACTACTGTTGAAAATACATTTTGAAAATAGGACACACAAAACCGAAATAACGGTCTTGATAAAGGTTGTCCTATATATTACGTCATACAATGTAAACATAGCTTTTTGTTAGTCAAGTCACGAGGTAGGCCTCGTGCACAGTGTCAAATGACAGTGCAGATTAGTAGTGCACATTTATTTGCTGTCATGGTTCATGTTTACAAACAGACACAGCCTTCTATACAATCAATGCAATTTGTGTGCAGGGCTCGAACCAGTTTGACAAGGTCTTATCTATTGATACATGATCATCAATGTGTATATGCGTCTTTGCAAGCGCAATTGAAATGTGTTGGTAAAAGGTTTATGGTGGCAAACGCAGAACATTGGCGACGGTTCTCATGTGATCGCTAGCTAAGTAGAAGAATCAGCTATGATTCTTTCAACACGACTGCTGCTCATTTTAAAGTTTAAAGCGCCGTGTATACGCCATATGTGAGTATAACAAAAAGGTGAGGAAAATCTTATTCGTATATCACCAATAGAAAAACCAATAATACTTTAAAAAAAAATCATTTAAGGGTACTTACACATGTATGTTATTCTTCTATTTTAATAAGTATCAAATGTATGTCAACTCTCAGTTTCAGATTGTTGTGATGGTTCCTTTATCCATTTTTCTTGTCTGTGAGTAAATACAAGTTATTTATTACTAGTGTTTATAAATATGTTATGGATAATTACAATATTCAAGAAATGATTTAAGAAAGAGTCATTCATTTTTATTTTCCATGGTAAGTTTAACGTTTTACCCACCCTATAACTCATTAATTTATACATCATTCAGGTAAATCATTAAAATAAAAAAGTATCAATAAGGAATATTATCATATTGTTTAAATGTAAATTAAGTAAATCACACAAGGACGTCAATATCTGACTCAAAATACTAATATTTCTTCTAAAACAAATTGTTTTTCTTTTTAAGTTTGCCTGGTGGGGCCTACGTATGGTGTATGTGACGTCAATTGCTCACAATGTGAAGCAGATGACTGTGTGGCATGTAACTATGGTAACTGGGGACACACTTGCAATCATAAGTGCATCAACTGCTGGTTTGGTGGGTGTGAGAAGGAAACTGGACGTTGTTTCCAGTGTGAACCTGGCTATTTTGGTGCACATTGTGACAAACACTGTCCTGAGAACTGCTGGTCCTCAATCTACGAAGATAGGGCTGATTGTAACCGTCACACTGGGGAGTGTCTGGAAGCCTGTAATGTTGGATGGTGGGGTGATCAGTGCCTGAACAAATGCGGTGCAGGATGTCAGGGAGCGTGTTACAAACAAGATGGAGCTTGCGTTTCTGACTGTAAGAAAGGACTATTTGGGCGATTTTGCAACATTTCGTGTTCTCATGGATGTGCCCAAGACTCCTGCGACTGGTTCACTGGGACCTGTCATGGTGGATGTAAATGTGGATACACAGGCGAGAAGTGTGTAGATACATGTAGTCGCCACTGTAACACTCCCTGTAATTTCGATGATGAAAGTCAATGTCTGACTTGTGTTAACATCTGTAAAGGAAACTGCCGGGCAGGAAAATGTTACCAGAATGGCTTTTGTGTTGATGGATGTCAAGTGGGCTTCTTTGGTGAACAATGTCGTCAAACATGTCCGTCAGATTGTTCTGATTGTGAGATGGATACAGGCTGTTCTTCGTGTTTTGATGAAAATCAAATCAAATCTTGTTATCACTTATCCAATGAAGTCATCGAAGGTGTCCAGAAAGGAGACGAAATCATAGAACCTCCATTAGAAGCAGGAACTCAGCTGTCTGGAGGTAATCGTTTTCCCCCTACTAAAATTCATTAACATGTTAATAGACATGTCAACAGCACTGTTTTAAAGATCAACTGTTATGGGTCACTTGGCAAGACAACATTGAAGTCTATCAAATAGTGAAATATTTCCAAGATTATTTTTTAAGTGTTAGTATTTGAATGATCATTCTGAAATATACTTGATAATAGCTAAAATACTGTATTCCGAAACGGTATAATAAAAATGAGTTTTCAATTTTCTTATCCCACCTATTTTTTACTTTTCAGATGGCCAGATGACAAGAACGTCTATTCTCCTGTTCATCACTTGTCTAATTTTTGGCCAATCGCTCTGTTTACCATATTGCCTTTAAGGCACTGTTGGGCTATTCATTGATGTCTACCTGGAGTTTGATCGCTCTTGAAATGAAGTAGCATCTAAGAACGGATCTCCCTGAGTTGAGAAATCAAGATTATTTTATCAAATGTTAACAGACGCACGTTCAACCCATTACTAACATACCTACCCAATCATCGGTGTAGAATGTAAGTCACTTTTCCACAAAATCATATTGTGTCTTTCATTACAGCACTGTTTCATTCCGATTGCAACGCATTGAACTGGTCAACACATCCAGGCGCAACATCGAATTTTTGCTCAGAAACACCTTGAACTAAAAACCAGCCCCAAAATATAGGCCCAAGCGCACACCTAACAAAAGTGACCAAAAACTTACACAAGCTATCACTTGATAATTTGCGACCGGCATGAAACAGAGTTGTAGTTAAAGACACAATATTATTTTGTATAAAGTGACTTACATTGTACATTATATAAACAAAGAGAACATCAAGAATATAAGATGGGGCGTGATAGCGCATTGGTTAGCTCTTCCGGCTTCGGGTCATGAGGTATGTGGTTCGAATCCACAAGGGGCTCGGTAACTTTGTCGGCAGTAGAGAACTCTTCTACACGCAGTAAGGTTAGGATGCAATGCTACACTGAAATCCAGTACCACCCATGGTTCGCTAGTTCCAGCCAGTACTCAGGTTTCACCACAATGCATAGACGGACTTGTGTTGTGGGCTTTTTCCCTGCCATAATACTAGCAACTGAGATAGAAGTGTAATACCATTGAAAGCGCAGTTAAACCCAAAATCGCCACACCTCTAGAATATAATGTGATTCTAATTGAAAAGTGAAATGTGATTGGACATTCTTCAAATTTTAGATCAAA
Source organism: Phorcus lineatus (assembly GCA_921293015.1). Taxonomy (NCBI): domain Eukaryota; kingdom Metazoa; phylum Mollusca; class Gastropoda; order Trochida; family Trochidae; genus Phorcus; species Phorcus lineatus. The sequence goes on from OV121083.1 coordinate 52,516,421, forward strand.
CAATCACAACAAATAATTAAAGAAATATGATCCTTAATACTCGATACTACTCAATAAATTCCACAAGCTGAAGTTGTATATCAAGTCAGTGTGATTAGTTTAGTTTATACCTCCCTAATAGATATGAAGCAATGAACTTGTTCTGGACCAGAATATCGGCAGCTGATGATTTAGAATCTTATCAAATTATTACTAATGAATAACATTTACACAATATTGCAGATGCATACACGAACAACTTTGTTTTGTATAATTTTGCTTTGATTTTACATTTCTTAAAGTTTGAGTGTTTTATGTTCTTGATACATTAGAAATACTGTTTGTACTGGCTTGACTAACTTTACAATTTGTGCTGATTTGCCCGGTACATTTTTCACTGGCACATACTTACGTGCACAGATTTGTCGGTTGCATTGTTTTATTTATATTTGAATCTAGTTAGTAACATGATGCCTTATGTAATGCACTTGATATGTGTCTTTGTAGGGAAGATCTTTTCCTTTACAATCTTATCTACAAGCACAGTTGTAGGGCGAGTGGTGTGACCAACAAAATATTGCATTGCTTTGCTGCACATTCTCAAAGTGAATGTTTGTAATATATAAATCAGTGCCCATTTAGAAAACTGAATATCTTCAGAGTTAAAAATGTACTAGGCTTTATCAATATGGGGTATATGTCAGGGGTACGACTAATAACGATTCAGAAAAAGTTCACCAAATATTTTGTTTATGTCTTGTCTAACACATATAAGAAATATTTATCTCTTAAACTAATGTTCTGATGAAAGATCATTAAAATATTAAGAAGTGTACCTGTGTGTTGGTTAGATATTAAAAAAAATTAGTTGTTACTCATATTTTCAATGTTGTGATGTTCATTGTGTCAAAATAATCTCTTTTTGAAAATAAAAAAGTATTTTCCCATCTTTTACTGTATCGTCCTCTTTCACTTTTTAACATGGGAATCGGTTTTGAATAATCATTCAATACAAACTTGTAAACATTTAACATGTAAGTTTTCTTATATTCAGTCTAGAAAGTAGAAAGTCAAGTTCATTAAAGGTAATGTTATGAATAATTTTTGTTTTGAAGTTCAGATATGTTTATATGGCCTAATAACAAAGACCAATGTCGTTTGAAGTTAATCTCATTACAATCTGCTCAAACCTAAACAATCGTACCTGACTACGTTCCTGACTATGCCAAGTGACATTTCACCTCCATGATTTCAACAAATAAGAGGGGAATACAGATATTAAAGGATGCCGACTATTTCCGAGCCTCATCACTGATTTGCCGAAGTATAAAGTCATTATTCAGATCCGGAACGAGTGATAGATTCTGTCTGATTTCTGATTTCTCTGGATTGATTTCTTTCAAATCATCCAGTTTTGTATTATTTTTTCAATTGTATGTCTATAAATATATGTTCCCCTGAAAAAAGTTATTATCACATATTTTCCAGGAGAATTGTGCAGCTATTTAAGATAAACAATGTGTAAACTTTACTTATTTGATGATTCTAATAACAACAAATACATCTTTTCCGTCCCTCAATAAATTTATAAACTCAATCTTCTTATTTGAAAGGTTTGCAATGCCAACTTCTTTGTAACCTGATCAAACAGGATACTTCCATGGGCGCGGCCATTTCGATGATATCGCAAATGATACGGCATTGCCGACTGGCCATAGTATGAGAGGTAACTGGAGATAACTAAAGTCGCCAGGGAGGGCGTTGGTAGCTAGCACAGGAAAGTCTTATGTCGGCAGCAAGATTTAACTTGGACAGTTCGAGACTGGCAATAGTTAAGCTTTGCGTAGGAAGATGTTATAACAGAGCTATACTGGTTTACTTGACAAATTAGCTTTTGGTTATTAGAATCTTCAAGTTTCATGTTTAACAATATGTTGATTATTGGAAATATCTTTATAAAGGAGAATGCCTATAATATTTCAAGATAAATCAATCAAAGAGCTAAGATTACAATGTCCGTAAATCATTGTGCCTTGGAGTTTTCATCATTTTAGTAGAACTGCTGATGTATTGTCAACTTTTAACTTGTGACGATCATGCCAAAATGTCAGACAGTTGATTTTCGGTTGAGTTTTCGACAAATGGTTATGACTAATATGGATTTCTGCAAAAGAATCATATATATAAATGGATATATCAGATAATTAAACATTGTTGATCTTTTACTCATATCAATCTAAACAAAGAACTTTCACCTCTTGTGAGTCAGAAGAAAGGAACAATAATTGAAGCAATGTATGTGGTTTAATCAAAACAGACGTCATTTTACTGTCAATTATTGTAAACCGGAATTATTAGTTTATTCTCAAAAGGTTTTCAACGATTAGCAAAACAAGTAATGATAATGTTGTGAATAACAGATTGCAAACAAAGATTTCTCGCCCCTGAAAATGCGATGTGTGTTTTCAATTACAACGATCACAGAACACATTGAATCACTATGTTTTTCGTTTTCAAAGTCATTTTAACATGAAGTTATATTTCAAAATTAACATTATGAGAGTGTAATCATCATCGAATAATAAGCAATCTAAATAAATATTATTCTTAGCTAACCAATTATTAATATTTTTCATATACAAATAGCTTTGTTGTCAACGACACCACAACATCTACTCTTTTAAAATTGATTTTGATGTTAATATATTAATACCAAAATAGATCAATCAGGATAATTCATACTCTTCACTGAGATATTTTCACTTTTACTTGTTAAGACAACTAAAGACAAATATTAATTTTTTTAAATAAGCATTTTGATTAATTATTTATGACACTTCAAATAGATATAATACTGCATTTCAATTTTATTCATATTAAGGAAATAAATAAGCGTTTTATAATAGGAATGTTTTTTAAAAATTATTTCACTTTCGGAAAGTCAAAAGTGAATTTCACAACTTTTCAACTTGATTTTTTTTCATCAATGTCTTAAATATTCTTTATGTTTGAGGATCATTCAAATATTCAATGTTAAGTTAACGTAATAGAAGCTTTAGTTGAAGGAAAGACTGTAGAACGCACTCTCTGTTGTGCACTATATAAGCTCAAACTCAACTAAAAACTAGACCCTTTACATCAGAAATATACAAAACCTATTACCTATAAAATATATACAAGGGGAAATCAGTGTAGACATCACACAAAAAAGTACCTCGGCTGACCTATAGTCAACGGAGAGATACCGGGTTCGAAGCCAACTTACGCTCTTCTTGAATCTTATATTTCTTTCTTGTTGAACTTTCTAAATTTTACAGGTCCATTTGGTCGTTCACATTGAACATCTCATAACCGAATCAGGTGTTCAGTAACTGAAATGATGTTAAAAAACAAGTTAAACCCCAAATCATCTACTCACTCATAACTGACCAAGGTAGTTATGAGATAACCAACCTGCGCACGTGGTGGTTATGGCACATAACCATCAAATAAAACAAAGGAAATAACTTCCAAAGGGGTGTAATAGAGAATAACTGTAACATGAACTATGTTAGTATTAAAACCCTGTGGCGTTGTGAACGATGTTTTGATAAATGACACATGCACTCGGGATGACAGGATGTTCCCAGGTCATTCCTTCTGGAACAGACTCAACGTACATGTATCTGTGATACGATTACAGTTACGATGATAAATATTATCCTGTAAAGTCTTGAATAAGGACTACAATAACCTCCGGAGTAAAGACGCATTAGCTACGCTCATGAACTCGATAATAACTGTTTTCCCTCTTTATTGATATTTTGGACTGTTGAATAGTGAAATAGTCGCTCAAGTGTAAGGAGGGCACATTAAAATAGCCAAACACTGACCAGCGTGACCAGACACTTGTATTCACGTGCACTGACGTGAAGCCTGTAAGATACATAAGGATCTGGACGGAGCAAAATGATTTCTCGTCATCATAGAAGTAGAAATGAGAGGTCAACCCGGGAAAACGCTTGGTGTGAACAACTTCATCACTATCTTTTTCTTTGCTTGTCAGCAATATGCATGACAAGCTTTGCATATCTGGATACTTTTGGGAACTAGGAGTTCAAAGCGTTACATATACGGGTTTATCAATTTATTAAATTTTATTTATTATATATTATTCTTTCCTTAACAAATACCATGTTGACCTAATTGAGTGTGGAAGAAAAGGACGTTTACATTATTATCTGCAAAATGTTTTTCTATATTAATTCAGATTAATTTCCAAAATTACATTTATCTAATTGACGAGCACTTCTGTCTAGTGTTAGATCAACAACGCGACTCTATGTCACATCTAAACTATCAGCATTAATATGATATTTCCCGTACTTGTTGATATTTCTTGATTAAAATGAGATCATAGATAGAGTATGGCATATGTGAACCCAACAACCATCGGAGTGTCAACAGTGTTTCGTGTCTTTGTAGGAATGAGTTTTGAAAGAACCAGCTCTGGAAAACTGTCGACCCAGTATCAACCTTCAGTGTCTCATACAAAGCTGACTGTACCATTGCATGTTATGAATCGCAACCCTGCCTAGCATTCAGCCATAGTGCGTCCCAGTCTCCGAACTGTATCCTAGCTACTGACCTCGCCATCACACCAGACGAGGTTTGGGATACCTTCCATGTTAAAGACTGCTTCAAGATGGACGTCTGTTGATGTTATTGCCTGTACAGAGCAGATTCGTCGACTCTGCTTGACTTTCAATCCTGAATTGAATTTCATTTCTTACGAAAACGTTATTAGATATTGCCGTATGCAATATATTTTAAATATTACGAAACAGTTACGATACTGATAAGCTCTGAAAAAATAAAAGTCATTGATGCTTTGAAGAATATCTGTTATTGAAATAGAACAACGCATAGGCCGCATTTAAAGGTCTATCAAGTCAGTTTTATATGTTCGCGGAAGAGATTTTTTTGTTATTTAGAGAAGTGATTTGGAACTATCTGAGTCGCTGCGGCTCAACCAAATGATCGAAAATTTAGCACACTGTTAACCCAAAATGCATATATATAAGATATATAAGGTAATGAGTAATTAAAAAACTTGGGTAAAAAGTCGGGAAAACTATTTTCAGATATTAAGGCTTTTCTGAAAATGTTGAACCATCTTTTGGAACGAAATAATTCTCATCAATTATAGTTGTATTCGTCTCTGACATTTGTATGGGGTTATCATCCTGTTCTTAAATTCGGTAACACTTGTGGATTAGATTGGGGTGTAATAATTTAAATTTCATTTTCATTGATAAAGATTAAAGGCCAAATTTAAATTATGTTTTTGAAAAAAAACCCCTCTGTATCTATCTCTTATAAAGTTGCTTTTGGTGTCATTCTAGCATTGAAACTATTGATAATACTCAAGAGTTTCCTTGCTAGAAATAAGTCAAATCATGTTTATGGAAGAAACTATTGCAACCTAAATGGAATAATTCATTCAAATTGCATTAAAATGGGTATAAATAAACTGGCATGTCGAGCTGAGAAGTTTGCCATGTCTGCTCAAGGCACTTCAAGGTATACGTCAACCAATTTTCCATAATAAACAGGTGAAATATTCAGATTGATATATTTTGAAGGTCGAATCGATACTTCTTACGATCTGTCAATCTATCTGTTACCACAGCGAGTAATGGCGGCTATAAGTCTTACGACCATTATATACTGTATATATGTCAGGTAGAAAGTAGGTTGATGATTAATTTCCTCGTTTTTATTTAATTATCTATTATCAAAAGCTTTCAAAAGTCACGAAATCTCATTGGTTTCTGTTAAGGGAAAGTTCTTTCTATTTGTAGTATTGCGAAAGTTAAACCTACGAGTAACACAACTTGAAAGACTCTCTTAGCTCCATTTGTTATAGTGATAACGCATAACATTGCAATGTTTGGTCTGGAGTTTATTTTGACTACCGAATTAGCCATACCAACTTTTCACAAGCACGAAGCAATGCTGTTGTGGGGTATTGATTTGACCTACGATATACGTCATATTGAATTGTACATTCGTGTAGTAAGTTTTTGTGAGGTATGACTCTTAGGCAGTGTATTTCAATATTGGCGGAATGCCAACAAAGTTAAACAAATGTATGTATGTATTGGCAGGATCATTTCCCGCTGTAAACATTTGTTGTGCAAATGAATTGATTCAACAGTCTACAATTCCTTGATGATCACTATGTTATGTAAACTGTATTTGAAATACAAATAATTTCCCGACAAACTTGTACGTGTATTTAATCCGGCGATTCTTCTACGACTGAGAGTCGTATTCATTTCCTTTAAACCTGTATCTATAAACCTAAATGTTTGTATGTATATATAAGTAACTCACTGACAAAAATTATGAATATTCATACATACAATACATTTTTGTATATTTCAGCAAATTATTAAAACGGTATTCATCTTTCACTTGTATTCGTTTAGGTTTTTTGTTTGGGTAGTTGATAGGGTCATGACCGTGTATGTAATAATTGCAACATGTTTTGTGACACGATTCTGGTTGAAGGAGAACCAATTATCGATGAATGCAAATTGTGCAATCATACTTCGTGACATGACAGTCTATATGAACAAACAGTTCGAAACTGGCATTCTGCCTAGATCAGATGACTCTTGTGTGAAGGGCGTTTCAGATAACTTGATATGATAGATTATCAGTTAGACTCCGTCGGTGATCAGGTCTTAAATATCTTGACACTTGAACCAGCGACGATGAATTGGCAAACTCCATTGTCATTGACCCCAAAAGGTCGGTTTTATTTCGAAACCAGACAATTATATTCAAATATGTAATCGGCTTCACGTCTGCATTAATAACTTTGATATTGCACATATTGGAAATACTTATGCGACTATGAAAAATCATTTGACCGCCAAAGACAGGTTTTATTACTCAATTTGTCATCGGTAATTGATGTCTAAAAATGATATAAAATACAAAAATCTTTATAATGCTCTTTGGAACATCAAAAGTTTATATGAGACATGTCATTGTATCCAGGAGATCACATGTCTCTCTAAATTGGTAGAAGTAATCTGTTTCAGGCCAATTAGATCAAGAATCAGGCCATGTCAAGTTCAATCGGACGGCTTGAGTAAAAGGGTCATGTAAGATCTACCTTTTTTTATGTTTTTTATTTTATGTTATAATGAGATTGTGCAACAACGTTGGTGCTTGGATAATAGGCTCCAGCAATATATCTGAAATAAACCATGTTTGGTTATTTACTTTGTAACTTATCAGCCAATAGTTGACATAGACATGCAGAAATATGAAATCATGTGTCATGACTAACAAATCCGAAAAGGTTTGGGAAAATTGATAAAAATGTAAATAAATTTCAATTAACAATCACACATAAAGGGCGATTTTTAATCATTTTAAAAAAAATATATCATCCAATTTAACAATTGAGTAGCGCCAATTATCTTAAAGTCTATCATGTTAAACAGAAACGATACGAAAATATTTCCCGACAGTTTTGTGTTTGTAATAAAACAGTTTCCTTCTTTATAATCTTGAAAACATTACAAATGTGTTCTTTTCGGCCTGACATATTAATCTGCAAAATAATATTGAGCAATGTCAAATATGTGTTCAGTAGTGAAAAAGAGCTTGAATGATATAGCATGTAAAATAAAAAAAATCATTTTATTTTCCTTAGTTGCAGATAATATAGCTTAACTATGTCAACTGCTTGTTTCGTTTTATTTGCTGATCAGTGTAGTGTTAAGACAGTGGGTGAGATACATTTAGTTTCCGAAGTCGAACTTGCTTCTAAGTTTCATTCGTGAGTTTCTACTTACTAAAAATCTTAGGTCTCTTTTCTGTTTACTGAATGCATGCTATACGAAGTAAAACGATATACGTATATTCATCTATACAAATACGTTAGAGCTCTTATTTATATAAAAAAAATTCGATGTAATATTCTGCTTAAATATAAACTCCATAAATAAAGCGTTTTTTGTGTTCAAACCTTCAAAACATAGTAGTGAACAAATACAGACATGAATTACATAACTATCGGTCTTATTTGATTGAAAAGATGAAAACAAAAAGATCCCCCCCCCATTCCTTTCACTACAACAACATTTTGAAAGAGACTACTGTTCATTTTGAAAATAGGACATACAAAACCCAAATAACGCTATTGATAGTGGTTGCCCTATAAATGACGTAAAACAATGTAAACAGCTTTTTATCAGTCAAGTCACGAGGTAGGCCTCGTGCAGTGTCAAAGATTAGTGGTGCACACCTATTTGCTGTCATGGTTGATGTTCTATATAATCAATGCAATTTGTGTGCAGGGCTCGAACCAGTTTGACAGTCTTATCTACTAATATATAATAATCAATGTGGATCTGCGTCTTTGAAAGGCTTTAGCGCAATTGAAATGTGTTTGATATTGGCCACGGCGTATGGTGACAGGACATTGGCGACAGTAGTTGTGTGATCGCTAGCTAAGAAGAAGAATCAGCTGTGATTCATTCAACACTACTGCTGCTCACTTTAAAGTTTAAAGCGCCTTGAGTGAGTATAGCAAAAATGTGAAGAAGATCTTATCCTTATATCACCAATATAAAAACCAATACTACTTCTTTTTAAAATAATTTTAGGGTACTTACACATGTATGTTATACTTCGATTTGAATAAGTTTCAAATGTATTTGAATGAATTTATGTATTCAAATATATTTTTCTACTCCCAGTTTCAGATGGTTGTGATGGATCCTTTATCCATTATATTTACTAGTGTTCGTAAGTATGTCATGGATAAGTACAATATTTCAGAAATTATTTAAGAAAGAGTCAATCATTTTTATTTTCGATGTTAAGTATCACGTTTTACCCACCCTATAACTCATTAATGTATACATCATTCAGGTAAATCATTAAAATAAAAAAGTATCAATAAGGAATATTATCATATTGTTTAAATGCCAAATAAGTAAATCATATAAGGAAGTCAATATCTGACTCAAAATACTAATACTTCTTCTAAAACAAATGGTTTTTCTTTTTAAGTTTGCCTGGGCCATACGTATGGTGTATGTGACGTCAATTGCTCACAATGTGAAGCAAATGACTGTGTAGCGTGTAACTATGGTAACTGGGGACGCAGCTGCAATCATAAGTGCATCAACTGCTGGTTTGGTGGGTGTGAGAAGGAAACTGGACGTTGTTTCCAGTGTGAACCTGGCTATTTTGGTGCACATTGTGACAAACACTGTCCTGAGAACTGCTGGTCCTCACTCTACGAAGATAGGGCTGATTGTAACCGTCACACAGGGGAGTGTCTGGAAGCCTGTAATGTTGGATGGTGGGGTGATCAGTGCCAGAACAGATGCTTTGCAGGATGTCAGGGAGCGTGTTACCAACCAGATGGAGCTTGCGTTTCTGATTGTAACAAAGGACTATTTGGACGATTCTGCAACATTTCGTGTTCTCGTGGATGTGCTAAAGAGTCCTGCGATTGGTTCACTGGTACCTGTCATGGTGGATGCAAATGCGGATACAGAGGAGAGACTTGTGAAGATAAATGTAGCATCAACTGTAACACTCCCTGCAAGTTCGATGATGAAAGTCAATGTCTGACTTGTGTTAACATCTGTGAAGGACACTGCAGGGCAGGAACATGTTACCAGAACGGCTCTTGTGTTGATGGATGTCAAGCGGGCTTTTATGGAAAACAATGCCTTCGCTCATGTCCGTTGAACTGTTCCGTCTCGGAGAAGGCAATGGGTTGTTCTTGCGTTGAAGAAATGAAAAGCGAGGGAGGTGTTACATTATCAAAAGTTGTCAAAGAAGTTGTTGAGACTGAAGATGAAAGATCCAAAGAAACTAAGTTGGATGTTGAAACTCAACCGATTGGAGGTATTTCTTGTTGTGCTAAGACATGTACAAACTACACTTTTATTAGACAAGTCATGAAACTGCCTATAATATCAACGATCTTCTAAATCGGCATAACAATTTTATATTGAATACAATCTGATAAGTATGTGCTATAGCACTTTTATAAATACTTGTGTAGTAAAATGATTATATTCATCGTATAATCTCTGATTTAGAACCATGTATTAAAAATAATATCTTAAAAATTATAATTTTTTTTACTCATTTCCTTTTCTCTTAGGTGGGTCGATCAAGAACAGGTGTTTTCCATTATTCATCAGTTTCCTAATATTGGGTCAATCACTATAAACACAAGATCGACATGGACCTAACACGAGATCAACATGGACATGACATGAGATGCTGTGACGTTTTGAATTAAAAAGCAGAAATAAGTGTGCATGTAGGTACTTTTCATATGTCAGCGATATAAATGTATTTCATTCTGATCAACCGTTGCCAACAAGAGTTTAATCGCTCTTGATTAAAATCGGCTTTTCAGTGAAGGATACTAATGGTACTTCCTTCGGACAATCTTGTATTATTTTCTCTCCTGTTGCGAAAGATCTTGGCGTTCTTTTAGATTTAAATCTTAGCATGGACAAGCAAGTCAGTCACCCTAGGAAGACCTATCCCTACCATCTTAATACTATTAGCAGCATCCGCAAACCACTGACAAAAGAAGCCAGTTCTACTCTTTTTCGAAAGTTTATTCTCGCCCGCCTGGATTAATGAAAAAGTTTACTTTTTGGCATCCCTTCATCTCAACTTCATCTGTACGTATTATCACTCTCACAAGTCCTGAAAACTCTCCAATTGTTCCGAATTCGTAGAGGATTAGTTCAAGATTCTGTGCCCAATCTACCAGTCGTTCTACAATTCAGGACCTTCCTACCTTCAAGATTTACTGACTCACTTTGCTCCAGAATGAACTCTACGATTGTCGCAGCAACTTCTACTTGCGACTCCCAGGTATAACTTATATATCATTTGGCCAGAGAACTTTCTCATATACAGAAGCTTCTGTATGGAACTCTCTCCCATTTGAGCTAAAATCATGTCCGTCCCTGTGTCCGTTCTAAAGACAAATTTAGAATCTTCTAATCCTTCGATACTAGAGACTATCTGTCATTTTAATTCAACAAATTTTAACAGTGTAATGGTTGATCAATGTTCTTTTTCTTATATATTATATCGGCAGATTATGATGCAATTCTACTTTAAAAGTGGAATAAATGCTATTTCACACTCTGCCAATCTGATTTTTAGTACTTCAGCAATGGCACATAAAGAAAAGGTTTATGATCCGTGTATGTCAGATATGTAGTTGGTTCACCATTGCACTTTTATTTATTAGCTTTGTTTTACAACATCTTCAAATAGGTACTCATTTATCATATTTGTACATTTTTAATAGAAAATCAGTCGCTATTTAATATATTGACCAAATTTCCTGTCAGATGTGACAGACGGACAAAAATATGTGATACTCAGATCAGTCTTTATACTTAGTAGAAAGTTATATTGCTTTTAATCTTTGCGGTATATCATCGTTTAAATAGGTATTCATAAAATATAGCGTGTTAGTGTGCTATGCATATAAATCAAATATTAAGCTTTATACATAAATATAAGTATTGCCATTTGATCTTATCTTTACTACCCTTTTATGAGCGTTTAAGATGAGAGAGTGTGATTTATATAAGTGGCTATGTTTTAACTATGTGTAGGTGAATTTATAAGTGACGGGGAAGAAATTATGTTATTTATACATTTCACATAACCTTCACTAAATGCTTCAGTGATTTTCATGACAGCGAGGTGCCTTTTCTATGTACGCTGTACGCTAATGGGTGCACCTCTGCCCCACTCACAGGGAATGTGCACCGTGTATTTATATCTTTAAGCTTTGTAAATAACCTGTCATTGCGTTTGTCACGCAGTTCGAGCTTGCGACCTATATCTCGCCTCTCCTGTAATTTACTTTCATAAAATATAATCAATTATTCTATATATCGAAAGTACATATTATGTTCTTTACATTCATGTATCTATTTTTATCATTCATGTCTTTATTCGCCGATTGTGGCTATTTTTATATGTTCAAATGTCATTTTCATGCTCCATTTATCAGCCTTTTTACATGTAGCATAAATATGCCAATACTCATGATATATATATTTATATCATCTTGTAGAGGAGTTTTCGCCGTTTACAATAAACCATTATAGGGCTCCATACCTTAAATGTATATGGAGCTAGGGATAATTTAGTTTCGCAAAGAAACACAGATTCACGATATCCTTAAGATAGGGTACTATCTTCTTTGGAGCAAGGCCTAGTCTTCTCCGACGTCCGCACGGAGCCAATAAATAGCGAGCTAAGCCATGGTACCAGCAGTCTTGACTCGGCCCTTGCTTGGAGAGGTCACGGGTGGACCTGGGACGCTGGAAGTAAATTGGTAAGGTTGATATTCCTTTATTTTTCTCTGTACCTTTCTGGAGTATGTGATCACTTCCTTTAAGAACTTACAGTTTTAACCTTACCTTCCCTCCCATTATTTGATAAGTTCTACTATACCTAAACTAGTGTTCTTATTCATTTACTCACTCAAGTAGTGATTAGGGATAATCTACACTACTGTGTGCTTGTTTGTTTATTCATCCCTATTTTAGTCCACCCGTGTCCCGTAACTACCGTTATATATTCGCTAAGTTTCGATTTGTCTTATGTATGCTATCTCGTTAAGACGGCCATTAGCTTATATTGTTGTTACAACGTCTTGGGGTATGCTAGAGTGATTCCGTACAGTTTGTCTATTTGTTTATTCATGGGTTGTTGACTTCCTTAATTAGTTGTTAACTCCTGTTGAGTGGATTACGGGTATCTTGTCGCTGTACCCGGTTATCGTAATGTGTTGACTGCAAATAAATCACTTGATTCACGGATTGGCTTCTCTCTAGTTATTTATTGGCTTGATTATTTTCTTTTCTTATCTTTCTGTCGGATAACGAGTCTCACCTGAGTTTAGATATCGTTGCACCGTGACAGTAGTTAATATAAAGAAATTGGGGGCTTGCGTCCGGGATTATTCTATTCTAGTTGATAGATTTGGTCTTATTGTTCTTTGACCGTCTAGGTTTTTATTTTAGCCATTGTTTAGAGAGTTGTCCAGTTGTAGTGAGGTGATTAGTTTTTGCATCATGGCTGATTCAGGCAAGCCATCTGCAGCGCAGATTAAGCATATGTCGAAGGATCAGTTGTTTAAGCTATCAGATGAGTATGGGATATCTTTAGAAGAAGGTTGAGGAGTTCGGCAGATCAGGGACAACATTATTGATGCGTTATGGTCAGACGAGGTGGAGATTTCTGTAATGGAGGATAATGCCGGCAGTGATTGCTCAGAGGTTGTTTCTTACTCAGAGAGGGTAGAGTTAAGGAAGCTAGAGTTAGAGGCTAAGAGGATGGAGATGGAGATGCCAGAAAGGCAAGGGATTAGAAAATTAGAGGCAGAAGAGGAAGCTAAACGCTTGGCGGCAGAACAGGAGGCTAAAAGGTTAGAGTCAGAACAGGAAGTTAGACGGCTAGAAGCAGCGGAGCGACAACTGGCTCAGGAGCACGATTTCCATCTCCGAGAGCTTGAGTTACGTCAGGCTAGCGCTCCAGCTACTTCTTCGTTTAAGATAAACGATTGTTACAGGTCGCTTCCAAATTTTGATGAGGTTGATATAGAAAGTTTCTTTAAGCAGTTTGAAAGGATAACTTTAGAGTTGGAATGGCCTAGAGAGTTTTGGCATATTCTGGTTCAGTCCAAGTTCCGAGGCAAAGCTACACTAGCATTCAATGCGCTGAGTGACGAACAGGCTAAGGATTTTCAGCAGGTTAAAGCTTCTATTCTTCGTGCCTATAAAATAACCAGTGAGGCGTATCGTCAGCAGTTTCGTTCGGTTAAAAAACTAGAGTCTGAAACTTATGCTGAGTTTATCTCTAAGAAAGGGGTTATTTTTGACAAGTGGTTAAGGTCCGAGTCTGTCAAGGAGTTGTCTGAACGTAGAGAGTTGATGTTGTTAGAGGAGGTGAAGAATCCTATGTCTCCTGGTCTAAGATTATTGTTGTCAGAGCAGAGAGTTCGCAGTTTGGCTACAGCAGGTGAGGTCGCAGACAACTATGTTCTAGCTCACAAGGATACTGCTCAGTTCAAGAGTTCCCATTTCAAGTCTAGTGTTCAGGCTGGTAGTCATGGTAACCCTAGTGGAAAGGTTAGTTCAAGTTCTAGCCAAGTTGGTCAGGGTAGGCCTAGGTGTAGTTATTGTTCCATGACGAATCATACAGTTGAGACTTGCTTTCAGCGCAAGAAGGATAGTGCTTCAGCTATAGGTCTTGTTAAGGTATCTCGGTCTTCCTCAGTTCCTGACAAGTATATACATTCTGGTTCAGTTTCTGTAAGCAAGCATGGCCAGTCTATTCCGGTGTCAGTTTATAGGGATACAGGTTCTTTCCAGACGCTTGCCGTGTCTTCGGTTCTGACTAATCCAATTAAGTCGGCTACTGGTGATTATGTAGTTGTTAGTTGGATAGGTGAGAAGGCTTTGTCTGTTCCCTTACATAAGGTATGGCTCAATAGCGAGTTTATCTCAGGTGAAGTTATTGTTGGTGTTGTTGATGATTTGCCAATCACAGGAGTTGATGTGTTGCTTGGTAATGATTTGGCTTCTAGTTGTTGTCATGTGGATTGTAGCTTAGGCAAAGATAAGCTCAGACAGGTAATTACTCCAGTGTTTCTCTCTCAGACGACGGCTAATGATCGTTTTAAAGGGAGCGCACGGTAAGGACATTTCAAGGCAGGCGATCAGGTTATTTTATACCTCCCCGTCCCCAAGTCCTCTCTTAAGGTCAAGTATGGCCCATATACGGTTAGGCGTAGGGTTAGTGGAGATAAATACGTGATCAGTACTCCAGATCGAAAGAGAAAATCTAGGTTTTGTTTTGCCAGTCAACTGAAAGCGTTCCAAGCGAGACCTACTGTTCCCCTCGCCAACCCGCACCCGCACTACGCCCACCAGATTCAGCTGCGGGACTTGCCATATGGACCATCGTCCATTCCTGCAGAGAAGAGCCAAGAGAGCTCCCGTCCCGGAAACAACGCCAGTGTTCAGAGGCTTTCATGGAGACAACGGACACCTCGACATCGTCGTCCTCCGTACAGCCGTCCTCACGTTCGAGATCAGCGACTTCTCGCACCCACCCAACCGAGACGGCCAGCCTGGACCCACGAGAAGAAAAGGACCGACAGCGCACCGATGACGAGACCATCGCGGAACCCTGTCGGCCTACTTCAAAGAGGGAGTCCCGACGAGACGACCAGATGGCTCCGCTCGCTACCGCGGGAGACAGCGCACCTGGCGCCAAGCCGGCGTCATCAAAGCCCTTCGGTGACTCCGGTGGTGTCACCCAGCCGCGACGACGGGCTCTTTATAAGGCAGGACCACGAGGCGTGAGGGGATTACGCAATCCCTGACCGAGACGTGTACGGACCAACCCACAGATGACTTTCTTCTGCTCCGCCAGGGACGACCTCTGAGCCGCGAATACACACAACACAAGTCCACTTGAACTTCGCGGCGCTACAGATGATTCATACCCGGCGGAAGGGTCACGTGGGAGATTACCGTGCATTCTCGGGACACTGCCTTGTGGATAAATCCTATATTATTGTCGATATGTACATATCCATTTATTAGATATTTTCACATGTTTTAAATGTGCAAATCTCTTCTTGTTAAGGGGGGAGGTGTCACGCAGTTCGAGCGTGCGACCTATTTCACGCCTCTCCTCTAATGTACTTGCATAAAATATCATTAATTATTGTATATATCGAAAGTACATATTATGTTCTTTAAAAGTCATGTATCTATGTTTATCCTTCATGTCTTTATTCGGGTCTGTGAAGTTGGCAAACAGTTCCCAGTTCCCAGTTCCTTATTCAAATTGTGAAGTTGGCAAACAGTTCCCAGTTCCCAGTTCCTTATTCAAATTGTGAAGTTGGCAAACAGTTCCCAGTTCCCAGTTCCTTATTCAAATTGTGAAGTTGGCAACCAGTTCCCAGTTCCCAGTTCCTTATTCGCTGACGGACTAACTGTAATTTATCCCTATATTATCCCTTTCAGAATGGATTGATGTAAATGGAATAAGTATATGTTAGGTCTGCCAAAACTCCTCGTATA
Source organism: Phorcus lineatus (assembly GCA_921293015.1). NCBI lineage: Eukaryota > Metazoa > Mollusca > Gastropoda > Trochida > Trochidae > Phorcus > Phorcus lineatus. Next base: position 52,532,572 of record OV121083.1, read on the forward strand.
CACAAAAGATCACTGTCGTACACACTCGCATAGCTAAATACTGAGTTATTATAGGCGATTTTGAACTGTTTGCTGAATGTGTGAAGTTAGCATACAGTTCCCTATTCGATTTTGCACTCTCTAACGCCCGTTTCAGAACAGATAAGTTTATCTTGGTATATGTATATCATAGGTCTGCCTAAAGTCTACCTATAACCAAAAGATCACTGACATAAGCGCTCGCATAGCAACACACGGAGCTCATTATAGGCGTTTTGAATTTTACTGTGAAGTTGGCAAACAGTTCCTTATTCGACTTTGCTCTCGCTAACTCCCGTTTCAGATTAGATAAGTTTATCAGGGAATAAGTATATTATAGGACTGCCTAAAGTCTACCTATAACCAAAAGATCACTGTCATAACCGCTCGCATAGCAATACACTGACCTCATTATTTATGGCGTTTTGAACTGTTTGCTGAATGTGTGAAGTTAGCATACAGTTCCCTATTCGATTTTGCACTCTCTAACGCCCGTTTCAGAACAGATAAGTTTATA